>CM075867.1:20865073-21465073 GCA_038021265.1 Cyprinella venusta
CGATATCTCGGCTCTGGAAGGGTGTAGAGCCTCCATTTTTGCGCGCTGGTCGAAGTCTCGTGGCCCTCTGTCAGAATCCAGAGTTTCAAGAAGATCGGAGGGGGTCAAAATTTCGGCCAAAAACGACAGTGTTACCCCTTATGTTTTTTTTTCAGGTCAAAACTTTGACATCCGATATCTCGGCTCTGGAAGGGTCTAGAGCCTCCATTTTTGCGCGCTGGTCGAAGTCTCGTGGCCCTCCGTCAGAATCCAGAGTTTCGAGAAGATCGGAGGGGGTCAAAATTTCGGCCAAAAACGACAGTGTTACCCCTTATGTTTTTTTTTCAGGTCAAAACTTTGACATCCGATATCTCGGCTCTGGAAGGGTGTAGAGCCTCCATTTTTGCGCGCTGGTCGAAGTCTCGTGGCCCTCTGTCAGAATCCAGAGTTTCAAGAAGATCGGAGGGGGTCAAAATTTCGGCCAAAAACGACAGTGTTACCCCTTATGTTTTTTTTTCAGGTCAAAACTTTGACATCCGATATCTCGGCTCTGGAAGGGTCTAGAGCCTCCATTTTTGCGCGCTGGTCGAAGTCTCGTGGCCCTCTGTCAGAATCCAGAGTTTCGAGAAGATCGGAGGGGGTCAAAATTTCGGCCAAAAACGACAGTGTTACCCCTTATGTTTTTTTTTCAGGTCAAAACTTTGACATCCGATATCTCGGCTCTGGAAGGGTCTAGAGCCTCCATTTTTGCGCGCTGGTCGAAGTCTCGTGGCCCTCTGTCAGAATCCAGAGTTTCGAGAAGATCGGAGGGGGTCAAAATTTCGGCCAAAAACGACAGTGTTACCCCTTATGTTTTTTTTTCAGGTCAAAACTTTGACATCCGATATCTCGGCTCTGGAAGGGTCTAGAGCCTCCATTTTTGCGCACTGGTCGAAGTCTCGTGGCCCTCTGTCAGAATCCAGAGTTTCAAGAAGATCGGAGGAGGTCAAAATTTCGGCCAAAAACGACAGTGTTACCCCTTATGTTTTTTTTTCAGGTCAAAACTTTGACATCCGATATCTCGGCTCTGGAAGGGTGTAGAGCCTCCATTTTTGCGCGCTGGTCGAAGTCTCGTGGCCCTCTGTCAGAATCCAGAGTTTCAAGAAGATCGGAGGGGGTCAAAATTTCGGCCAAAAACGACAGTGTTACCCCTTATGTTTTTTTTTCAGGTCAAAACTTTGACATCCGATATCTCGGCTCTGGAAGGGTCTAGAGCCTCCATTTTTGCGCGCTGGTCGAAGTCTCGTGGCCCTCTGTCAGAATCCAGAGTTTCAAGAAGATCGGAGGAGGTCAAAATTTCGGCCAAAAACGACAGTGTTACCCCTTATGTTTTTTTTTCAGGTCAAAACTTTGACATCCGATATCTCGGCTCTGGAAGGGTCTAGAGCCTCCATTTTTGCGCGCTGGTCGAAGTCTCGTGGCCCTCTGTCAGAATCCAGAGTTTCAAGAAGATCGGAGGAGGTCAAAATTTCGGCCAAAAACGACAGTGTTACCCCTTATGTTTTTTTTTCAGGTCAAAACTTTGACATCCGATATCTCGGCTCTGGAAGGGTCTAGAGCCTCCATTTTTGCGCGCTGGTCGAAGTCTCGTGGCCCTCCGTCAGAATCCAGAGTTTCGAGAAGATCGGAGGGGGTCAAAATTTCGGCCAAAAACGACAGTGTTACCCCTTATGTTTTTTTTTCAGGTCAAAACTTTGACATCCGATATCTCGGCTCTGGAAGGGTGTAGAGCCTCCATTTTTGCGCGCTGGTCGAAGTCTCGTGGCCCTCTGTCAGAATCCAGAGTTTCAAGAAGATCGGAGGGGGTCAAAATTTCGGCCAAAAACGACAGTGTTACCCCTTATGTTTTTTTTTCAGGTCAAAACTTTGACATCCGATATCTCGGCTCTGGAAGGGTCTAGAGCCTCCATTTTTGCGCGCTGGTCGAAGTCTCGTGGCCCTCTGTCAGAATCCAGAGTTTCAAGAAGATCGGAGGGGGTCAAAATTTCAGCCAAAAACGACAGTGTTACCCCTTATGTTTTTTTTTCAGGTCAAAACTTTGACATCCGATATCTCGGCTCTGGAAGGGTCTAGAGCCTCCATTTTTGCGCGCTGGTCGAAGTCTCGTGGCCCTCTGTCAGAATCCAGAGTTTCAAGAAGATCGGAGGAGGTCAAAATTTCGGCCAAAAACGACAGTGTTACCCCTTATGTTTTTTTTCGGGTCAAAACTTTGACGTCCGATATCTCGGCTCTGGAAGGGTCTAGAGCCTCCATTTTTGCGCGCTGGTCGAAGTCTCGTGGCCCTCTGTCAGAATCCAGAGTTTCAAGAAGATCGGAGGGGGTCAAAATTTTGGCCAAAAACGACAGTGTTACCCCTTATGTTTTTTTTCGGGGGGGTGAAAAATTAAGTTTCTCCAATCTTCTCAAAACTCTGGATTCTGATAGAGGGCCACAAGACATCGACCTGGGTGCAAAAAATGAGGCTCTAGACCCTTCCAGAGCTGAGATATTGAAACCCAAAATTTTGACCAGAAAAAAAAAATGACAGTGTTACCCCTTATGTTTTTTTTCGGGGGGTGAAAAATTAAGTTTCTCCAATCTTCTCAAAACTCTGGATTCTGATAGAGGGCCACGAGACATGCACCTGGGTGCAAAAATTGAGGCTCTAGACCCTTCCAGAGCTGAGATATTGAAACTCAAAAATTTGACCAGAAAAAAAATGACAGTGTTACCCCTTATGTTTTTTTTCGGGGGGTGAAAAATTAAGTTTCTCCAATCTTCTCAAAACTCTGGATTCTGATAGAGGGCCACAAGACATCGACCTGGGTGCAAAAATTGAGGCTCTAGACCCTTCCAGAGCTGAGATATTGAAACCCAAAATTTTGACCAGAAAAAAAAATGACAGTGTTACCCCTTATGTTTTTTTTTTCAGGTCAAAACTTTGACATCCGATATCTCGGCTCTGGAAGGGTCTAGAGCCTCCATTTTCGCGCGCTGGTCGAAGTCTCGTGGCCCTCTGTCAGAATCCAGAGTTTCAAGAAGATCGGAGGGGGTCAAAATTTCGGCGAAAAACGACAGTGTTACCCCTTATGTTTTTTTTCCGGGTCAAAACTTTGACATTCGATATCTCGGCTCTGGAAGGGTCTAGAGCCTCCATTTTTGCGCGCTGGTCGAAGTCTTGTGGCCCTCTGTCAGAATCCAGAGTTTCAAGAAGATCGGAGGGGGTCAAAATTTCGGCCAAAAACGACAGTGTTACCCCTTATGTTTTTTTTCGGGGGGGGGGTGAAAAATTAAGTTTCTCCAATCTTCTCAAAACTCTGGATTCTGATAGAGGGCCACGAAACATGGACCTGGGTGCAAAAATTGAGGCTGTAGACCCTTCCAGAGCTGAGATATTGAAACTCAAAATTTTGACCAGAAAAAAAAATGACAGTGTTACCCCTTATGTTTTTTTTCAGGGGGTGAAAAATTAAGTTTCTCCAATCTTCTCAAAACTCTGTATTCTGATAGAGGGCCACGACACATGGACCTGGGTGCAAAAATTATTTGTCCAAATAAAAAAGACATGGCTGCAAAATAAAGTGAAAGAGTGGAAGCTTGAGTGGCTCAGTGGTTAGAGTGTTCCTCTGTCATGTTGAGGATTTGGGTCCAAGTCCAACTCTTTGCATTAAAATGCTTTATTTTGAATGGTTTTGTCCAAATAAAAAAGACATGGCTGCAAAATAAAGTGAAAGTCTGGAAGCTTGAATGGATCAGTGGTTAGAGTGTTACTCTATCATGTTGAGGATTTGAGTTCAAGTCCTGCTCTTAGCATAAAAATTCTTTATTTTGAAGGGTTTTGTCCAAATAAAAAAGAAATGCCTGCAAAATGAAGTGAAAGAGTGGAAGCTTGAATGGCTCAGTGGTTAGAGTGTGACTCTATCATGTTGAGCATTTGGGTTCAAGTCTGCTCTTAGCATTGAAATTCTTTATTTTGAAGGGTTTTGTCCAAATAAAAAAGAAATGCCTGCAAAATAAACTGAAAGAGTGGAAGCTTGAATGGCTCAGTGGTAAGAGTGTTCCTCTATCATATTGAGGATTTGGGTTCAAGTCCTGCTCTTAGCATTAAAATGCTTTATTTTGAAGGGTTTTGTCCAAATTAAAAAGACATGCCTGCAAAATAAAGTCAAAGAGTTGAAGCTTGAATGGCTCAGTGGTTGGAGTGTTCCTCTATCATGTTGAGGATATGGGGTCAAGTCCCACTCTTTGCATTAAAATGCTTTATTTTGAAGGGTTTTGTCCAAATAAAAAAGACATGCCTGCAAAATAAAGTGAAAGTCTGCAAGTTTGAATGGCTCAGTGGTCAGAGTGTTCCTCTATCATGTTGAGGATTTGGGTTCAAGTCCCACTCTTTGCATTAAAATGCTTTAGTTTGAATGGTTTTGTCCAAATAAAAAGACATGTCTGCAAAATAAAGTGAAAGAGTGGAAGCTTGAATGGCTCAGTGGTTAGAGTGTTACTCTATCATGTTGAGGATTTGGGTTCAAGTCCGCTCTTAACATTAAAATTCTTTATTTTGAAGGGTTTTGTCCAAATAAAAAAGACATGGCTGCAAAATAAAGTGAAAGAGTGGAAGCTTGAATGGCTCAGTGGTTAGAGTGTTCCTCTATCATGTTGAGGATAGGGGTTCAAGTCCCACTCTTTGCATTAAAATGCTTTATTTTGAAGGGTTTTGTCCAAATAAAAAAGACATGGCTGCAAAATAAAGCCAAAGAGTGGAAGCATGAATGGCTCAGTGGTTAGAGTATTACACTATCATGTCGAGGATTTGGGTTCAAGTCCCACTCTTAGCATTAAAATGCTTTATTTTGAAGGGTTTTGTCCAAATAAAAAAGAAATGCCTGCAAAATAAAGTGCAAGATTGGAAGCTTGAATGGCTCAGAGTGTTACTCTATCATGTTGAGGATTTAGGTTCAAGTCCTGCTCTTAGCATGAAAATTCTTTATTTTGAAGGGTCTTGTCCAAATAAAAAAGACATGCCTGCAAAATAAAGTGAAAAAGTGGAAGCTTGAATGGCTCAGTGGTCAGAGTGTTCCTCTATCATATTGAGGATTTGGGTTCAAGTCCCACTCTTTGCATTAAAATGCTTTATTTTGAATGGTTTTGTCCAAATAAAAAAGAAATGCCTGCAAAAGAAAGTGAAAGAGTGGAAGCTTGAATGGCTCAGTGGTGTGAGTGTCAATCTCTCGTGTGGAGAATCCATGTTTGAGTCTCTTGATGGTTAACATTTTTAGTTTGATTGGTTTGGTCCAAATAAAAAGACCAATCTTCAAAAAGGACATCCAACTGTAAGTGGTTCAGTGGTAAAAGCGTTGCTGTTCTGTGTTGACAACCCTGATTCAAATCTCACTTTTGCGGTTGAAATTACTTTAGTGTAATTTTTTGAGACAAACAGAAACATTGAAATGAAGAAGCTCCTGTGGCTCAGTGGTCTGAGTGTTGTGATTCTATGTGGGAAACCCAGGTTCAAATCACACTCTTGTGATGCTTTAGTTTCACTGGATTGTCGAAGTAAGACATGCTCCCCAAAACAGAAGAGTGAGTGTGCAAGCTCCAGTGGCTCAGTGGTCTGAGTGTTATGGTTCCATGTGGGAAACCAGGGTTTGAGCCTCACTCTTATGATGCTTTATTTTCAATGGGTTTGTCCAAGAGAGAGAAAGACATGCTCCCAAAAAATTAAGTATGAGCGTGTATGGTCCAGTGGCTCAGTGGTGTGAGTGTTGCGCTCTTGTGTGGAGAATCCTGGTTCGAGTCTCTTGTTGGTAAAACTCTTCTTTCACCGGTTTGGTCCAAATAAAGAAGACATGCTCCCAAAAAAAAGAAGTTTGAGTGTGGATGGTCCAGTGGCTCCGTGGATGAGCTCTCACTCCCGAATCGGGAGGTTGGGATGTTCCTGGTTCAAGACCGGGACCGCTGGACCGTGAAGCATGGTTGCGTTGACAAACATCCTCCAGATCTGCAGCTGGGGGACGAGAGACGGTCAGGACACGAAGGGGGGAGGAAATAACCTAACTCCTCCCCCTGGGGATTTCTGGGACAATATCCAGCAGCGGTGTTGCTGCAGAGAGAGGCATTTTTTTGTGGGACTTAACCAAAATTTTAATTTTGGAATACATAAAATGTACACCACATTAGCATGCACCAAAAAATATTTCATTTCTTACCTCATACACACTATTATCTATAGTCCTCCTCCATCCTCCTCCTCCTCCATCCTCCTCCTCCTCCTCCTCCATCCTCCTCCTCCTCCTCCTCCATCCTCCTCCTCCTCCTCCTCCATCCTCCTCCTCCTCCTCCATCCTCCTCCTCCTCCATCCTCCTCCTCCTCCATCCTCCTCCTCCTCCATCCTCCTCCTCCTCCTCCATCCTCCTCCTCCTCCTCCATCCTCCTCCTCCTCCTCCATCCTCCTCCTCCTCCTCCATCCTCCTCCTCCTCCATCCTCCTCCTCCTCCATCCTCCTCCTCCTCCATCCTCCTCCTCCTCCATCCTCCTCCTCCTCCATCCTCCTCCTCCTCCATCCTCCTCCTCCTCCATCCTCCTCCTCCTCCATCCTCCATCCTCCATCCTCCTCCTCCTCCTCCATCCTCGTCTTGAACCAGGAACCTCCCAACTGGGAAGTGAGAGCTCACCCACTGAGCCACTGGACCATCCACACACATACTTAATTTTTTGGGAGCAAGTCTCTTGGACAAACCCCTTGAAACTAAAGCATGGTAAGAGTGAGGCTCAAACCCTGGTTTCCCACATGGAACCATAACACTCAGACCACTGAGCCACTGGAGCTTGCACACTCACTCTTCTTTTTTTGGGAGCATGTGGACGAGTTGGGACGACTTCGACAATCCAGTGAAACTAAAGCATCACAAAAGTGTGATTCAAATCCAGGTCTCCCACATGGAATCACAAGACTCAGACCACTGAGCCACTGGACCACACACACTCACACTTCCTTTTTGGGAACATGTCTAACTTGGACAAAGCCAGTGAAACTAAAGCATGATAAGAGTGAGGCTGGAACCCGGCTTTCCCACATAGAATCACAACACTCAGCCACTGGACCATACACACTCACACTTCCTTTTTTGGGAACATGTCTTTCTTGGTCAAAGCCAGTGAAACTAAAGCATGGTAAGAGTGAGGCTCGAACCCTGGTTTTCCACATGGAACCATAACACTCAGACCACTGAGCCACTGTAGCTTGCACACTCACTCTTCTTTTTTGGGAGCATGTCTTACTTCGACAATCCAGTGAAACTAAAGCGTCACAAGAGTGTGATTTGAACCCAGGTTAAACATAAGGGGTAACACTGTCATTTTTTTTTTTGGCCGAAATTTTGACCCCCTCCGATCTTCTTGGAACTCTGGATTCTGACAGAGGGCCACGAGACTTCGACCAGCGCGCAAAAATGGAGGCTCTAGACCCTTCCAGAGCCGAGATATCGAAGGTCAAAATTTGGACCTGAAAAAAAAACATAAGGGGTAACACTGTCGTTTTTGGCCGAAATTTTGACCCCCTCCGATCTTCTCGAAACTCTGGATTCTGACAGAGGGCCACGAGACTTCGACCAGCGCGCAAAAATGGAGGCTCTAGACCCTTCCAGAGCCGAGATATCGGATGTCAAAGTTTTGACCTGAAAAAAAAAACATAAGGGGTAACACTGTCATTTTTTTTTCTGGTCAAAATTTTGGGTTTCAATATCTCAGCTCTGGAAGGGTCTAGAGCCTCAATTTTTGCACCCAGGTCGATGTCTTGTGGCCCTCTATCAGAATCCAGAGTTTTGAGAAGATTGGAGAAACTTAATTTTTCACCCCCCGAAAAAAAACATAAGGGGTAACACTGTCATTTTTTTTTCTGGTCAAATTTTTGAGTTTCAATATCTCGGCTCTGGAAGGGTCTAGAGCCTCCATTTTTGCGCGCTGGTCGAAGTCTCGTGGCCCTCTGTCAGAATCCAGAGTTTCGAGAAGATCGGAGGGGGTAAAAATTTCGGCCAAAAACGACAGTGTTACCCCTTATGTTTTTTTTTCAGGTCAAAACTTTGACATCCGATATCTCGGCTCTGGAAGGGTCTAGAGCCTCCATTTTTGCGCGCTGGTCGAAGTCTCGTGGCCCTCTGTCAGAATCCAGAGTTTCAAGAAGATCGGAGGGGGTCAAAATTTTGGCCAAAAACGACAGTGTTACCCCTTATGTTTTTTTTTCAGGTCAAAACTTTGACATCCGATATCTCGGCTCTGGAAGGGTCTAGAGCCTCCATTTTTGCGCGCTGGTCGAAGTCTCGTGGCCCTCTGTCAGAATCCAGAGTTTCGAGAAGATCGGAGGGGGTCAAAATTTCGGCCAAAAACGACAGTGTTACCCCTTATGTTTTTTTTTCAGGTCAAAACTTTGACATCCGATATCTCGGCTCTGGAAGGGTCTAGAGCCTCCATTTTTGCGCGCTGGTCGAAGTCTCGTGGCCCTCTGTCAGAATCCAGAGTTTCAAGATGATCGGAGGAGGTCAAAATTTCGGCCAAAAACGACAGTGTTACCCCTTATGTTTTTTTTTCGGGTCAAAACTTTGACGTCCGATATCTCGGCTCTGGAAGGGTCTAGAGCCTCCATTTTTGCGCGCTGGTCGAAGTCTCGTGGCCCTCTGTCAGAATCCAGAGTTTCAAGAAGATCGGAGGGGGTCAAAATTTCGGCCGAAAACGACAGTGTTACCCCTTATGTTTTTTTTTCAGGTCAAAACTTTGACATCCGATATCTCGGCTCTGGAAGGGTGTAGAGCCTCCATTTTTGCGCGCTGGTCGAAGTCTCGTGGCCCTCTGTCAGAATCCAGAGTTTCAAGAAGATCGGAGGGGGTCAAAATTTCGGCCAAAAACGACAGTGTTACCCCTTATGTTTTTTTTTCAGGTCAAAACTTTGACATCCGATATCTCGGCTCTGGAAGGGTCTAGAGCCTCCATTTTTGCGCGCTGGTCGAAGTCTCGTGGCCCTCCGTCAGAATCCAGAGTTTCGAGAAGATCGGAGGGGGTCAAAATTTCGGCCAAAAACGACAGTGTTACCCCTTATGTTTTTTTTTCAGGTCAAAACTTTGACATCCAATATCTCGGCTCTGGAAGGGTGTAGAGCCTCCATTTTTGCGCGCTGGTCGAAGTCTCGTGGCCCTCCGTCAGAATCCAGAGTTTCAAGAAGATCGGAGGGGGTCAAAATTTCGGCCAAAAACGACAGTGTTACCCCTTATGTTTTTTTTTCAGGTCAAAACTTTGACATCCGATATCTCGGCTCTGGAAGGGTGTAGAGCCTCCATTTTTGCGCGCTGGTCGAAGTCTCGTGGCCCTCTGTCAGAATCCAGAGTTTCAAGAAGATCGGAGGGGGTCAAAATTTTGGCCAAAAACGACAGTGTTACCCCTTATGTTTTTTTTTCAGGTCAAAACTTTGACATCCGATATCTCGGCTCTGGAAGGGTGTAGAGCCTCCATTTTTGCGCGCTGGTCGAAGTCTCGTGGCCCTCTGTCAGAATCCAGAGTTTCAAGAAGATCGGAGGGGGTCAAAATTTCGGCCAAAAACGACAGTGTTACCCCTTATGTTTTTTTTTCAGGTCAAAACTTTGACATCCGATATCTCGGCTCTGGAAGGGTCTAGAGCCTCCATTTTTGCGCGCTGGTCGAAGTCTCGTGGCCCTCTGTCAGAATCCAGAGTTTCGAGAAGATCGGAGGGGGTCAAAATTTCGGCCAAAAACGACAGTGTTACCCCTTATGTTTTTTTTTTCAGGTCAAAACTTTGACATCCGATATCTCGGCTCTGGAAGGGTCTAGAGCCTCCATTTTTGCGCGCTGGTCGAAGTCTCGTGGCCCTCTGTCAGAATCCAGAGTTTCAAGAAGATCGGAGGAGGTCAAAATTTCGGCCAAAAACGACAGTGTTACCCCTTATGTTTTTTTTTCGGGTCAAAACTTTGACGTCCGATATCTCGGCTCTGGAAGGGTCTAGAGCCTCCATTTTTGCGCGCTGGTCGAAGTCTCGTGGCCCTCTGTCAGAATCCAGAGTTTCAAGAAGATCGGAGGGGGTCAACATTTTGGCCAAAAACGACAGTGTTACCCCTTATGTTTTTTTTTTCAGGTCAAAACTTTGACATCCGATATCTCGGCTCTGGAAGGGTCTAGAGCCTCCATTTTTGCGCGCTGGTCGAAGTCTCGTGGCCCTCTGTCAGAATCCAGAGTTTCGAGAAGATCGGAGGGGGTCAAAATTTCGGCCAAAAACGACAGTGTTACCCCTTATGTTTTTTTTTCAGGTCAAAACTTTGACATCCGATATCTCGGCTCTGGAAGGGTCTAGAGCCTCCATTTTTGCGCGCTGGTCGAAGTCTCGTGGCCCTCCGTCAGAATCCAGAGTTTCGAGAAGATCAGAGGGGGTCAAAATTTCGGCCAAAAACGACAGTGTTACCCCTTATGTTTTTTTTTCAGGTCAAAACTTTGACGTCCGATATCTCGGCTCTGGAAGGGTCTAGAGCCTCCATTTTTGCGCGCTGGTCGAAGTCTCGTGGCCCTCTGTCAGAATCCAGAGTTTCAAGAAGATCGGAGGGGGTCAACATTTTGGCCAAAAACGACAGTGTTACCCCTTATGTTTTTTTTTTTCAGGTCAAAACTTTGACATCCGATATCTCGGCTCTGGAAGGGTCTAGAGCCTCCATTTTTGCGCGCTGGTCGAAGTCTCGTGGCCCTCCGTCAGAATCCAGAGTTTCGAGAAGATCGGAGGGGGTCAAAATTTCGGCCAAAAACGACAGTGTTACCCCTTATGTTTTTTTTTTCAGGTCAAAACTTTGACATCCGATATCTCGGCTCTGGAAGGGTCTAGAGCCTCCATTTTTGCGCGCTGGTCGAAGTCTCGTGGCCCTCTGTCAGAATCCAGAGTTTCAAGAAGATCGGAGGAGGTCAAAATTTCGGCCAAAAACGACAGTGTTACCCCTTATGTTTTTTTTTCGGGTCAAAACTTTGACGTCCGATATCTCGGCTCTGGAAGGGTCTAGAGCCTCCATTTTTGCGCGCTGGTCGAAGTCTCGTGGCCCTCTATCAGAATCCAGAGTTTCAAGAAGATCGGAGGGGGTCAACATTTTGGCCAAAAACGACAGTGTTACCCCTTATGTTTTTTTTTTCAGGTCAAAACTTTGACATCCGATATCTCGGCTCTGGAAGGGTCTAGAGCCTCCATTTTTGCGCGCTGGTCGAAGTCTCGTGGCCCTCCGTCAGAATCCAGAGTTTCGAGAAGATCGGAGGGGGTCAAAATTTCGGCCAAAAACGACAGTGTTACCCCTTATGTTTTTTTTTTCAGGTCAAAACTTTGACATCCGATATCTCGGCTCTGGAAGGGTCTAGAGCCTCCATTTTTGCGCGCTGGTCGAAGTCTCGTGGCCCTCCGTCAGAATCCAGAGTTTCGAGAAGATCGGAGGGGGTCAAAATTTCGGCCAAAAACGACAGTGTTACCCCTTATGTTTTTTTTTCAGGTCAAAACTTTGACATCCGATATCTCGGCTCTGGAAGGGTGTAGAGCCTCCATTTTTGCGCGCTGGTCGAAGTCTCGTGGCCCTCTGTCAGAATCCAGAGTTTCAAGAAGATCGGAGGGGGTCAAAATTTCGGCCAAAAACGACAGTGTTACCCCTTATGTTTTTTTTTCAGGTCAAAACTTTGACATCCGATATCTCGGCTCTGGAAGGGTCTAGAGCCTCCATTTTTGCGCGCTGGTCGAAGTCTCGTGGCCCTCCGTCAGAATCCAGAGTTTCGAGAAGATCGGAGGGGGTCAAAATTTCGGCCAAAAACGACAGTGTTACCCCTTATGTTTTTTTTTCAGGTCAAAACTTTGACATCCGATATCTCGGCTCTGGAAGGGTGTAGAGCCTCCATTTTTGCGCGCTGGTCGAAGTCTCGTGGCCCTCTGTCAGAATCCAGAGTTTCAAGAAGATCGGAGGGGGTCAAAATTTCGGCCAAAAACGACAGTGTTACCCCTTATGTTTTTTTTTCAGGTCAAAACTTTGACATCCGATATCTCGGCTCTGGAAGGGTCTAGAGCCTCCATTTTTGCGCGCTGGTCGAAGTCTCGTGGCCCTCTGTCAGAATCCAGAGTTTCGAGAAGATCGGAGGGGGTCAAAATTTCGGCCAAAAACGACAGTGTTACCCCTTATGTTTTTTTTTCAGGTCAAAACTTTGACATCCGATATCTCGGCTCTGGAAGGGTCTAGAGCCTCCATTTTTGCGCGCTGGTCGAAGTCTCGTGGCCCTCTGTCAGAATCCAGAGTTTCGAGAAGATCGGAGGGGGTCAAAATTTCGGCCAAAAACGACAGTGTTACCCCTTATGTTTTTTTTTTCAGGTCAAAACTTTGACATCCGATATCTCGGCTCTGGAAGGGTCTAGAGCCTCCATTTTTGCGCACTGGTCGAAGTCTCGTGGCCCTCTGTCAGAATCCAGAGTTTCAAGAAGATCGGAGGAGGTCAAAATTTCGGCCAAAAACGACAGTGTTACCCCTTATGTTTTTTTTTCAGGTCAAAACTTTGACATCCGATATCTCGGCTCTGGAAGGGTGTAGAGCCTCCATTTTTGCGCGCTGGTCGAAGTCTCGTGGCCCTCTGTCAGAATCCAGAGTTTCAAGAAGATCGGAGGGGGTCAAAATTTCGGCCAAAAACGACAGTGTTACCCCTTATGTTTTTTTTTCAGGTCAAAACTTTGACATCCGATATCTCGGCTCTGGAAGGGTCTAGAGCCTCCATTTTTGCGCGCTGGTCGAAGTCTCGTGGCCCTCTGTCAGAATCCAGAGTTTCAAGAAGATCGGAGGAGGTCAAAATTTCGGCCAAAAACGACAGTGTTACCCCTTATGTTTTTTTTTTCAGGTCAAAACTTTGACATCCGATATCTCGGCTCTGGAAGGGTCTAGAGCCTCCATTTTTGCGCGCTGGTCGAAGTCTCGTGGCCCTCTGTCAGAATCCAGAGTTTCAAGAAGATCGGAGGAGGTCAAAATTTCGGCCAAAAACGACAGTGTTACCCCTTATGTTTTTTTTTCAGGTCAAAACTTTGACATCCGATATCTCGGCTCTGGAAGGGTCTAGAGCCTCCATTTTTGCGCGCTGGTCGAAGTCTCGTGGCCCTCCGTCAGAATCCAGAGTTTCGAGAAGATCGGAGGGGGTCAAAATTTCGGCCAAAAACGACAGTGTTACCCCTTATGTTTTTTTTTCAGGTCAAAACTTTGACATCCGATATCTCGGCTCTGGAAGGGTGTAGAGCCTCCATTTTTGCGCGCTGGTCGAAGTCTCGTGGCCCTCTGTCAGAATCCAGAGTTTCAAGAAGATCGGAGGGGGTCAAAATTTCGGCCAAAAACGACAGTGTTACCCCTTATGTTTTTTTTTCAGGTCAAAACTTTGACATCCGATATCTCGGCTCTGGAAGGGTCTAGAGCCTCCATTTTTGCGCGCTGGTCGAAGTCTCGTGGCCCTCTGTCAGAATCCAGAGTTTCAAGAAGATCGGAGGGGGTCAAAATTTCAGCCAAAAACGACAGTGTTACCCCTTATGTTTTTTTTTCAGGTCAAAACTTTGACATCCGATATCTCGGCTCTGGAAGGGTCTAGAGCCTCCATTTTTGCGCGCTGGTCGAAGTCTCGTGGCCCTCTGTCAGAATCCAGAGTTTCAAGAAGATCGGAGGAGGTCAAAATTTCGGCCAAAAACGACAGTGTTACCCCTTATGTTTTTTTTCGGGTCAAAACTTTGACGTCCGATATCTCGGCTCTGGAAGGGTCTAGAGCCTCCATTTTTGCGCGCTGGTCGAAGTCTCGTGGCCCTCTGTCAGAATCCAGAGTTTCAAGAAGATCGGAGGGGGTCAAAATTTTGGCCAAAAACGACAGTGTTACCCCTTATGTTTTTTTTCGGGGGGGTGAAAAATTAAGTTTCTCCAATCTTCTCAAAACTCTGGATTCTGATAGAGGGCCACAAGACATCGACCTGGGTGCAAAAAATGAGGCTCTAGACCCTTCCAGAGCTGAGATATTGAAACCCAAAATTTTGACCAGAAAAAAAAAATGACAGTGTTACCCCTTATGTTTTTTTTCGGGGGGTGAAAAATTAAGTTTCTCCAATCTTCTCAAAACTCTGGATTCTGATAGAGGGCCACGAGACATGCACCTGGGTGCAAAAATTGAGGCTCTAGACCCTTCCAGAGCTGAGATATTGAAACTCAAAAATTTGACCAGAAAAAAAATGACAGTGTTACCCCTTATGTTTTTTTTCGGGGGGTGAAAAATTAAGTTTCTCCAATCTTCTCAAAACTCTGGATTCTGATAGAGGGCCACAAGACATCGACCTGGGTGCAAAAATTGAGGCTCTAGACCCTTCCAGAGCTGAGATATTGAAACCCAAAATTTTGACCAGAAAAAAAAATGACAGTGTTACCCCTTATGTTTTTTTTTTCAGGTCAAAACTTTGACATCCGATATCTCGGCTCTGGAAGGGTCTAGAGCCTCCATTTTCGCGCGCTGGTCGAAGTCTCGTGGCCCTCTGTCAGAATCCAGAGTTTCAAGAAGATCGGAGGGGGTCAAAATTTCGGCGAAAAACGACAGTGTTACCCCTTATGTTTTTTTTCCGGGTCAAAACTTTGACATTCGATATCTCGGCTCTGGAAGGGTCTAGAGCCTCCATTTTTGCGCGCTGGTCGAAGTCTTGTGGCCCTCTGTCAGAATCCAGAGTTTCAAGAAGATCGGAGGGGGTCAAAATTTCGGCCAAAAACGACAGTGTTACCCCTTATGTTTTTTTTCGGGGGGGGGGGTGAAAAATTAAGTTTCTCCAATCTTCTCAAAACTCTGGATTCTGATAGAGGGCCACGAAACATGGACCTGGGTGCAAAAATTGAGGCTGTAGACCCTTCCAGAGCTGAGATATTGAAACTCAAAATTTTGACCAGAAAAAAAAATGACAGTGTTACCCCTTATGTTTTTTTTCAGGGGGTGAAAAATTAAGTTTCTCCAATCTTCTCAAAACTCTGTATTCTGATAGAGGGCCACGACACATGGACCTGGGTGCAAAAATTATTTGTCCAAATAAAAAAGACATGGCTGCAAAATAAAGTGAAAGAGTGGAAGCTTGAGTGGCTCAGTGGTTAGAGTGTTCCTCTGTCATGTTGAGGATTTGGGTCCAAGTCCAACTCTTTGCATTAAAATGCTTTATTTTGAATGGTTTTGTCCAAATAAAAAAGACATGGCTGCAAAATAAAGTGAAAGTCTGGAAGCTTGAATGGATCAGTGGTTAGAGTGTTACTCTATCATGTTGAGGATTTGAGTTCAAGTCCTGCTCTTAGCATAAAAATTCTTTATTTTGAAGGGTTTTGTCCAAATAAAAAAGAAATGCCTGCAAAATGAAGTGAAAGAGTGGAAGCTTGAATGGCTCAGTGGTTAGAGTGTGACTCTATCATGTTGAGCATTTGGGTTCAAGTCTGCTCTTAGCATTGAAATTCTTTATTTTGAAGGGTTTTGTCCAAATAAAAAAGAAATGCCTGCAAAATAAACTGAAAGAGTGGAAGCTTGAATGGCTCAGTGGTAAGAGTGTTCCTCTATCATATTGAGGATTTGGGTTCAAGTCCTGCTCTTAGCATTAAAATGCTTTATTTTGAAGGGTTTTGTCCAAATTAAAAAGACATGCCTGCAAAATAAAGTCAAAGAGTTGAAGCTTGAATGGCTCAGTGGTTGGAGTGTTCCTCTATCATGTTGAGGATATGGGGTCAAGTCCCACTCTTTGCATTAAAATGCTTTATTTTGAAGGGTTTTGTCCAAATAAAAAAGACATGCCTGCAAAATAAAGTGAAAGTCTGCAAGTTTGAATGGCTCAGTGGTCAGAGTGTTCCTCTATCATGTTGAGGATTTGGGTTCAAGTCCCACTCTTTGCATTAAAATGCTTTAGTTTGAATGGTTTTGTCCAAATAAAAAGACATGTCTGCAAAATAAAGTGAAAGAGTGGAAGCTTGAATGGCTCAGTGGTTAGAGTGTTACTCTATCATGTTGAGGATTTGGGTTCAAGTCCGCTCTTAACATTAAAATTCTTTATTTTGAAGGGTTTTGTCCAAATAAAAAAGACATGGCTGCAAAATAAAGTGAAAGAGTGGAAGCTTGAATGGCTCAGTGGTTAGAGTGTTCCTCTATCATGTTGAGGATAGGGGTTCAAGTCCCACTCTTTGCATTAAAATGCTTTATTTTGAAGGGTTTTGTCCAAATAAAAAAGACATGGCTGCAAAATAAAGCCAAAGAGTGGAAGCATGAATGGCTCAGTGGTTAGAGTATTACACTATCATGTCGAGGATTTGGGTTCAAGTCCCACTCTTAGCATTAAAATGCTTTATTTTGAAGGGTTTTGTCCAAATAAAAAAGAAATGCCTGCAAAATAAAGTGCAAGATTGGAAGCTTGAATGGCTCAGAGTGTTACTCTATCATGTTGAGGATTTAGGTTCAAGTCCTGCTCTTAGCATGAAAATTCTTTATTTTGAAGGGTCTTGTCCAAATAAAAAAGACATGCCTGCAAAATAAAGTGAAAAAGTGGAAGCTTGAATGGCTCAGTGGTCAGAGTGTTCCTCTATCATATTGAGGATTTGGGTTCAAGTCCCACTCTTTGCATTAAAATGCTTTATTTTGAATGGTTTTGTCCAAATAAAAAAGAAATGCCTGCAAAAGAAAGTGAAAGAGTGGAAGCTTGAATGGCTCAGTGGTGTGAGTGTCAATCTCTCGTGTGGAGAATCCATGTTTGAGTCTCTTGATGGTTAACATTTTTAGTTTGATTGGTTTGGTCCAAATAAAAAGACCAATCTTCAAAAAGGACATCCAACTGTAAGTGGTTCAGTGGTAAAAGCGTTGCTGTTCTGTGTTGACAACCCTGATTCAAATCTCACTTTTGCGGTTGAAATTACTTTAGTGTGATTTTTTGAGACAAACAGAAACATTGAAATGAAGAAGCTCCTGTGGCTCAGTGGTCTGAGTGTTGTGATTCTATGTGGGAAACCCAGGTTCAAATCACACTCTTGTGATGCTTTAGTTTCACTGGATTGTCGAAGTAAGACATGCTCCCCAAAACAGAAGAGTGAGTGTGCAAGCTCCAGTGGCTCAGTGGTCTGAGTGTTATGGTTCCATGTGGGAAACCAGGGTTTGAGCCTCACTCTTATGACGCTTTATTTTCAATGGGTTTGTCCAAGAGAGAGAAAGACATGCTCCCAAAAAATTAAGTATGAGCGTGTATGGTCCAGTGGCTCAGTGGTGTGAGTGTTGCGCTCTTGTGTGGAGAATCCTGGTTCGAGTCTCTTGTTGGTAAAACTCTTCTTTCACCGGTTTGGTCCAAATAAAGAAGACATGCTCCCAAAAAAAAGAAGTTTGAGTGTGGATGGTCCAGTGGCTCCGTGGATGAGCTCTCACTCCCGAATCGGGAGGTTGGGATGTTCCTGGTTCAAGACCGGGACCGCTGGACCGTGAAGCATGGTTGCGTTGACAAACATCCTCCAGATCTGCAGCTGGGGGACGAGAGACGGTCAGGACACGAAGGGGGGAGGAAATAACCTAACTCCTCCCCCTGGGGATTTCTGGGACAATATCCAGCAGCGGTGTTGCTGCAGAGAGAGGCATTTTTTTGTGGGACTTAACCAAAATTTTAATTTTGGAATACATAAAATGTACACCACATTAGCATGCACCAAAAAATATTTCATTTCTTACCTCATACACACTATTATCTATAGTCATCCTCCTCCATCCTCCTCCTCCTCCTCCTCCATCCTCATCCTCCTCCATCCTCATCCTCCTCCATCCTCCATCCTCCTCCTCCTCCATCCTCCTCCTCCTCCATCCTCCATCCTCCTCCTCCTCCATCCTCCTCCTCCTCCATCCTCCTCCTCCATCCTCCATCCTCCTCCTCCATCCTCCATCCTCCTCCTCCATCCTCCATCCTCCTCCTCCATCCTCCATCCTCCTCCTCCTCCTCCATCCTCGTCTTGAACCAGGAACCTCCCAACTGGGAAGTGAGAGCTCACCCACTGAGCCACTGGACCATCCACACACATACTTAATTTTTTGGGAGCAAGTCTCTTGGACAAACCCCTTGAAACTAAAGCATGGTAAGAGTGAGGCTCAAACCCTGGTTTCCCACATGGAACCATAACACTCAGACCACTGAGCCACTGGAGCTTGCACACTCACTCTTCTTTTTTTGGGAGCATGTGGACGAGTTGGGACGACTTCGACAATCCAGTGAAACTAAAGCATCACAAAAGTGTGATTCAAATCCAGGTCTCCCACATGGAATCACAAGACTCAGACCACTGAGCCACTGGACCACACACACTCACACTTCCTTTTTGGGAACATGTCTAACTTGGACAAAGCCAGTGAAACTAAAGCATGATAAGAGTGAGGCTGGAACCCGGCTTTCCCACATAGAATCACAACACTCAGCCACTGGACCATACACACTCACACTTCCTTTTTTGGGAACATGTCTTTCTTGGTCAAAGCCAGTGAAACTAAAGCATGGTAAGAGTGAGGCTCGAACCCTGGTTTTCCACATGGAACCATAACACTCAGACCACTGAGCCACTGTAGCTTGCACACTCACTCTTCTTTTTTGGGAGCATGTCTTACTTCGACAATCCAGTGAAACTAAAGCGTCACAAGAGTGTGATTTGAACCCAGGTTAAACATAAGGGGTAACACTGTCATTTTTTTTTTTGGCCGAAATTTTGACCCCCTCCGATCTTCTTGGAACTCTGGATTCTGACAGAGGGCCACGAGACTTCGACCAGCGCGCAAAAATGGAGGCTCTAGACCCTTCCAGAGCCGAGATATCGAAGGTCAAAATTTGGACCTGAAAAAAAAACATAAGGGGTAACACTGTCGTTTTTGGCCGAAATTTTGACCCCCTCCGATCTTCTCGAAACTCTGGATTCTGACAGAGGGCCACGAGACTTCGACCAGCGCGCAAAAATGGAGGCTCTAGACCCTTCCAGAGCCGAGATATCGGATGTCAAAGTTTTGACCTGAAAAAAAAAACATAAGGGGTAACACTGTCATTTTTTTTTCTGGTCAAAATTTTGGGTTTCAATATCTCAGCTCTGGAAGGGTCTAGAGCCTCAATTTTTGCACCCAGGTCGATGTCTTGTGGCCCTCTATCAGAATCCAGAGTTTTGAGAAGATTGGAGAAACTTAATTTTTCACCCCCCGAAAAAAAACATAAGGGGTAACACTGTCATTTTTTTTTCTGGTCAAATTTTTGAGTTTCAATATCTCGGCTCTGGAAGGGTCTAGAGCCTCCATTTTTGCGCGCTGGTCGAAGTCTCGTGGCCCTCTGTCAGAATCCAGAGTTTCGAGAAGATCGGAGGGGGTAAAAATTTCGGCCAAAAACGACAGTGTTACCCCTTATGTTTTTTTTTCAGGTCAAAACTTTGACATCCGATATCTCGGCTCTGGAAGGGTCTAGAGCCTCCATTTTTGCGCGCTGGTCGAAGTCTCGTGGCCCTCTGTCAGAATCCAGAGTTTCAAGAAGATCGGAGGGGGTCAAAATTTTGGCCAAAAACGACAGTGTTACCCCTTATGTTTTTTTTTCAGGTCAAAACTTTGACATCCGATATCTCGGCTCTGGAAGGGTCTAGAGCCTCCATTTTTGCGCGCTGGTCGAAGTCTCGTGGCCCTCTGTCAGAATCCAGAGTTTCGAGAAGATCGGAGGGGGTCAAAATTTCGGCCAAAAACGACAGTGTTACCCCTTATGTTTTTTTTTCAGGTCAAAACTTTGACATCCGATATCTCGGCTCTGGAAGGGTCTAGAGCCTCCATTTTTGCGCGCTGGTCGAAGTCTCGTGGCCCTCTGTCAGAATCCAGAGTTTCAAGATGATCGGAGGAGGTCAAAATTTCGGCCAAAAACGACAGTGTTACCCCTTATGTTTTTTTTTCGGGTCAAAACTTTGACGTCCGATATCTCGGCTCTGGAAGGGTCTAGAGCCTCCATTTTTGCGCGCTGGTCGAAGTCTCGTGGCCCTCTGTCAGAATCCAGAGTTTCAAGAAGATCGGAGGGGGTCAACATTTTGGCCAAAAACGACAGTGTTACCCCTTATGTTTTTTTTTTCAGGTCAAAACTTTGACATCCGATATCTCGGCTCTGGAAGGGTCTAGAGCCTCCATTTTTGCGCGCTGGTCGAAGTCTCGTGGCCCTCTGTCAGAATCCAGAGTTTCGAGAAGATCGGAGGGGGTCAAAATTTCGGCCAAAAACGACAGTGTTACCCCTTATGTTTTTTTTTTCAGGTCAAAACTTTGACATCCGATATCTCGGCTCTGGAAGGGTCTAGAGCCTCCATTTTTGCGCGCTGGTCGAAGTCTCGTGGCCCTCCGTCAGAATCCAGAGTTTCGAGAAGATCAGAGGGGGTCAAAATTTCGGCCAAAAACGACAGTGTTACCCCTTATGTTTTTTTTTCAGGTCAAAACTTTGACGTCCGATATCTCGGCTCTGGAAGGGTCTAGAGCCTCCATTTTTGCGCGCTGGTCGAAGTCTCGTGGCCCTCTGTCAGAATCCAGAGTTTCAAGAAGATCGGAGGGGGTCAACATTTTGGCCAAAAACGACAGTGTTACCCCTTATGTTTTTTTTTTTCAGGTCAAAACTTTGACATCCGATATCTCGGCTCTGGAAGGGTCTAGAGCCTCCATTTTTGCGCGCTGGTCGAAGTCTCGTGGCCCTCCGTCAGAATCCAGAGTTTCGAGAAGATCGGAGGGGGTCAAAATTTCGGCCAAAAACGACAGTGTTACCCCTTATGTTTTTTTTTTCAGGTCAAAACTTTGACATCCGATATCTCGGCTCTGGAAGGGTCTAGAGCCTCCATTTTTGCGCGCTGGTCGAAGTCTCGTGGCCCTCTGTCAGAATCCAGAGTTTCAAGAAGATCGGAGGAGGTCAAAATTTCGGCCAAAAACGACAGTGTTACCCCTTATGTTTTTTTTTCGGGTCAAAACTTTGACGTCCGATATCTCGGCTCTGGAAGGGTCTAGAGCCTCCATTTTTGCGCGCTGGTCGAAGTCTCGTGGCCCTCTGTCAGAATCCAGAGTTTCAAGAAGATCGGAGGGGGTCAAAATTTCGGCCAAAAACGACAGTGTTACCCCTTATGTTTTTTTTTCAGGTCAAAACTTTGACATCCGATATCTCGGCTCTGGAAGGGTCTAGAGCCTCCATTTTTGCGCGCTGGTCGAAGTCTCGTGGCCCTCCGTCAGAATCCAGAGTTTCGAGAAGATCGGAGGGGGTCAAAATTTCGGCCAAAAACGACAGTGTTACCCCTTATGTTTTTTTTTCAGGTCAAAACTTTGACATCCGATATCTCGGCTCTGGAAGGGTGTAGAGCCTCCATTTTTGCGCGCTGGTCGAAGTCTCGTGGCCCTCTGTCAGAATCCAGAGTTTCAAGAAGATCGGAGGGGGTCAAAATTTCGGCCAAAAACGACAGTGTTACCCCTTATGTTTTTTTTTCAGGTCAAAACTTTGACATCCGATATCTCGGCTCTGGAAGGGTCTAGAGCCTCCATTTTTGCGCGCTGGTCGAAGTCTCGTGGCCCTCTGTCAGAATCCAGAGTTTCGAGAAGATCGGAGGGGGTCAAAATTTCGGCCAAAAACGACAGTGTTACCCCTTATGTTTTTTTTTCAGGTCAAAACTTTGACATCCGATATCTCGGCTCTGGAAGGGTCTAGAGCCTCCATTTTTGCGCGCTGGTCGAAGTCTCGTGGCCCTCTGTCAGAATCCAGAGTTTCGAGAAGATCGGAGGGGGTCAAAATTTCGGCCAAAAACGACAGTGTTACCCCTTATGTTTTTTTTTTCAGGTCAAAACTTTGACATCCGATATCTCGGCTCTGGAAGGGTCTAGAGCCTCCATTTTTGCGCGCTGGTCGAAGTCTCGTGGCCCTCTGTCAGAATCCAGAGTTTCAAGAAGATCGGAGGAGGTCAAAATTTCGGCCAAAAACGACAGTGTTACCCCTTATGTTTTTTTTTCAGGTCAAAACTTTGACATCCGATATCTCGGCTCTGGAAGGGTGTAGAGCCTCCATTTTTGCGCGCTGGTCGAAGTCTCGTGGCCCTCTGTCAGAATCCAGAGTTTCAAGAAGATCGGAGGGGGTCAAAATTTCGGCCAAAAACGACAGTGTTACCCCTTATGTTTTTTTTTCAGGTCAAAACTTTGACATCCGATATCTCGGCTCTGGAAGGGTCTAGAGCCTCCATTTTTGCGCGCTGGTCGAAGTCTCGTGGCCCTCTGTCAGAATCCAGAGTTTCAAGAAGATCGGAGGAGGTCAAAATTTCGGCCAAAAACGACAGTGTTACCCCTTATGTTTTTTTTTCAGGTCAAAACTTTGACATCCGATATCTCGGCTCTGGAAGGGTCTAGAGCCTCCATTTTTGCGCGCTGGTCGAAGTCTCGTGGCCCTCTGTCAGAATCCAGAGTTTCAAGAAGATCGGAGGAGGTCAAAATTTCGGCCAAAAACGACAGTGTTACCCCTTATGTTTTTTTTTCAGGTCAAAACTTTGACATCCGATATCTCGGCTCTGGAAGGGTCTAGAGCCTCCATTTTTGCGCGCTGGTCGAAGTCTCGTGGCCCTCCGTCAGAATCCAGAGTTTCGAGAAGATCGGAGGGGGTCAAAATTTCGGCCAAAAACGACAGTGTTACCCCTTATGTTTTTTTTTCAGGTCAAAACTTTGACATCCGCCGAAATTTTGACCCCCTCCGATCTTCTTGAAACTCTGGATTCTGACAGAGGGCCACGAGACTTCGACCAGCGCGCAAAAATGGAGGCTCTAGACCCTTCCAGAGCCGAGATATCGGACGTCAAAGTTTTGACTCGAAAAAAAACATAAGGGGTAACACTGTCGTTTTTGGCCGAAATTTTGACCTCCTCCGATCTTCTTGAAACTCTGGATTCTGACAGAGGGCCACGAGACTTCGACCAGCGCGCAAAAATGGAGGCTCTAGACCCTTCCAGAGCCGAGATATCGGATGTCAAAGTTTTGACCTGAAAAAAAAACATAAGGGGTAACACTGTCGTTTTTGGCCGAAATTTTGACCCCCTCCGATCTTCTTGAAACTCTGGATTCTGACAGAGGGCCACGAGACTTCGACCAGCGCGCAAAAATGGAGGCTCTACACCCTTCCAGAGCCGAGATATCGGATGTCAAAGTTTTGACCTGAAAAAAAAACATAAGGGGTAACACTGTCGTTTTTGGCCAAAATTTTGACCCCCTCCGATCTTCTCGAAACTCTGGATTCTGACGGAGGGCCACGAGACTTCGACCAGCGCGCAAAAATGGAGGCTCTAGACCCTTCCAGAGCCGAGATATCGGATGTCAAAGTTTTGACCTGAAAAAAAAACATAAGGGGTAACACTGTCGTTTTTGGCCGAAATTTTGACCCCCTCCGATCTTCTCGAAACTCTGGATTCTGACAGAGGGCCACGAGACTTCGACCAGCGCGCAAAAATGGAGGCTCTAGACCCTTCCAGAGCCGAGATATCGGATGTCAAAGTTTTGACCTGAAAAAAAAAACATAAGGGGTAACACTGTCGTTTTTGGCCAAAATGTTGACCCCCTCCGATCTTCTTGAAACTCTGGATTCTGACAGAGGGCCACGAGACTTCGACCAGCGCGCAAAAATGGAGGCTCTAGACCCTTCCAGAGCCGAGATATCGGATGTCAAAGTTTTGACCCGAAAAAAAAACATAAGGGGTAACACTGTCGTTTTTGGCCGAAATTTTGACCCCCTCCGATCTTCTTGAAACTCTGGATTCTGACAGAGGGCCACAAGACTTCGACCAGCGCGCAATAATGGAGGCTCTAGACCCTTCCAGAGCCGAGATATCGGATGTCAAAGTTTTGACCCGAAAAAAAAAAAACATAAGGGGTAACACTGTCGTTTTTCGCCGAAATTTTGACCCCCTCCGATCTTCTTGAAACTCTGGATTCTGATAGAGGGCCACGAGACTTCGACCAGCGCGCAAAAATGGAGGCTCTAGACCCTTCCAGAGCCGAGATATCGGACGTCAAAGTTTTGACCCGAAAAAAAAAACATAAGGGGTAACACTGTCGTTTTTGGCCGAAATTTTGACCTCCTCCGATCTTCTTGAAACTCTGGATTCTGACAGAGGGCCACGAGACTTCGACCAGCGCGCAAAAATGGAGGCTCTAGACCCTTCCAGAGCCGAGATATCGGATGTCAAAGTTTTGACCTGAAAAAAAAAACATAAGGGGTAACACTGTCGTTTTTGGCCGAAATTTTGACCCCCTCCGATCTTCTCGAAACTCTGGATTCTGACAGAGGGCCACGAGACTTCGACCAGCGCGCAAAAATGGAGGCTCTAGACCCTTCCAGAGCCGAGATATCGGATGTCAAAGTTTTGACCTGAAAAAAAAAACATAAGGGGTAACACTGTCGTTTTTGGCCAAAATTTTGACCCCCTCCGATCTTCTTGAAACTCTGGATTCTGACAGAGGGCCACGAGACTTCGACCAGCGCGCAAAAATGGAGGCTCTAGACCCTTCCAGAGCCGAGATATCGGATGTCAAAGTTTTGACCTGAAAAAAAAACATAAGGGGTAACACTGTCGTTTTTGGCCGAAATTTTGACCCCCTCCGATCTTCTTGAAACTCTGGATTCTGACAGAGGGCCACGAGACTTCGACCAGCGCGCAAAAATGGAGGCTCTACACCCTTCCAGAGCCGAGATATCGGATGTCAAAGTTTTGACCTGAAAAAAAAAACATAAGGGGTAACACTGTCGTTTTTGGCCGAAATTTTGACCCCCTCCGATCTTCTCGAAACTCTGGATTCTGACGGAGGGCCACGAGACTTCGACCAGCGCGCAAAAATGGAGGCTCTAGACCCTTCCAGAGCCGAGATATCGGATGTCAAAGTTTTGACCTGAAAAAAAAACATAAGGGGTAACACTGTCGTTTTTGGCCGAAATTTTGACCCCCTCCGATCTTCTTGAAACTCTGGATTCTGACAGAGGGCCACGAGACTTCGACCAGCGCGCAAAAATGGAGGCTCTAGACCCTTCCAGAGCCGAGATATCGGATGTCAAAGTTTTGACCTGAAAAAAAAAACATAAGGGGTAACACTGTCGTTTTTGGCCGAAATTTTGACCCCCTCCGATCTTCTCGAAACTCTGGATTCTGACGGAGGGCCACGAGACTTCGACCAGCGCGCAAAAATGGAGGCTCTAGACCCTTCCAGAGCCGAGATATCGGATGTCAAAGTTTTGACCTGAAAAAAAAAACATAAGGGGTAACACTGTCGTTTTTGGCCGAAATTTTGACCCCCTCCGATCTTCTCGAAACTCTGGATTCTGACAGAGGGCCACGAGACTTCGACCAGCGCGCAAAAATGGAGGCTCTAGACCCTTCCAGAGCCGAGATATCGGATGTCAAAGTTTTGACCTGAAAAAAAAACATAAGGGGTAACACTGTCGTTTTTGGCCGAAATTTTGACCCCCTCCGATCTTCTCGAAACTCTGGATTCTGACGGAGGGCCACGAGACTTCGACCAGCGCGCAAAAATGGAGGCTCTAGACCCTTCCAGAGCCGAGATATCGGATGTCAAAGTTTTGACCTGAAAAAAAAACATAAGGGGTAACACTGTCGTTTTTGGCCGAAATTTTGACCCCCTCCGATCTTCTCGAAACTCTGGATTCTGACGGAGGGCCACGAGACTTCGACCAGCGCGCAAAAATGGAGGCTCTAGACCCTTCCAGAGCCGAGATATCGGATGTCAAAGTTTTGACCTGAAAAAAAAACATAAGGGGTAACACTGTCGTTTTTGGCCGAAATTTTGACCTCCTCCGATCTTCTTGAAACTCTGGATTCTGACAGAGGGCCACGAGACTTCGACCAGCGCGCAAAAATGGAGGCTCTAGACCCTTCCAGAGCCGAGATATCGGATGTCAAAGTTTTGACCTGAAAAAAAAACATAAGGGGTAACACTGTCGTTTTTGGCCGAAATTTTGACCCCCTCCGATCTTCTTGAAACTCTGGATTCTGACAGAGGGCCACGAGACTTCGACCAGCGCGCAAAAATGGAGGCTCTACACCCTTCCAGAGCCGAGATATCGGATGTCAAAGTTTTGACCTGAAAAAAAAAACATAAGGGGTAACACTGTCGTTTTTGGCCGAAATTTTGACCTCCTCCGATCTTCTTGAAACTCTGGATTCTGACAGAGGGCCACGAGACTTCGACCAGCGCGCAAAAATGGAGGCTCTAGACCCTTCCAGAGCCGAGATATCGGATGTCAAAGTTTTGACCTGAAAAAAAAAACATAAGGGGTAACACTGTCGTTTTTGGCCGAAATTTTGACCCCCTCCGATCTTCTCGAAACTCTGGATTCTGACAGAGGGCCACGAGACTTCGACCAGCGCGCAAAAATGGAGGCTCTAGACCCTTCCAGAGCCGAGATATCGGATGTCAAAGTTTTGACCTGAAAAAAAAAACATAAGGGGTAACACTGTCGTTTTTGGCCAAAATTTTGACCCCCTCCGATCTTCTTGAAACTCTGGATTCTGACAGAGGGCCACGAGACTTCGACCAGCGCGCAAAAATGGAGGCTCTAGACCCTTCCAGAGCCGAGATATCGCATGTCAAAGTTTTGACCTGAAAAAAAAAACATAAGGGGTAACACTGTCGTTTTTGGCCGAAATTTTGACCCCCTCCGATCTTCTTGAAACTCTGGATTCTGACAGAGGGCCACGAGACTTCGACCAGCGCGCAAAAATGGAGGCTCTACACCCTTCCAGAGCCGAGATATCGGATGTCAAAGTTTTGACCTGAAAAAAAAACATAAGGGGTAACACTGTCGTTTTTGGCCGAAATTTTGACCCCCTCCGATCTTCTCGAAACTCTGGATTCTGACGGAGGGCCACGAGACTTCGACCAGCGCGCAAAAATGGAGGCTCTAGACCCTTCCAGAGCCGAGATATCGGATGTCAAAGTTTTGACCTGAAAAAAAAAAACATAAGGGGTAACACTGTCGTTTTTGGCCGAAATTTTGACCCCCTCCGATCTTCTTGAAACTCTGGATTCTGACAGAGGGCCACGAGACTTCGACCAGCGCGCAAAAATGGAGGCTCTACACCCTTCCAGAGCCGAGATATCGGATGTCAAAGTTTTGACCTGAAAAAAAACATAAGGGGTAACACTGTCGTTTTTGGCCGAAATTTTGACCCCCTCCGATCTTCTCGAAACTCTGGATTCTAACGGAGGGCCACGAGACTTCGACCAGCGCGCAAAAATGGAGGCTCTAGACCCTTCCAGAGCCGAGATATCGGATGTCAAAGTTTTGACCTGAAAAAAAAAAACATAAGGGGTAACACTGTCGTTTTTGGCCGAAATTTTGACCCCCTCCGATCTTCTCGAAACTCTGGATTCTGACAGAGGGCCACGAGACTTCGACCAGCGCGCAAAAATGGAGGCTCTAGACCCTTCCAGAGCCGAGATATCGGATGTCAAAGTTTTGACCTGAAAAAAAAAACATAAGGGGTAACACTGTCGTTTTTGGCCGAAATTTTGACCCCCTCCGATCTTCTTGAAACTCTGGATTCTGACAGAGGGCCACGAGACTTCGACCAGCGCGCAAAAATGGAGGCTCTACACCCTTCCAGAGCCGAGATATCGGATGTCAAAGTTTTGACCTGAAAAAAAAAACATAAGGGGTAACACTGTCGTTTTTGGCCGAAATTTTGACCCCCTCCGATCTTCTCGAAACTCTGGATTCTGACGGAGAGCCACGAGACTTCGACCAGCGCGCAAAAATGGAGGCTCTAGACCCTTCCAGAGCCGAGATATCGGATGTCAAAGTTTTGACCTGAAAAAAAAACATAAGGGGTAACACTGTCGTTTTTGGCCGAAATTTTGACCTCCTCCGATCTTCTTGAAACTCTGGATTCTGACAGAGGGCCACGAGACTTCGACCAGCGCGCAAAAATGGAGGCTCTAGACCCTTCCAGAGCCGAGATATCGGATGTCAAAGTTTTGACCTGAAAAAAAAACATAAGGGGTAACACTGTCGTTTTTGGCCGAAATTTTGACCTCCTCCGATCTTCTTGAAACTCTGGATTCTGACAGAGGGCCACGAGACTTCGACCAGCGCGCAAAAATGGAGGCTCTAGACCCTTCCAGAGCCGAGATATCGGATGTCAAAGTTTTGACCTGAAAAAAAAACATAAGGGGTAACACTGTCGTTTTTGGCCGAAATTTTGACCCCCTCCGATCTTCTTGAAACTCTGGATTCTGACAGAGGGCCACGAGACTTCGACCAGCGCGCAAAAATGGAGGCTCTACACCCTTCCAGAGCCGAGATATCGGATGTCAAAGTTTTGACCCGAAAAAAAAACATAAGGGGTAACACTGTCGTTTTTGGCCGAAATTTTGACCTCCTCCGATCTTCTTGAAACTCTGGATTCTGACAGAGGGCCACGAGACTTCGACCAGCGCGCAAAAATGGAGGCTCTAGACCCTTCCAGAGCCGAGATATCGGATGTCAAAGTTTTGACCTGAAAAAAAAAAACATAAGGGGTAACACTGTCATTTTTGGCCGAAATTTTGACCCCCTCCGATCTTCTCGAAACTCTGGATTCTGACAGAGGGCCACGAGACTTCGACCAGCGCGCAAAAATGGAGGCTCTAGACCCTTCCAGAGCCGAGATATCGGATGTCAAAGTTTTGACCTGAAAAAAAAACATGAGGGGTAACACTGTCGTTTTTGGCCGAAATTTTGACCCCCTCCGATCTTCTCGAAACTCTGGATTCTGACAGAGGGCCACGAGACTTCGACCAGCGCGCAAAAATGGAGGCTCTAGACCCTTCCAGAGCCGAGATATCGGATGTCAAAGTTTTGACCTGAAAAAAAAAACATAAGGGGTAACACTGTCGTTTTTGGCCGAAATTTTGACCCCCTCCGATCTTCTTGAAACTCTGGATTCTGACAGAGGGCCACAAGACTTCGACCAGCGCGCAAAAATGGAGGCTCTAGACCCTTCCAGAGCCGAGATATCGGATGTCAAAGTTTTGACCCGAAAAAAAAACATAAGGGGTAACACTGTCGTTTTTCGCCGAAATTTTGACCCCCTCCGATCTTCTTGAAACTCTGGATTCTGACAGAGGGCCACGAGACTTCGACCAGCGAGCAAAAATGGAGGCTCTAGACCCTTCCAGAGCCGAGATATCGGACGTCAAAGTTTTGACCCGAAAAAAAACATAAGGGGTAACACTGTCGTTTTTGGCCGAAATTTTGACCTCCTCCGATCTTCTTGAAACTCTGGATTCTGACAGAGGGCCACGAGACTTCGACCAGCGCGCAAAAATGGAGGCTCTAGACCCTTCCAGAGCCGAGATATCGGATGTCAAAGTTTTGACCTGAAAAAAAACATAAGGGGTAACACTGTCGTTTTTGGCCGAAATTTTGACCCCCTCCGATCTTCTTGAAACTCTGGATTCTGACAGAGGGCCACGAGACTTCGACCAGCGCGCAAAAATGGAGGCTCTACACCCTTCCAGAGCCGAGATATCGGATGTCAAAGTTTTGACCTGAAAAAAAAACATAAGGGGTAACACTGTCGTTTTTGGCCGAAATTTTGACCCCCTCCGATCTTCTCGAAACTCTGGATTCTGACGGAGGGCCACGAGACTTCGACCAGCGCGCAAAAATGGAGGCTCTAGACCCTTCCAGAGCCGAGATATCGGATGTCAAAGTTTTGACCTGAAAAAAAAAAACATAAGGGGTAACACTGTCGTTTTTGGCCGAAATTTTGACCCCCTCCGATCTTCTCGAAACTCTGGATTCTGACAGAGGGCCACGAGACTTCGACCAGCGCGCAAAAATGGAGGCTCTAGACCCTTCCAGAGCCGAGATATCGGATGTCAAAGTTTTGACCTGAAAAAAAAAAACATAAGGGGTAACACTGTCGTTTTTGGCCAAAATGTTGACCCCCTCCGATCTTCTTGAAACTCTGGATTCTGACAGAGGGCCACGAGACTTCGACCAGCGCGCAAAAATGGAGGCTCTAGACCCTTCCAGAGCCGAGATATCGGATGTCAAAGTTTTGACCCGAAAAAAAAACATAAGGGGTAACACTGTCGTTTTTGGCCGAAATTTTGACCCCCTCCGATCTTCTTGAAACTCTGGATTCTGACAGAGGGCCACAAGACTTCGACCAGCGCGCAATAATGGAGGCTCTAGACCCTTCCAGAGCCGAGATATCGGATGTCAAAGTTTTGACCCGAAAAAAAAAAACATAAGGGGTAACACTGTCGTTTTTCGCCGAAATTTTGACCCCCTCCGATCTTCTTGAAACTCTGGATTCTGATAGAGGGCCACGAGACTTCGACCAGCGCGCAAAAATGGAGGCTCTAGACCCTTCCAGAGCCGAGATATCGGACGTCAAAGTTTTGACCCGAAAAAAAAACATAAGGGGTAACACTGTCGTTTTTGGCCGAAATTTTGACCTCCTCCGATCTTCTTGAAACTCTGGATTCTGACAGAGGGCCACGAGACTTCGACCAGCGCGCAAAAATGGAGGCTCTAGACCCTTCCAGAGCCGAGATATCGGATGTCAAAGTTTTGACCTGAAAAAAAAAAAACATAAGGGGTAACACTGTCGTTTTTGGCCGAAATTTTGACCCCCTCCGATCTTCTCGAAACTCTGGATTCTGACAGAGGGCCACGAGACTTCAACCAGCGCGCAAAAATGGAGGCTCTAGACCCTTCCAGAGCCGAGATATCGGATGTCAAAGTTTTGACCTGAAAAAAAAAACATAAGGGGTAACACTGTCGTTTTTGGCCAAAATTTTGACCCCCTCCGATCTTCTTGAAACTCTGGATTCTGACAGAGGGCCACGAGACTTCGACCAGCGCGCAAAAATGGAGGCTCTAGACCCTTCCAGAGCCGAGATATCGGATGTCAAAGTTTTGACCTGAAAAAAAAACATAAGGGGTAACACTGTCGTTTTTGGCCGAAATTTTGACCCCCTCCGATCTTCTTGAAACTCTGGATTCTGACAGAGGGCCACGAGACTTCGACCAGCGCGCAAAAATGGAGGCTCTACACCCTTCCAGAGCCGAGATATCGGATGTCAAAGTTTTGACCTGAAAAAAAAACATAAGGGGTAACACTGTCGTTTTTGGCCGAAATTTTGACCCCCTCCGATCTTCTCGAAACTCTGGATTCTGACGGAGGGCCACGAGACTTCGACCAGCGCGCAAAAATGGAGGCTCTAGACCCTTCCAGAGCCGAGATATCGGATGTCAAAGTTTTGACCTGAAAAAAAAAACATAAGGGGTAACACTGTCGTTTTTGGCCGAAATTTTGACCCCCTCCGATCTTCTCGAAACTCTGGATTCTGACAGAGGGCCACGAGACTTCGACCAGCGCGCAAAAATGGAGGCTCTAGACCCTTCCAGAGCCGAGATATCGGATGTCAAAGTTTTGACCTGAAAAAAAAACATAAGGGGTAACACTGTCGTTTTTGGCCGAAATTTTGACCCCCTCCGATCTTCTCGAAACTCTGGATTCTGACGGAGGGCCACGAGACTTCGACCAGCGCGCAAAAATGGAGGCTCTAGACCCTTCCAGAGCCGAGATATCGGATGTCAAAGTTTTGACCTGAAAAAAAAACATAAGGGGTAACACTGTCGTTTTTGGCCGAAATTTTGACCCCCTCCGATCTTCTCGAAACTCTGGATTCTGACGGAGGGCCACGAGACTTCGACCAGCGCGCAAAAATGGAGGCTCTAGACCCTTCCAGAGCCGAGATATCGGATGTCAAAGTTTTGACCTGAAAAAAAAACATAAGGGGTAACACTGTCGTTTTTGGCCGAAATTTTGACCTCCTCCGATCTTCTTGAAACTCTGGATTCTGACAGAGGGCCACGAGACTTCGACCAGCGCGCAAAAATGGAGGCTCTAGACCCTTCCAGAGCCGAGATATCGGATGTCAAAGTTTTGACCTGAAAAAAAAACATAAGGGGTAACACTGTCGTTTTTGGCCGAAATTTTGACCCCCTCCGATCTTCTTGAAACTCTGGATTCTGACAGAGGGCCACGAGACTTCGACCAGCGCGCAAAAATGGAGGCTCTACACCCTTCCAGAGCCGAGATATCGGATGTCAAAGTTTTGACCTGAAAAAAAAACATAAGGGGTAACACTGTCATTTTTGGCCGAAATTTTGACCCCCTCCGATCTTCTCGAAACTCTGGATTCTGACGGAGGGCCACGAGACTTCGACCAGCGCGCAAAAATGGAGGCTCTAGACCCTTCCAGAGCCGAGATATCGGATGTCAAAGTTTTGACCTGAAAAAAAAAACATAAGGGGTAACACTGTCGTTTTTGGCCGAAATTTTGACCCCCTCCGATCTTCTCGAAACTCTGGATTCTGACAGAGGGCCACGAGACTTCGACCAGCGCGCAAAAATGGAGGCTCTAGACCCTTCCAGAGCCGAGATATCGGATGTCAAAGTTTTGACCTGAAAAAAAAACATAAGGGGTAACACTGTCGTTTTTGGCCGAAATTTTGACCCCCTCCGATCTTCTTGAAACTCTGGATTCTGACAGAGGGCCACAAGACTTCGACCAGCGCGCAATAATGGAGGCTCTAGACCCTTCCAGAGCCGAGATATCGGATGTCAAAGTTTTGACCCGAAAAAAAAAAAACATAAGGGGTAACACTGTCGTTTTTCGCCGAAATTTTGACCCCCTCCGATCTTCTTGAAACTCTGGATTCTGATAGAGGGCCACGAGACTTCGACCAGCGCGCAAAAATGGAGGCTCTAGACCCTTCCAGAGCCGAGATATCGGACGTCAAAGTTTTGACCCGAAAAAAAAAACATAAGGGGTAACACTGTCGTTTTTGGCCGAAATTTTGACCTCCTCCGATCTTCTTGAAACTCTGGATTCTGACAGAGGGCCACGAGACTTCGACCAGCGCGCAAAAATGGAGGCTCTAGACCCTTCCAGAGCCGAGATATCGGATGTCAAAGTTTTGACCTGAAAAAAAAAACATAAGGGGTAACACTGTCGTTTTTGGCCGAAATTTTGACCCCCTCCGATCTTCTCGAAACTCTGGATTCTGACAGAGGGCCACGAGATTTCGACCAGCGCGCAAAAATGGAGGCTCTAGACCCTTCCAGAGCCGAGATATCGGATGTCAAAGTTTTGACCTGAAAAAAAAAACATAAGGGGTAACACTGTCGTTTTTGGCCAAAATTTTGACCCCCTCCGATCTTCTTGAAACTCTGGATTCTGACAGAGGGCCACGAGACTTCGACCAGCGCGCAAAAATGGAGGCTCTAGACCCTTCCAGAGCCGAGATATCGGATGTCAAAGTTTTGACCTGAAAAAAAAACATAAGGGGTAACACTGTCGTTTTTGGCCGAAATTTTGACCCCCTCCGATCTTCTTGAAACTCTGGATTCTGACAGAGGGCCACGAGACTTCGACCAGCGCGCAAAAATGGAGGCTCTACACCCTTCCAGAGCCGAGATATCGGATGTCAAAGTTTTGACCTGAAAAAAAAAACATAAGGGGTAACACTGTCGTTTTTGGCCGAAATTTTGATCCCCTCCGATCTTCTCGAAACTCTGGATTCTGACGGAGGGCCACGAGACTTCGACCAGCGCGCAAAAATGGAGGCTCTAGACCCTTCCAGAGCCGAGATATCGGATGTCAAAGTTTTGACCTGAAAAAAAAAACATAAGGGGTAACACTGTCGTTTTTGGCCGAAATTTTGACCCCCTCCGATCTTCTTGAAACTCTGGATTCTGACAGAGGGCCACGAGACTTCGACCAGCGCGCAAAAATGGAGGCTCTACACCCTTCCAGAGCCGAGATATCGGATGTCAAAGTTTTGACCCGAAAAAAAACATAAGGGGTAACACTGTCGTTTTTGGCCGAAATTTTGACCAACTCCGATCTTCTCGAAACTCTGGATTCTAACGGAGGGCCACGAGACTTCGACCAGCGCGCAAAAATGGAGGCTCTAGACCCTTCCAGAGCCGAGATATCGGACGTCAAAGTTTTGACCTGAAAAAAAAAACATAAGGGGTAACACTGTCGTTTTTGGCCGAAATTTTGACCCCCTCCGATCTTCTCGAAACTCTGGATTCTGACAGAGGGCCACGAGACTTCGACCAGCGCGCAAAAATGGAGGCTCTAGACCCTTCCAGAGCCGAGATATCGGATGTCAAAGTTTTGACCTGAAAAAAAAACATAAGGGGTAACACTGTCGTTTTTGGCCGAAATTTTGACCCCCTCCGATCTTCTTGAAACTCTGGATTCTGACAGAGGGCCACGAGACTTCGACCAGCGCGCAAAAATGGAGGCTCTACACCCTTCCAGAGCCGAGATATCGGATGTCAAAGTTTTGACCTGAAAAAAAAACATAAGGGGTAACACTGTCGTTTTTGGCCGAAATTTTGACCCCCTCCGATCTTCTCGAAACTCTGGATTCTGACGGAGGGCCACGAGACTTCGACCAGCGCGCAAAAATGGAGGCTCTAGACCCTTCCAGAGCCGAGATATCGGATGTCAAAGTTTTGACCTGAAAAAAAAACATAAGGGGTAACACTGTCGTTTTTGGCCGAAATTTTGACCTCCTCCGATCTTCTCGAAACTCTGGATTCTGACAGAGGGCCACGAGACTTCGACCAGCGCGCAAAAATGGAGGCTCTAGACCCTTCCAGAGCCGAGATATCGGATGTCAAAGTTTTGACCTGAAAAAAAAACATAAGGGGTAACACTGTCGTTTTTGGCCGAAATTTTGACCTCCTCCGATCTTCTTGAAACTCTGGATTCTGACAGAGGGCCACGAGACTTCGACCAGCGCGCAAAAATGGAGGCTCTAGACCCTTCCAGAGCCGAGATATCGGATGTCAAAGTTTTGACCTGAAAAAAAAACATAAGGGGTAACACTGTCGTTTTTGGCCGAAATTTTGACCCCCTCCGATCTTCTTGAAACTCTGGATTCTGACAGAGGGCCACGAGACTTCGACCAGCGCGCAAAAATGGAGGCTCTAGACCCTTCCAGAGCCGAGATATCGGATGTCAAAGTTTTGACCTGAAAAAAAAACATAAGGGGTAACACTGTCGTTTTTGGCCGAAATTTTGACCTCCTCCGATCTTCTTGAAACTCTGGATTCTGACAGAGGGCCACGAGACTTCGACCAGCGCGCAAAAATGGAGGCTCTAGACCCTTCCAGAGCCGAGATATCGGATGTCAAAGTTTTGACCTGAAAAAAAAAAACATAAGGGGTAACACTGTCATTTTTGGCCGAAATTTTGACCCCCTCCGATCTTCTCGAAACTCTGGATTCTGACAGAGGGCCATGAGACTTCGACCAGCGCGCAAAAATGGAGGCTCTAGACCCTTCCAGAGCCGAGATATCGGATGTCAAAGTTTTGACCTGAAAAAAAAAACATGAGGGGTAACACTGTCGTTTTTGGCCGAAATTTTGACCCCCTCCGATCTTCTCGAAACTCTGGATTCTGACAGAGGGCCACGAGACTTCGACCAGCGCGCAAAAATGGAGGCTCTAGACCCTTCCAGAGCCGAGATATCGGATGTCAAAGTTTTGACCTGAAAAAAAAAACATAAGGGGTAACACTGTCGTTTTTGGCCGAAATTTTGACCCCCTCCGATCTTCTTGAAACTCTGGATTCTGACAGAGGGCCACAAGACTTCGACCAGCGCGCAAAAATGGAGGCTCTAGACCCTTCCAGAGCCGAGATATCGGATGTCAAAGTTTTGACCCGAAAAAAAAACATAAGGGGTAACACTGTCGTTTTTCGCCGAAATTTTGACCCCCTCCGATCTTCTTGAAACTCTGGATTCTGACAGAGGGCCACGAGACTTCGACCAGCGAGCAAAAATGGAGGCTCTAGACCCTTCCAGAGCCGAGATATCGGACGTCAAAGTTTTGACCCGAAAAAAAACATAAGGGGTAACACTGTCGTTTTTGGCCGAAATTTTGACCTCCTCCGATCTTCTTGAAACTCTGGATTCTGACAGAGGGCCACGAGACTTCGACCAGCGCGCAAAAATGGAGGCTCTAGACCCTTCCAGAGCCGAGATATCGGATGTCAAAGTTTTGACCTGAAAAAAAACATAAGGGGTAACACTGTCGTTTTTGGCCGAAATTTTGACCCCCTCCGATCTTCTTGAAACTCTGGATTCTGACAGAGGGCCACGAGACTTCGACCAGCGCGCAAAAATGGAGGCTCTACACCCTTCCAGAGCCGAGATATCGGATGTCAAAGTTTTGACCTGAAAAAAAAACATAAGGGGTAACACTGTCGTTTTTGGCCGAAATTTTGACCTCCTCCGATCTTCTCGAAACTCTGGATTCTGACGGAGGGCCACGAGACTTCGACCAGCGCGCAAAAATGGAGGCTCTAGACCCTTCCAGAGCCGAGATATCGGATGTCAAAGTTTTGACCTGAAAAAAAAAACATAAGGGGTAACACTGTCGTTTTTGGCCGAAATTTTGACCCCCTCCGATCTTCTCGAAACTCTGGATTCTGACAGAGGGCCACGAGACTTCGACCAGCGCGCAAAAATGGAGGCTCTAGACCCTTCCAGAGCCGAGATATCGGATGTCAAAGTTTTGACCTGAAAAAAAAAAACATAAGGGGTAACACTGTCGTTTTTGGCCAAAATGTTGACCCCCTCCGATCTTCTTGAAACTCTGGATTCTGACAGAGGGCCACGAGACTTCGACCAGCGCGCAAAAATGGAGGCTCTAGACCCTTCCAGAGCCGAGATATCGGATGTCAAAGTTTTGACCCGAAAAAAAAACATAAGGGGTAACACTGTCGTTTTTGGCCGAAATTTTGACCCCCTCCGATCTTCTTGAAACTCTGGATTCTGACAGAGGGCCACAAGACTTCGACCAGCGCGCAATAATGGAGGCTCTAGACCCTTCCAGAGCCGAGATATCGGATGTCAAAGTTTTGACCCGAAAAAAAAAAAACATAAGGGGTAACACTGTCGTTTTTCGCCGAAATTTTGACCCCCTCCGATCTTCTTGAAACTCTGGATTCTGACAGAGGGCCACGAGACTTCGACCAGCGCGCAAAAATGGAGGCTCTAGACCCTTCCAGAGCCGAGATATCGGACGTCAAAGTTTTGACCCGAAAAAAAAACATAAGGGGTAACACTGTCGTTTTTGGCCGAAATTTTGACCTCCTCCGATCTTCTTGAAACTCTGGATTCTGACAGAGGGCCACGAGACTTCGACCAGCGCGCAAAAATGGAGGCTCTAGACCCTTCCAGAGCCGAGATATCGGATGTCAAAGTTTTGACCCGAAAAAAAAACATAAGGGGTAACACTGTCGTTTTTCGCCGAAATTTTTACCCCCTCCGATCTTCTTGAAACTCTGGATTCTGACAGAGGGCCACGAGACTTCGACCAGCGCGCAAAAATGAAGGCTCTAGACCCTTCCAGAGCCGAGATATCGGACGTCAAAGTTTTGACCTGAAAAAAAAAACATAAGGGGTAACACTGTCGTTTTTGGCCGAAATTTTGACCCCCTCTGATCTTCTCGAAACTCTGGATTCTGACAGAGTTTCACGAGACTTCGACCAGCGCGCAAAAATGGAGGCTCTAGACCCTTCCAGAGCCGAGATATCGGATGTCAAAGTTTTGACCTGAAAAAAAAACATGAGGGGTAACACTGTCGTTTTTGGCCGAAATTTTGACCCCCTCCGATCTTCTCGAAACTCTGGATTCTGACAGAGGGCCACGAGACTTCGACCAGCGCGCAAAAATGGAGGCTCTAGACCCTTCCAGAGCCGAGATATCGGATGTCAAAGTTTTGACCTGAAAAAAAAAAACATAAGTGGTAACACTGTCGTTTTTGGCCAAAATTTTGACCCCCTCCGATCTTCTTGAAACTCTGGATTCTGACAGAGGGCCACGAGACTTCGACCAGCGCGCAAAAATGGAGGCTCTAGACCCTTCCAGAGCCGAGATATCGGATGTCAAAGTTTTGACCAGAAAAAAAAACATAAGGGGTAACACTGTCGTTTTTGGCCGAAATTTTGACCCCCTCCGATCTTCTTGAAACTCTGGATTCTGACAGAGGGCCACGAGACTTCGACCAGCGCGCAAAAATGGAGGCTCTAGACCCTTCCAGAGCCGAGATATCGGATGTCAAAGTTTTGACCCGAAAAAAACAAAAAACAAAAGGGGTAACACTGTCGTTTTTCGCCGAAATTTTGACCCCCTCCGATCTTCTTGAAACTCTGGATTCTGATAGAGGGCCACGAGACTTCGACCAGCGCGCAAAAATGGAGGCTCTAGACCCTTCCAGAGCCGAGATATCGGACGTCAAAGTTTTGACCCGAAAAAAAACATAAGGGGTAACACTGTCGTTTTTGGCCGAAATTTTGACCTCCTCCGATCTTCTTGAAACTCTGGATTCTGACGGAGGGCCACGAGACTTCGACCAGCGCGCAAAAATGGAGGCTCTAGACCCTTCCAGAGCCGAGATATCGGATGTCAAAGTTTTGACCTGAAAAAAAAAAACATAAGGGGTAACACTGTCGTTTTTGGCCGAAATTTTGACCCCCTCCGATCTTCTTGAAACTCTGGATTCTGACAGAGGGCCACGAGACTTTCGACCAGCGCGCAAAAATGGAGGCTCTACACCCTTCCAGAGCCGAGATATCGGATGTCAAAGTTTTGACCTGAAAAAAAAAACATAAGGGGTAACACTGTCGTTTTTGGCCGAAATTTTGACCCCCTCCGATCTTCTCGAAACTCTGGATTCTGACAGAGGGCCACGAGACTTCGACCAGCGCGCAAAAATGGAGGCTCTAGACCCTTCCAGAGCCGAGATATCGGATGTCAAAGTTTTGACCTGAAAAAAAACATAAGGGGTAACACTGTCGTTTTTGGCCGAAATTTTGACCCCCTCCGATCTTCTCGAAACTCTGGATTCTGACAGAGGGCCACGAGACTTCGACCAGCGCGCAAAAATGGAGGCTCTAGACCCTTCCAGAGCCGAGATATCGGATGTCAAAGTTTTGACCTGAAAAAAAAACATAAGGGGTAACATTGTCGTTTTTGGCCGAAATTTTGACCCCCTCCGATCTTCTTGAAACTCTGGATTCTGACAGAGGGCCACGAGACTTCGACCAGCGCGCAAAAATGGAGGCTCTAGACCCTTCCAGAGCCGAGATATCGGATGTCAAAGTTTTGACCTGAAAAAAAAACATAAGGGGTAACACTGTCGGGGGTAACACTGTCGTTTTTGGCCGAAATTTTGACCCCTCCGATCTTCTTGAAACTCTGGATTCTGACAGAGGGCCACGAGACTTCGACCAGCGCGCGAAAATGGAGGCTCTAGACCCTTCCAGAGCCGAGATATCGGATGTCAAAGTTTTGACCTGAAAAAAAAAACATAAGGGGTAACACTGTCGTTTTTGGCCGAAATTTTGACCCCCTCCGATCTTCTCGAAACTCTGGATTCTGACAGAGGGCCACGAGACTTCGACCAGCGCGCAAAAATGGAGGCTCTAGACCCTTCCAGAGCCGAGATATCGGATGTCAAAGTTTTGACCTGAAAAAAAAACATAAGGGGTAACACTGTCGTTTTTGGCCGAAATTTTGACCCCCTCCGATCTTCTCGAAACTCTGGATTCTGACAGAGGGCCACGAGACTTCGACCAGCGCGCAAAAATGGAGGCTCTAGACCCTTCCAGAGCCGAGATATCGGATGTCAAAGTTTTGACCTGAAAAAAAAACATAAGGGGTAACACTGTCATTTTTTTTTCTCGTCAAAATTTTGAGTTTCAATATCTCAGCTCTGGAAGGGTCTAGAACCTCAATTTTTGCACCCAGGTCCATGTCTCGTGGCCCTCTATCAGAATCCAGAGTTTTGAGAAGATTGGAGAAACTTAATTTTTCAACCCCCGAAAAAAAACATAAGGGGTAACACTGTCATTTTTTTTCTGATCAAAATTTTGAGTTTCAATATCTCAGCTCTGGAAGGGTCTAGAACCTCAATTTTTGCACCCAGGTCCATGTCTCGTGGCCCTCTATCAGAATCCAGAGTTTTGAGAAGATTGGAGAAACTTAATTTTTCACCCCCTGAAAAAAAAACATAAGGGGTAACACTGTCATTTTTTTTTTCTGGTCAAAATTTTGAGTTTCAATATCTCAGCTCTGGAAGGGTCTAGAACCTCAATTTTTGCACCCAGGTCCATGTCTCGTGGCCCTCTATCAGAATCCAGAGTTTTGAGAAGATTGGAGAAACATAATTTTTCAACCCCCGAAAAAAAACATAAGGGGTAACACTGTCATTTTTTTTTCTGGTCAAAATTTTGAGTTTCAATATCTCAGCTCTGGAAGGGTCTAGAACCTCAATTTTTGCACCCAGGTCCATGTCTCGTGGCCCTCTATCAGAATCCAGAGTTTTGAGAAGATTGGAGAAACTTATTTTTTCACCCACCGAAAAAAAACATAAGGGGTAACACTGTCATTTTTTTTTTCTCGTCAAAATTTTGAGTTTCAATATCTCAGCTCTGGAAGGGTCTAGAACCTCAATTTTTGCACCCAGGTCCATGTCTCGTGGCCCTCTATCAGAATCCAGAGTTTTGAGAAGATTGGAGAAACTTAATTTTTCAACCCCCGAAAAAAAAACATAAGGGGTAACACTGTCATTTTTTTTCTGATCAAAATTTTGAGTTTCAATATCTCAGCTCTGGAAGGGTCTAGAACCTCAATTTTTGCACCCAGGTCCATGTCTCGTGGCCCTCTATCAGAATCCAGAGTTTTGAGGAGATTGGAGAAACTTAATTTTTTACAACCCGAAAAAAAAAAACATAAGGGGTAACACTGTCATTTTTTTTTTCTCGTCAAAATTTTGAGTTTCAATATCTTAGCTCTGGAAGGGTCTAGAACCTCAATATTTGCACCCAGGTCCATGTCTCGTGGCCCTCTATCAGAATCCAGAGTTTTGAGAAGATTGGAGAAACTTAATTTTTCACCCCCCGAAAAAAAACATAAGGGGTAACACTGTAATTTTTTTTTTCTGGTCAAAATTTGAGTTTCAATATCTCAGCTCTGGAAGGGTCTAGAACCTCAATTTTTGCACCCAGGTCCATGTCTCGTGGCCCTCTATCAGAATCCAGAGTTTTGAGAAGATTGGAAAAACTTAATTTTTCACCCCCCGAAAAAAAAAAACATAAGGGGTAACACTGTCATTTTTTTTTTCTGGTCAAAATTTTGAGTTTCAATATCTCAGCTCTGGAAGGGACTAGAACCTTAATTTTTGCACCCAGGTCCATGTCTCGTGGCCCTCTATCAGAATCCAGAGTTTTGAGAAGATTGGAGAAACTTATTTTTTCACCCACCGAAAAAAAAACATAAGGGGTAACACTGTCATTTTTTTTTCTCGCCAAAATTTTGAGTTTCAATATCTCAGCTCTGGAAGGGTCTAGAACCTCAATTTTTGCACCCAGGTCCATGTCTCGTGGCCCTCTATCAGAATCCAGAGTTTTGAGAAGATTGGAGAAACTTAATTTTTCAACCCCCGAAAAAAAACATAAGGGGTAACACTGTCATTTTTTTTTCTGATCAAAATTTTGAGTTTCAATATCTCAGCTCTGGAAGGGTCTAGAACCTCAATTTTTGCACCCAGGTCCATGTCTCGTGGCCCTCTATCAGAATCCAGAGTTTTGAGAAGATTGGAGAAACTTAATTTTTCACCCCCCGAAAAAAAAACATAAGGGGTAACACTGTCATTTTTTTTTCTGGTCAAAATTTTGAGTTTCAATATCTTAGCTCTGGAAGGGTCTAGAACCTCAATTTTTGCACCCAGGTCCATGTCTCGTGGCCCTCTATCAGAATCCAGAGTTTTGAGAAGATTGGAGAAACTTAATTTTTCACCCCCCGAAAAAAAACATAAGGGGTAACACTGTCATTTTTTTTTCTGGTCAAAATTTGAGTTTCAATATCTCAGCTCTGGAAGGGTCTAGAACCTCAATTTTTGCACCCAGGTCCATGTCTCGTGGCCCTCTATCAGAATCCAGAGTTTTGAGAAGATTGGAGAAACTTATTTTTTCACCCACCGAAAAAAAAACATAAGGGGTAACACTGTCATTTTTTTTTCTCGTCAAAATTTTGAGTTTCAATATCTCAGCTCTGGAAGGGTCTAGAACCTCAATTTTTGCACACAGGTCCATGTCTCGTGGCCCTCTATCAGAATCCAGAGTTTTGAGAAGATTGGAGAAACTTAATTTTTCAACCCCCGAAAAAAAACATAAGGGGTAACACTGTCATTTTTTTTCTGATCAAAATTTTAGTTTCAATATCTCAGCTCTGGAAGGGTCTAGAACCTCAATTTTTGCACCCAGGTCCATGTCTCGTGGCCCTCTATCAGAATCCAGAGTTTTGAGAAGATTGGAGAAACTTATTTTTTCACCCACCGAAAAAAAAACATAAGGGGTAACACTGTCATTTTTTTTTCTCGTCAAAATTTTGAGTTTCAATATCTCAGCTCTGGAAGGGTCTAGAACCTCAATTTTTGCACACAGGTCCATGTCTCGTGGCCCTCTATCAGAATCCAGAGTTTTGAGAAGATTGGAGAAACTTAATTTTTCAACCCCCGAAAAAAAACATAAGGGGTAACACTGTCATTTTTTTTCTGATCAAAATTTTGAGTTTCAATTTCTCAGCTCTGGAAGGGTCTAGAACCTCAATTTTTGCACCCAGGTCCATGTCTCGTGGCCCTCTATCAGAATCCAGAGTTTTGAGAAGATTGGAGAAACTTAATTTTTCACCCCCCGAAAAAAAAACATAAGGGGTAACACTGTCATTTTTTTTTTCTGGTCAAAATTTTGAGTTTCAATATCTCAGCTCTGGAAGGGTCTAGAACCTCAATTTTTGCACCCAGGTCCATGTCTCGTGGCCCTCTATCAGAATCCAGAGTTTTGAGAAGATTGGAGAAACTTAATTTTTCACCCCCCGAAAAAAAACATAAGGGGTAACACTGTCATTTTTTTTTCTGGTCAAAATTTTAGTTTCAATATCTCAGCTCTGGAAGGGTCTAGAACCTCAATTTTTGCACACAGGTCCATGTCTCGTGGCCCTCTATCAGAATCCAGAGTTTTGAGAAGATTGGAGAAACTTAATTTTTCACCCCCCGAAAAAAAAAAACATAAGGGGTAACACTGTCATTTTTTTTTTCTGGTCAAAATTTTGAGTTTCAATATCTCAGCTCTGGAAGGGTCTAGAACCTCAATTTTTGCACCCAGGTCCATGTCTCGTGGCCCTCTATCAGAATCCAGAGTTTTGAGAAGATTGGAGAAACTTATTTTTTCACCCACCGAAAAAAAACATAAGGGGTAACACTGTCATTTTTTTTTTCTCGTCAAAATTTTGAGTTTCAATATCTCAGCTCTTGAAGGGTCTAGAACCTCAATTTTTGCACCCAGGTCCATGTCTCGTGGCCCTCTATCAGAATCCAGAGTTTTGAGAAGATTGGAGAAACTTAATTTTTCAACCCCCGAAAAAAAACATAAGGGGTAACACTGTCATTTTTTTCTGATCAAAATTTTGAGTTTCAATATCTCAGCTCTGGAAGGGTCTAGAACCTCAATATTTGCGCCCAGGTCCATGTCTCGTGGCCCTCTATCAGAATCCAGAGTTTTGAGAAGATTGGAGAAACTTATTTTTTCACCCACCGAAAAAACATAAGGGGTAACACTGTCATTTTTTTTTTTCTCGTCAAAATTTTGAGTTTCAATATCTCAGCTCTGGAAGGGTCTAGAACCTCAATTTTTGCACCCAGGTCCATGTCTCGTGGCCCTCTATCAGAATCCAGAGTTTTGAGAAGATTGGAGAAACTTAATTTTTCAACCCCTGAAAAAAAAACATAAGGGGTAACACTGTCATTTTTTTTCTGATCAAAATTTTGAGTTTCAATATCTCAGCTCTGGAAGGGTCTAGAACCTCAATTTTTGCACCCAGGTCCATGTCTCGTGGCCCTCTATCAGAATCCAGAGTTTTGAGAAGATTGGAGAAACTTAATTTTTCACCCCCTGAAAAAAAAAACATAAGGGGTAACACTGTCATTTTTTTTTCTGTTCAAAATTTTGAGTTTCAATATCTCAGCTCTGAAAGGGTCTAGAACCTCAATTTTTGCACCCAGGTTCATGTCTCGTGGCCCTCTATCAGAATCCAGAGTTTTGAGAAGATTGGAGAAACATAATTTTTCAACCCCCGAAAAAAAACATAAGGGGTAACACTGTCATTTTTTTTTCTGGTCAAAATTTTGAGTTTCAATATCTCAGCTCTGGAAGGGTCTAGAACCTCAATTTTTGCACCCAGGTCCATGTCTCGTGGCCCTCTATCAGAATCCAGAGTTTTGAGAAGATTGGAGAAACTTATTTTTTCACCCACCGAAAAAAAACATAAGGGGTAACACTGTCATTTTTTTTTTCTCGTCAAAATTTTGAGTTTCAATATCTCAGCTCTGGAAGGGTCTAGAACCTCAATTTTTGCACCCAGGTCCATGTCTCGTGGCCCTCTATCAGAATCCAGAGTTTTGAGAAGATTGGAGAAACTTAATTTTTCAACCCCCGAAAAAAAAACATAAGGGGTAACACTGTCATTTTTTTTTCTGATCAAAATTTTGAGTTTCAATATCTCAGCTCTGGAAGGGTCTAGAACCTCAATTTTTGCACCCAGGTCCATGTCTCGTGGCCCTCTATCAGAATCCAGAGTTTTGAGAAGATTGGAGAAACTTATTTTTTCACCCACCGAAAAAAAAACATAAGGGGTAACACTGTCATTTTTTTTTTCTGGTCAAAATTTTGAGTTTCAATATCTTAGCTCTGGAAGGGTCTAGAACCTCAATATTTGCACCCAGGTCCATGTCTCGTGGCCCTCTATCAGAATCCAGAGTTTTGAGAAGATTGGAGAAACTTAATTTTTCACCCCCCGAAAAAAAAACATAAGGGGTAACACTGTCATTTTTTTTTTCTGGTCAAAATTTGAGTTTCAATATCTCAGCACTGGAAGGGTCTAGAACCTCAATTTTTGCACCCAGGTCCATGTCTCGTGGCCCTCTATCAGAATCCAGAGTTTTGAGAAGATTGGAAAAACTTAATTTTTCACCCCCCGAAAAAAAAAAACATAAGGGGTAACACTGTCATTTTTTTTTTCTGGTCAAAATTTTGAGTTTCAATATCTCAGCTCTGGAAGGGACTAGAACCTTAATTTTTGCACCCAGGTCCATGTCTCGTGGCCCTCTATCAGAATCCAGAGTTTTGAGAAGATTGGAGAAACTTATTTTTTCACCCACCGAAAAAAAAAACATAAGGGGTAACACTGTCATTTTTTTTTTCTCGCCAAAATTTTGAGTTTCAATATCTCAGCTCTGGAAGGGTCTAGAACCTCAATTTTTGCACCCAGGTCCATGTCTCGTGGCCCTCTATCAGAATCCAGAGTTTTGAGAAGATTGGAGAAACTTAATTTTTCAACCCCCGAAAAAAAAACATAAGGGGTAACACTGTCATTTTTTTTCTGATCAAATTTTGAGTTTCAATATCTCAGCTCTGGAAGGGTCTAGAACCTCAATTTTTGCACCCAGGTCCATGTCTCGTGGCCCTCTATCAGAATCCAGAGTTTTGAGAAGATTGGAGAAACTTAATTTTTCACCCCCCGAAAAAAAACATAAGGGGTAACACTGTCATTTTTTTTTTCTGGTCAAAATTTTGAGTTTCAATATCTTAGCTCTGGAAGGGTCTAGAACCTCAATTTTTGAACACAGGTCCATGTCTCGTGGCCCTCTATCAGAATCCAGAGTTTTGAGAAGATTGGAGAAACTTAATTTTTCACCCCCCGAAAAAAAACATAAGGGGTAACACTGTCATTTTTTTTTTTTCTGGTCAAAATTTGAGTTTCAATATCTCAGCTCTGGAAGGGTCTAGAACCTCAATTTTTGCACCCAGGTCCATGTCTCGTGACCCTCTATCAGAATCCAGAGTTTTGAGAAGATTGGAGAAACTTAATTTTTCAACCCCCGAAAAAAAAACATAAGGGGTAACACTGTCATTTTTTTTTCTGATCAAAATTTTGAGTTTCAATATCTCAGCTCTGGAAGGGTCTAGAACCTCAATTTTTGCACCCAGGTGCATGTCTCGTGGCCCTCTATCAGAATCCAGAGTTTTGAGAAGATTGGAGAAACTTAATTTTTCACCCCCCGAAAAAAAACATAAGGGGTAACACTGTCATTTTTTTTTCTGGTCAAAATTTTGAGTTTCAATATCTTAGCTCTGGAAGGGTCTAGAACCTCAATATTTGCACCCAGGTCCATGTCTCGTGGCCCTCTATCAGAATCCAGAGTTTTGAGAAGATTGGAGAAACTTAATTTTTCACCCCCCGAAAAAAAAAAAAAAAAACATAAGGGGTAACACTGTCATTTTTTTTTCTGGTCAAAATTTTGAGTTTCAATATCTCAGCTCTGGAAGGGTCTAGAACCTCAATTTTTGCACCCAGGTCCATGTCTCGTGGCCCTCTATCAGAATCCAGAGTTTTGAGAAGATTGGAGAAACTTATTTTTTCACCCACCGAAAAAAAACATAAGGGGTAACACTGTCATTTTTTTTTCTCGTCAAAATTTTGAGTTTCAATATCTCAGCTCTGGAAGGGTCTAGAACCTCAATTTTTGCACCCAGGTCCATGTCTCGTGGCCCTCTATCAGAATCCAGAGTTTTGAGAAGATTGGAGAAACTTAATTTTTCAACCCCCGAAAAAAAACATAAGGGGTAACACTGTCATTTTTTTTCTGATCAAAATTTTGAGTTTCAATATCTCAGCTCTGGGAGGGTCTAGAATCTCAATTTTTGCACCCAGGTCCATGTCTCGTGGCCCTCTATCAGAATCCAGAGTTTTGAGAAGATTGGAGAAACTTAATTTTTCACCCCCCGAAAAAAAACAGAAGGGGTAACACTGTCATTTTTTTTCTGGTCAAAATTTTGAGTTTCAATATCTTAGCTCTGGAAGGGTCTAGAACCTCAATTTTTGCACCCAGGTCCATGTCTCGTGGCCCTCTATCAGAATCCAGAGTTTTGAGAAGATTGGAGAAACTTAATTTTTCACCCCCCGAAAAAAAACATAAGGGGTAACACTGTCATTTTTTTTTTCTGGTCAAAATTTGAGTTTCAATATCTCAGCTCTGGAAGTGTCTAGAACCTTAATTTTTGCACCCAGGTCCATGTCTCGTGGCCCTCTATCAGAATCCAGAGTTTTGAGAAGATTAGAGAAACTTAATTTTTCACCCCCCGAAAAAAAAAAAAAAAAACATAAGGGGTAACACTGTCATTTTTTTTTCTGGTCAAAATTTTGAGTTTCAATATCTCAGCTCTGGAAGGGTCTAGAACCTCAATTTTTGCACCCAGGTCCATGTCTCGTGGCCCTCTATCAGAATCCAGAGTTTTGAGAAGATTGGAGAAACTTATTTTTTCACCCACCGAAAAAAAAACATAAGGGGTAACACTGTCATTTTTTTTTTCTCGTCAAAATTTTGAGTTTCAATATCTCAGCTCTGGAAGGGTCTAGAACCTCAATTTTTGCAACCAGGTCCATGTCTCGTGGCCCTCTATCAGAATCCAGAGTTTTGAGAAGATTGGAGAAACTTAATTTTTCAAACCCCGAAAAAAAACATAAGGGGTAACACTGTCATTTTTTTTCTGATCAAAATTTTGAGTTTCAATATCTCAGCTCTGGAAGGGTCTAGAGCCTAAATTTTTGGACCCATGTCCATGTCTCGTGGCCCTCTATCAGAATCCAGAGTTTTGAGAAGATTGGAGAAACTTAATTTTTCGCCCCCCGAAAAAAAACATAAGGGGTAATACTGTCATTTTTTTTTTTCTGGTCAAAATTTTGAGTTTCAATATCTCAGCTCTGGAACGGTCTAGAGCCTCAATTTTTGCACCCAGGTCCATGTCTCGTGGCCCTCTATCAGAATCCAGAGTTTTTTTTAGAAGATTGGAGAAACTTAATTTTTCACCCCCTGAAAAAAAAAACATAAGGGGTAACACTGTCATTTTTTTTCTGGTCAAAATTTTGAGTTTCAATATCTCAGCTCTGGAAGGGTCTAGAGCCTCAATTTTTGCACCCAGGTCCATGTCTCGTGGCCCTCTATCATAATCCAGAGTTTTGAGAAGATTGGAGAAACTTAATTTTTCACCCCCCGAAAAAAAAAAACATAAGGGGTAACACTGTCATTTTTTTTCTGGTCAAAATGTTGAGTTTCAATATCTCAGCTCTGGAACGGTCTAGAGCCTCAATTTTTGCACCCAGGTCCATGTCTCGTGGCCCTCTATCAGAATCCAGAGTTTTGAGAAGATTGGAGAAACTTAATTTTTCACCCCCCGAAAAAAAACATAAGGGGTAACACTGTCATTTTTTTTTTCTGGTCAAAATTTTGAGTTTCAATATCTCAGCTCTGGAAGGGTCTAGATCCACAATTTTTGCACACAGGTCCATGTCTCGTGGCTCTCTATCAGAATCCAGAGTTTTGAGAAGATTGGAGAAACTTAATTTTTCACCCCCCGAAAAAAAACATAAGGGGTAACACTGTCATTTTTTTTTCTGGTCAAAATTTTGAGTTTCAATATCTCAGCTCTGATAGGGTCTAGATCCACAATTTTTGAACACAGGTCCATGTCTCGTGGCCCTCTATCAGAATCCAGAGTTTTGAGAAGATTGGTGAAACTTAATTTTTCACCCCCCGAAAAAAAAACATAAGGGGTAACACTGTCATTTTTTTTTTTTTTTCTGGTCAAAATTTTGAGTTTCAATATCTCAGCTCTGGAAGGGTCTAGAGCCTCAATTTTTGCACCCAGGTCCATGTATTGTGGCCCTCTATCAGAATCCAGAGTTTTGAGAAGATTGGAGAAACTTAATTTTCACCCCCCGAAAAAAAACATAAGGGGGTAACACTGTCATTTTTTTTTTTCTGGTCAAAATTTTGAGTTTCAATATCTCAGTTCTGGAAGGGTCTAGAGCCTCAATTTTTGCACCCAGGTCCATGTCTCGTGGCCCTCTATCAGAAGCCAGAGTTTTGAGAAGATTGGAGAAACTTAATTTTTCACCCCCCGAAAAAAAAAAAAACATAAGGGGTAACACTGTCATTTTTTTTTTCTGGTCAAAATTTTGAGTTTCAATATCTCAGCTCTGGAATGGTCTAGAGCCTCAATTTTTGCACCCAGGTACATGTCTCGTGGCCCTCTATCAGAATCCAGAGTTTTGAGAAGATTGGAGAAACTTAATTTTTCACCCCCCGAAAAAAAAACATAAGGGGTAACACTGTCATTTTTTTTTTTTCTGGTCAAAATTTTGAGGTTCAATATCTCAGCTCTGGAAGGGTCTAGAGCCTCAATTTGTGCACCCAGGTCCATGTCTCGTGGCCCTCTATCAGAATCCAGAGTTTTGAGAAGATTGGAGAAACTTCATTTTTCACCCCCCGAAAAAAAAACATAAGGGGTAACACTGTCATTTTTTTTTTCTGGTCAAAATTTTGAGTTTCAATATCTCAGCTCTGGAAGGGTCTAGAGCCTAAATTTTTGCACCCATGTCCATGTCTCGTGGCTCTCTATCAGAATCCAGAGTTTTGAGAAGATTGGAGAAACTTAATTTTTCACCCCCCGAAAAAAAACATAAGGGGTAACACTGTCATTTTTTTTCTTGTCAAAATTTTGAGTTTCAATATCTCAGCTCTGGAAGGGTCTAGAGCCTCAGTTTTTGCACCCAGGTCCATCTCTCGTGGCCCTCTATCAGAATCCAGAGTTTTTTTTTAGAAGATTGGAGAAACTTAATTTTTCACCCCCTGAAAAAAAAAAACATAAGGGGTAACACTGTCATTTTTTTTTCTGGTCAAAATTTTGAGTTTCAATATCTCAGCTCTGGAAGGGTCTAGAGCCTCAAGTTTTGCACCCATGTCCATGTATCGTGGCCCTCTATCAGAATCCAGAGTTTTGAGAAGATTGGAGAAACTTAATTTTTCACCCCCCGAAAAAAAAAAAAAAACATAAGGGGTAACACTGTCAATTTTTTTTTTTTCTGGTCAAAATTTTGAGTTTCAATATCTCAGCTCTGGAAGGGTCTAGAGCCTCAATTTTTGCACCCAGGTCCATGTCTTGTGGCCCTCTATCAGAATCCAGAGTTTTGAGAAGATTGGAGAAACTTAATTTTTCACCCCTCGAAAAAAACATAAGGGGTAACACTGTCATTTTTTTTTTCTGGTCAAAATTTTGAGTTTCAATAACTCAGCTCTGGAAGGGTCTAGAGCCTCAAGTTTTGCACCCATGTCCATGTATCGTGGCCCTCTATCAGAATCCAGAGTTTTGAGAAGATTGGAGAAACTTAATTTTTCACCCCCCGAAAAAAAAAAAAAAACATAAGGGGTAACACTGTCAATTTTTTTTTTTTCTGGTCAAAATTTTGAGTTTCAATATCTCAGCTCTGGAAGGGTCTAGAGCCTCAATTTTTGCACCCAGGTCCATGTCTTGTGGCCCTCTATCAGAATCCAGAGTTTTGAGAAGATTGGAGAAACTTAATTTTTCACCCCTCGAAAAAAACATAAGGGGTAACACTGTCATTTTTTTTTTCTGGTCAAAATTTTGAGTTTCAATAACTCAGCTCTGGAAGGGTCTAGAGCCTCAAGTTTTGCACCCAGGTCCATGTCTCGTGGCCCTCTATCAGAATCCAGAGTTTTGAGAAGATTGGAGAAACTTAATTTTTCACCCCCGAAAAAAAAACCTAAGGGGTAACACTGTCATTTTTTTTTTCTGGTCAAAATTTTGAGTTTCAATATCTCAGCTCTGGAAGGGTCTAGAGCCTAAATTTTTGCACCCAGGTCCATGTATCGTGGCCCTCTATCAGAATCCAGAGGTTTGAGAAGATTGGAGAAACTTAATTTTTCACCCCCTGAAAAAAAACATAAGGGGTAACACTGTCATTTTTTTTTTTTTTGGTCAAAATTTTGAGTTTCAATATCTCAGCTCTGGAAGGGTCTAGAGCCTCAATTTTTGCACCCAGGTCCATGTATCGTGGCCCTCTATCAGAATCCAGAGTTTTGAGAAGATTGGAGAAACTTAATTTTTCACCCCCCGAAAAAAAACAAAACATAAGGGGTAACACTGTCATTTTTTTTTTTCGGGTCAAAATTTTGAGTTTCAATATCTCAGCTCTGGAAGGGTCTAGAGCCTCCATTTTTGCACTCAGGTCTAAGTGTCATGGCCCTCTATCAGAATCCAGAATTTTTCAGAAGATTGGAGAAACTCAAAATTTCGCCCCCCGAAAAAAAACGTAAGGGGTTACACTGTCGTTTTTTTTTTTTTTTTTTTTTTTTTCGGGGGGCGAAATTTTGAGTTTCTTCAATCTTCCCAAAACTCTGGATTCTGATAGAGGGCCATGAGACTTAGACCTGTGTGCAAAAATGGAGTCTCTAGACCCTTCCTGAGCTGAGATATTGAGATCCCACGTAGCATTTATGCCATTATAAAAATAGTGGGTGCTACGTGGGATCTCAATATCTCAGCTCAGGAAGGGTCTAGAGACTCCATTTCCGCACCCAGGTCTAAGTCTCATGGCCCTCTATCAGAATCCAGAGTTTTGAGAGGATTGGAGAAACTCAAAATTTCGCCCCCCGAATAAAAAACGACAGTTTTTCGGGGAGGCGAAATTTTGAGTTTCTCCAATCTTGTAAAAAACTTTGGATTCTGATAGAGGGCCATGAGACTTAGACCTGGGTGCAAAAAAGGAGTCTCTAGACCCTTCCTTCCTTTTTTTTGGCCAAAAAAGTAAGTTTCCCCAGTCTTCTCAAAGCTCTGGATTCTGATAGAGGGCCATGAGACTTAGACCTGAGTGCAAAAATGGAGGCTCTAGACCCTTCCAGAGCTGAGATATCGGAACTCAAAATTTCGACCAGAAAAAAAACAACAAAAAACGACAGTGTTACCCCTTATGTTTTTTTTTTTTTTTTTTTTTTTTTTTTTTTTTACCGAAAAATTAAGTTTCCCCAATCTTCTCAAAACTCTGGATTCTCATAGAGGGCCATGAGACTTAGACCTGAGTGCAAAAATGGAGGCTCTAGACCCTTCCAGAGCTGAGATATCGGAACTCAAAATTTCGACCAGAAAAAAAAAAAACAAAACAAAAAAAAAAAAAAAACAGTGTTACCCCTTACGTTTTATTTTATTTTATTTATTTTTTTTTGGGGGGGGGGGAAATTAAGTTTCTCCAATCTTCTCAAAACTCTGGACTCTGATAGAGGGCCATGAGACTTAGACCTGAGTGCAAAAATGGTCTGAATGGTTTAAAAGAAAATCACAAAAATTCTGATTTAGTGAGGCTTGTTATTGTCAAGATAATCCTTGTCAACTGGCTTGATATCGGTCTCAAAGGCTTTTTTAGGCATCACCTCTTCCTAGTATCCATCGACCAAGCTGAGGACTGTGGTCAATAGCAAGCAATCCCATAGGGAAGCCCCATGAATACGTGCTTCACATGTCTGATGGCACTAAGGGGGATAAACACTGACCCTAACACAAAATACTCTCAATTTACGGAATCAGTGCTCTCTGAGGACTTCCTGCTGTTTTTAAACAAGATGAATGTTCACTGGTTGGTTCAATAGCAGTTTATATGGAAATAAACCAATCTAAGAATTATGAGACATGCTATTATGTAATCACACAAGTTGTGTATCCAAGTTGTCATTGAGTAAATAATGCCTATCCATAAAACATCAGCACAAGGTAAAAGCAAACCAGAGATATGATCGTCCTTTCTTTGGCACCTTATAGGGATAGTTCACGCAAAAATTAGAATTCTATCATCGTTTATTCACCCTTTTACTCACCCAAAGTTGTTCCAAACCTCTATGTGTTTATTTATTCTGCTGTAAAGGAAGATATTTGGTAGAATATTTTAATCAAACAGATCTCAATCCTCATTGACTACCATAGTATGTATATATATATATATATATATATATATATATATATATATATATATAATGTGTACAAATATAATATATAATACAAACATTACATTTAGTCATTTAGCAGACGCTTTTATCCAAAGCAACTTGCAGTACAAATGAGAATGACAAAAGCGGTTAAAGGTACAACAATATGTAACAATTGTGTAATAAAATATCCCAAAATAACTTGCTCAGTGTGATATATTTCCTGTGTACTTACAATTTCCCAAAAGTCTTAAAAGATTTTTTTTTTTTCAGAGAAATTCCAATTTTAAATAAGTTAAATTTTTAATTATTTAAAATGACATGCAACAAAAAAATGTTGCATGTCAATGATACAATATCCACGCTTTCCTCAGTTTCTGTTCATACTGCCATAGCCATGGCGTAACCATGGTGACAGATATGGACAACTGCATAGTGTGTAACATTTAGTGGCTCGCAGTTCTTGTTTCTTTCAAATATAGACCATGGCAAGCAGACTTTGGGACAAACAATGAGAATTAAAATCGACCTCTTGTGGTGAGGAAAAAAAAAACCTTTAAAAGCCTTTAAACTAACAATAGGACAACAATACGCGAGTGCTATTACCTTTCCCAGTATAATCTAATGCAATACTAATATATATATATATATATATATATATATATATATATATATATATATATATATAATAGATATAGGATAAAGTGTTAGTATGGATGAAGTGTTGACGGAAAAAAAAAATAGATGTGTCTTCAGCCATTTCTTGAAAATGGCCATGGACTCTGCAGCTCTGGTTGAGTTGGCCAGGACATTCCACCAGCATGGAGCAGACCTGGAAAAGGTCAGAGAAAGAGATTTTGTGCCTCTTTGAGATGGCACCACAATACGGCGTTCACTTGCAGAGTGCAAGTTTCTGTAAGTAAGTCTGAAGTAATGAGTTTAGGTAGGAGGGAGCAGAGCCAGTGGTTGTTCTGTAGGCATTATTATTATAGTAGGCATATTATATAAACACAGACATTTATTTTAGAATCGATTAATCGATTTGACAGCAAGTATAAATAAATATCAGCATTTATATATAAATATGGTAACACTTTACAATAAGGTTCATTAATTAACATGAACTAAGAATGAACAATACTTCTACAGGATTTATTAATCTTAGTTAATATTAATTCCAACATGTACTAATACATTATTAAAATCAATGGTTGTATTTGTTAAAATTACTAATGCACTGTGAACTAACATAAACAAACGATGAAAAGCTGTATTTTTATTAACCAACATTAACATATTAACTAATACAGAAACAAATGTATATTGATCATTGTTAGTTAATACATTACCTAATGTTAACTAATGAACCTTATTGTAAAGTGTTACCATATATTAGTAGCATTTATTGTTTTGTTTATGGTTATTGTTTATTGAGTCTTGAGTTCAAAGTTGGTGTTTTTTTTTTTTTTTTTAAATAAACCAAGAAAAAAACTGCAACTATGTGAGTGGATGTATATTAGAAACAGTGACGCATGTGGTCCCATTATATTTTACTGGAGTGGGCCACGGATGAATGACAGTTGTTGCGCGCACATGTGAGAGCTGTCAGTTGTTGGAGAGATATGTGCAATTCTACACGAATGCAGGGTCTGACACTGAGGAAAGGGATGGAAACTAGTAACATTCATTGTTCTGCCGAATAAATAAAATAACTGCTTAAAGCCAGAATGTGTCGTAGTATCACTTAATGTATTTAAATGTTTAATTTATATTTGCAATACAATAGTATTTTATATTGAGAAAGATTATTAATGAGATCAGGAAATCTCTACCAACGGTAGGGGATCCCAGTGGGATATTCTTGACTGTCCCGTCTCTTTTCTCGTGTCTCATCATGTGAAGACTCAAGTTTGAGCACCTTTTATTACTGAGACCATTTATCTTGGAGTTCTCAAGTTTGAGCACCTTTTATTACTGAGACCATTTATCTTGGAGTTCTTTTCTCAGTATGAGAAGTCCTGCACCATCCTATTCTCATGTCTCATGCTGAACAGTTTCCAAAACCTGTATACCTCATTTACATACCCCCCCCCACACCCCAAACACACACACACTCACACACACACACACACACACACACACACACACACCCTTTTTTAGAAGAAAAAGTTCACTACAGTGTGAACCAGAAAAAAAAAATGACTGGAGCCAACAATAAAATTAATTGAATTGACAAAATTGCTTGTGGTTTACCTCTGAAACTCTCTAAGTAGTGCTGGAAGTAATTAATTCAAACAAAAATGTATTTTTGACTGTTTCCTATTGGACTGATAAAATGTATTAGGTTTAGTGTATACAAACCTGGAAAAATCTACAGAATATCTTAAAATGGTCCTCCATAACTGTACTAATTTATAAAACTTTGATGACAGCTTTTCTGGAAACAGTTTATGTATCTACTGAACTTAAATAAGTTTTTAAACTTGTTAAATGACATTTATTACAACTATCAAACAAGTATCCATTTCAAACCCCGCTTTCATTTATTCTTCTCACATGGTTGTTGCTGATTTAAATATTTATGTTGTGTAAAAATCAGATGATTTTTCTGTTTTTCCTGGTTAGAAGAACTCAATCTGCTTTTGCAAACCAAGATAAATATGCAGGCTGATAGCAGTGTTGTTCTACCCCTGATTAAATTTGGAGCTCAGGGGCATGACAAAAAATTAATGTCCATGGAATCAGAATGGGCCACCTGAGAGAGAAGTCACATCCCACAACCGAGCTCTCTGCCTCATTCCCTCAAAACACTGCTGTCCGCTGTGTTAAAGACTAAGCATCGTTTTTTGTTTCTAGCCTAAAAATGAAGCATCTTTCCTGTTCTTCAGGGTGAGCACACATCATATTGAATAAAAAAAAGAAAAAAAGAAAGAGTTAACTTACTTGAAATGACAGTTTAATTAGTGTGGCATTCAGTTTTGCCTGCAAAAACACTCTGAATGTGGCAATGAAATGTTGTTTCTGGATGGGATTTTAATTAATTAGACTCCCAGCTATGCATTTAGTTACAGCAACAACAGTTAACAGTTCTAATGTATCAGTGATTCAACTTTTGCTTTGATTAAAGCTGTGAAGAAAGTATTATAATAGGTTTTAATTAGCATGTTTATCCTGAAGCTATTACATGATACTTTAAAATAAATGTACATAAGCACATCTAAAAAAAGGACTCTGTTTACTTAGTGCATGTTCTTATTGAGCATGATTTATTGATGCATGCTGTTCTAATTGTCTGAATTTGACAGAAAACATTATTAAATAAAATTAATAATAAAATTTCTAGATTTACTTAAAAATGGCTTGCAAAAACACTAAAATGTCTGAACATTTTCAACATGGAATTTTAAGAGATGTTAACTAAGAAACCTTGAGGTTTGAGGTACTTTGCCAACATTTTGCTTAAAATACTAAGACATCTAATTACATGTTTCTTATACAAGGAGGTGCTAATAATGAACTGACACTGGTTAGGATAGAATCATACACAATCATACACACACGCAACATGTGTCATTTAAGGGCTCAAGGGGGCCCTCTGAAGCGCTCTCTTGGGACTAGGGCTAAGTCCCAAGTGGGTACAGGGTGCAAATTACGAGGGGGATTTAACCTCCTAGCACCCTTAAGGAATCTAATGATCAGGTCGTGCTTCCCAAACGACTTCCCGTCAATCATATCGTGACGGGCGGCTATTGCAGCAACATACACTTTGAGGGTGGAGGTAGACAGCCTTCATTCCAACCTGTCTTGTAGGAAGGAAAGCATGACTCTGATCGGGCAAGTTCGGGGGTCTTCCCAGCGGGAACTGAGAACTGGAATACGAGTATTTCTATTAATTCAATGTTTCATTGTATAATTCCTAATAACAAAGCTACATTAACTTCCAGCTTTAATGAATCATTAGCTAATGATTTGCAAAGGTATCATTATGTTATGACTTTACTTGAGGCACATGATTTAACTAATTATTAAGTACTTGTACATAACTTTCTAAATAATAAACGCGCACTTTGCTGTCCGGGGCCCTTAACCACTGTAACATCTGCAAGGAGGAGCGCGAGAGAGTGTGGCATTTCATTTTGGAAAGCTATGTATTAAAACCATTGGTTTCAGCCACATTCTGCACATGTCTGAATGCAGATGCTGTGACTTCCATTTCCTTCTCAGTAATCCATATGACCCGCTCAGGGCTGAGGTCACAGCGAGGGTAAAGACGCCTCCCCCAGCTCTCATCTCCACAACACACAGTGCTGTTAAAACGGAGTAGACACATTATTAAATATGTAATCAACACTATAATTGTTAATCAACTAAAAGTCATTCATTTTTTACACTTAACTACCACCATTTAATGTATTAAAGAGTACAAGACTAAAATATAATATCAGATTCTATCAGATTATTAGATAAACAGCCAGACACTCATACACCAGCTATTAAATAATAAATCATTTAAAAACGGTCAATGCCAATGAGCCACTGCAGCACATTTTTAGCATTCATTTAAATGTCAAAATTAATCTGAAATCTTGACTCATTAAACTATTCCAGATATTCAGAATATTCATTAAAATAGAAGAACAGGGCATCTCAAACTTAACCTATAAACATAGGCAGTGACAAATTGCTTCACGCAGCATTCTTCTCCACAGTGACCCATTCTGCTCTCCCGGGTTTCTCTGCATAGCTCATTGATCCAAAACACATGAGTCAACAGAGTGATTTATTAAAAATGTAGAGGTTAGCCCATGGTTGCCCTCAGGCACACAGTCTGGCAAACCAAGCGGTGCCAATCACAGAGACAGGGACAGAATCACATCATCTGTCAGCATATTGCACTGAAAGATGAGGGACATGGCAGATGTACTGCTAAAATACTGAGCCAAGGACCCGAAGCAACATCCGCAATGATGTGATGAAATGAGTTTCACACAGATATGCATTTACATCGAATGTGTCTTTGGAACCCAGCCAAACAAACAAGGAAATCTTGGCTACTGAAAGAAAATGACTGGAAAGAAAGATGATTTGGACTCATTTGCTAATCATGTTATACAGTCTGAAGGTGAGAAAAAAAACCCTCAGCTTGTGTTTACCTAAAATATATTCATTTGCACACATGTATACTGTAATCACTTCAATTAGGGGTGAAAATGATGCACCTATATGCACAAATGTTGACAGGGATACAACTCTACATCAATTCCAGCTCCATCGTGAGCAATCTAAATACAGCTTTGAGATACAGATCCGAACCTCCGCTAATGCGGACAACCATGGTGGCTCTCCAGTCTCCAAAAATAGTCGTCGACTCCATTATCCGAGCTCGCCTGCAGAGAGACTGCAAAAAGAGCTGGCAAACGGGGGGAATTGAAATCAAGACAGCTTTATCAGCAGTGACTGCCAGTGCAGATAACTATGAAAGAGTTTCAGTGAGACGAGGGTCTCATAAGCACACTTATCTCCACTACTGCAGATTTAATGAGGCGATAGAGCATAGATTTCACTAACACACACACACACACACACACACACACACGGTCTTTTGGCCCACTAATTTTTGGTACAAAGCCACCAGAGAACAATTACCAAGGAGATTTTGTAAACGATAGGTTGACACAACCAGGATACTGGCTTTCATTCTACCTACCAGTTTAACTTATTTTAAATTATAGCTCAAACAGAGTCCTGAGCCTTGAGATCAGAGAGATGAAAGGACATTTGGAATAAAAATGACTCCCCTTCTCCCCTCTCTATAACACACAGGTTTAAGGTAACACAAAGGCTCTTTATAGACCCCTTTTTAGTTACATCGTGCATTGTGTTTTTTTGTGCTGGCGGGGCTTGGGTGGAGGCAGAATAATCCCCCTGTCTGCTTCACTAACGCTAGTTAGCAAGTTTTGTTTGCTATTTTTTTTTATCAATGACTCTAGAAAATCCTTTATATATATATATATATATATATATATATATATATATATGGAAGGTCAATCACTGTACAGGGCTGGGTTTCCCAAAAGCATCGTAAGCTTAAGTTGATCATAGAACAATTGCACCAATGGTCTCTATGATCAATTTAGGCTTACAATGCTTTTGGGAAACACACCCCAGGACAGTGTCCTCAATGGATGGACAAACTGACAGGATTCACGGTAACCCTGCCTCCAGTTGAGTGGCCTGACATCTACACCTCATTGAGAAGCCAAGCGTAAGGAAAAACTGAGAAAATATAATTCTTTAGATGCCTATAAATATGTGCTGAATGGTCAAGTAAGACTTGTGTAGTATGATCCACAGTTTTACCTAACCAGCGCCAATCCCAGAAGACGACCATGTAACATGGTCAAAAAGAAGAGTGACGTTACAGTGCAATTTTATGCAACATGCCATGCAACGTGCCATGCAACGTGCACCTGCTCTTAACGGTATGTTGGATGACTCTCTGATTGGCTTATTTCACGTTAGGCCCAAACCATGCCTATGAATAATGAAGCTACTTCAGACCAACCCCTTTTAAACTTGCGTCGGGCACCAGAGTCATTTATCCTCCTGGTAAAATAGCAACAGCGCCCAAGACACACCCACAAAGTTATTTGCGCTTGGTATTAGATATTTGCATTTCAGATCGTTAAAATAGGGCCCTTGGAGTGCAGTTCCCAAGAGGCCCGTCATCTTTAGGATTGACAGGAGGATCTGGTGGTTAACTGTGTCAAAGGCAGCAGACAGATCCAGTAGGATGAGAACTGAAGATTTGAAAGCTGCTCTTGCCAGTCTCAGAGCTTCCATTACTGAGAGCAGGGCAATCTAAGTTGAGTTTCCACTTTTGAAACCAGACTGATTGCTGATCACAAATAGAGATATTAGCAGAGAAGGAAGAGAGGAGGGATTGTTAAAGACACAGGTCTGTAAGATCTTTCGATTTGCATCACTTCCTCTCTGCACCCCTGAATTTAGAACAATGTTTGCAGAGAATATCAGATAACCAGGGGGCAGATGCACTGTTAGTATCTAATGTTAAGAGCTGATCAGGTGGAGGACGTGAGGATGAGACCAAAGAGGATAGGTGAGAGGGTGAAAGTGAGTGAAGGTTCCCCAAAAGGTGACCTTTGGAGGAGTGTGTGTTGTGTTCTGATGCAGGTTGAGGTTGAGAGTGATGAGGAAGTGATCTGAGGTGTGCGGTGGAGTGACTAGTGCATTGTCCGTGGCGCAGTACCGTGCGTAGAAAAGGCCCAATTGATTACCTGATTTGTGAGTAGCCACAGTAGATACTAAATTTGCGGTCGAATGAGGCAAGAAAGGTTTGGAAATCGGCAGCCTGAGGTTTTTACTAGGTCAATGTTGAAGTCACCTAGAATTATGAGAGGAGTACCATCTTCAGGGAAGGATGAAAGTAGCTCAAGCTTCTCCAAGAAACTGCCGAATTGACCTAGGGGAGGAAATACAACTACAAAATGGATTCTAGTGGGACTAGCGTTGGTAATTGAATGTAATTCAAATGAACTGTTGTCACACACAGGCGGTAAAGGAGAAAATTTCCAGTCATTTGCGATGAGCAGACCAGTACCTCCACAGCTTCTGGTCAGACGAGGGGTGTGTGAGAAAGTGAAGTTAGTGGAGAGGGCAGCAAGTATGACAGTGTCCTCTGGTCTGATCCAGGTCTCAGTCAGGGCCAGTAGGCTGAGACCTGAATGACTTGAAAAAGATGTAATGAAATCAGCTTTGTTTATAGCAGACTGGTAGTTCCAGAGACCACTAGGAAAAGAGAATAAAGTATTAGAAGACATCAGAACGGTACGGAGATTGTTAGGATTGTACCGCCTCCGATGTGTGACATTTGATTTGCAAATGTTTGTAATAGTAAGGGCTTGAAGACTCATAGTGTAAAGAAGCAGACAGATCAGAAGAAAATTTGTAGAAGAGAAAGGAAACAGCAATAAACAAGAAGAATTTAATACTCAAGTGCCTTTTCAGTGCACAGATACAGTAGCGGGTCTTTACACTCTTCGGTCTTCACACGATGAGGGCTTCACAAGAGGGCAGCCGCGACCGCTGCCACAGTGCACTAATCAGTTTAATACATGCCTAATACCCAGTTAATGAATGAATACAGCAGGCCACGCCCAACTATTTAATCAAGCGAAACTCAACAGTCAACCCGAAACAAACAAACGCCAGGTTGACGCATGTTTTTACCAGGGTAAACATAGTGACAAGAGCCGTGCTAAAATCTAAATGAGAAAAAGTAAATGCTCACAGACTGATGTTCTCTCCTGCTGTTCTACTGCCTCATCTAACAAGTACTAGATGGGTAGAATAAGTATTTTAACTGGCTTTGGCCACACCCAACTATTTAGCCAAGCAAAACTTAACAGTCACACACAAACAAACAAATGCCAGGTCAACGCGTGTTTGCACTTTATGAAACACTCACAGACTGATGTTCTCTCCTGCTGTTCTACTGCTTCTTCTGGGATTGCTAAGGTAACAGCACTAAGGTACTCTAAGGATTGCTAAGGTAACAGCACACTTCTTCTCATCTCAGGAAATCATAGCTAATTTTCTCCTTCACTGACTGTTTCTTCCCACTCCCCACCCAAGCACTGAGCTTTCTGTATTTCTCCATGGTGTACGACTCTATAACAAGCTCTGCCCAGGGAACTGATACAAGCAGATCAGGGCAGTGACTCAAGAAGATGATATTCCATGAAATAAGAATTCAGAGGAGTAAATAGTAATTGTACTCCTGCAATAGCTGATAATAAAGCATGTGTAAGTCAACAAGCTCTTAAAAATCTTTTTTTTTTTTTTAATTCAGACTTATAAGCATCATCATTTATTCTTAACATCTTTGAGAGTAATCTCACGGAACACTTCATGTACATAGCATGTCTGCAGCTCCACTGATGCAGCCAAGATAATAATTTCAATCACTTTAATTATCAATAATAATTACCCAGCAATATTTTAATGTTTTTGTAGTGCATGCAATCACATTGAGTTGCAATTATCCATTTTTATTTCGCCATGATCATCAGTAGTTTATTAGCTGATGATGGACAGATTAAGGGAAGGTAAAAACATTCCTTAATTAGATGCCCATTTACTTTCACGATGGTCTAATGAGCCACAGTTATTCTAATGGCTCTTTTTACTACCCACATTCCCTGCCTTTGATGGGGATACGACAGTGCAGAGGGCTAATTAACCTTGATGTATAGGCAGACACATCAGATGCAACTGAACCACTGATCCTCTCACGTGAATCATGGCGGATTCAGAGAACGGTGAGCTTTAAGTATTGATAAGCAGACACTTTTGCAGAGTAAATGTGCAATTAGTGAAGTGCAGCAAATGGATCAGGAGACAGGTTACTGTAAGGGGAGGAACCTCAGAGGTTAACATGGCAGTAGAAAGTTAAATTCTCACATTTAAATCAAAAGAGCCAATGGCCTTATTGGTAAAGGCATCAGCGTTCTTTTTGCTCTAGAACACAGAGGACCAACCAGAAAAATTTAATTTTGTTGCCGTATTTGTCATTTTTATGATACCATTCCATATTCTATGAACATGTATGGTGCATCCCAATCTGCATACTTATGCACTATTCTGTGCCATTGTGTAATATTAAACTGTGCAAGTAGTGTTCACACTGCAAAATCTAAGAGGAAAAAAATTACTTCAAATACCCAAATGATGTACTAGATGAAAGCACCAACCAACCCTGTGTCTCAATGTCCATACTTTCCATCCTAAACAGTGAGTGAGATTAAAATGAGTGTGTCCCAAAGCATAGTATGTTGAAAAAAGTATACTATAAGTCCCATAAAAAAAAACTTTAGCCAGCATGGAAAACAGCTTCTCCCCTCTGACTCCATATACTTAGGTCTGTGACACAGTTCAGCTGAGTTTTAATAGCATTAGCATACAAACAAAAGAAATTGCTCTCCTTTAAACTGTATCAGTCATTCAGTTCAAATGTGCGGGCAGCAGATGTGCTGAGCTAAAAAGCCTTAAAAGGCTTTTTTAAACTAGACCTTTTCAGATGTGAGACTGAGAGCCATGAACATCCTTCTGAATGACATTTCCAGCACAATCATTCAATGCACAAATTTTTGGTGATCAATTTGTGGTGATCAAGAAAAAAAAGAGTTTATAGTGCATTCAAAACTTATATGAAACCAGACTTATGTGAACAGAGTCATTAATCTTTAATCATCAGATTAAATAATTACAGTGGAGCTAATGTACTACTTTAGTTACAGGTACATCCAACTACCAGATCATCAGCTGATGATATTAGAATTTTTAAAATAAATTATAACAGCATCTGCCACTAACAATCTCTAAAATCTGCTTGATTATTATTCCCCTTGCCTTTAAGAGCATTCGGGGACAGCCTTTTGTGGTCTGTCAATTAACTGCACCATCAGCTCTTCCTGAGTCAGGTTCCAGATCGGTTCAAAGGCCTGTATTGAGTCACTTCTGTCATATCTTCTGACACCTCACATTACCTTCATCTCACTGATCCTGACTTCTGACCATCCTCTTTGCTATCAGTGGAACAGTACGCTCATCTTTCGTCTGTCAGCAGCAGCACAACAACTTTTGATCTTCACCTCCTCTGACTTTTCAAACTAAATTCACTCTCTTTACCAACATAGCTAAAATACTTGTTTGATGTGTACTTTATTAACTTTAAAACTAAATGTTTTCATAAACATGGAATTATCATAAAATATGCATTTAAGATTAGATTGTTTAGGATAATAATTATTGGTAATTACAAGTCTATAGCTTTCACTTTAAATTAATTAGTAATTTAACATGTTCACATTATGCCACACAAATTAACTTTCAAGATTAATGGCGCTCTTTAAGACACATTGCACCCTCTGTAAATCCATAGAGCAGTAAACAGTACAATTTATTGACTAACTGGCATTAATAGGCTTCATAAAGTCAGCAATAAATGTATTGGCAACTGCACTGGGTGACAGCAAGACCAATAGCCCTATTGATCAAAATCCACCGAACAATCATAATAACCTGAGATCTCAGATAAGATCGATGGTTTACAGCCAAAGGCAGTGCGAAAAGGATTGCACCAATTCCACTGGCATTGAGTGCTACACAAAACTCATTCCTTTGGCAAATTGAAGACCACTGTGTTATACAATAAAGTGCATTACCCCATCTACACATGGAGCGAGCGAAGTGACAAAGCTAAAATGCTGCCATAATAATCAACAAACCTGTCTAAAGCAGAAGGGTTACGCTTGAAGACAATTCTGCTGTTTATGGTGTATTAATCTCCTCAGTTTTCACAGATACAGTAAGTTGCTCATTGAATGAAGCAACATTGACGATACATAACCTAGCAGTCATAACCTAACCATATTAGCACTGTGGCTTTTTAGCACCACAACTTGACAGACACTGTTTTAAATGTCAAACTGAACATTAAACACTAACAAGACTTTCCCTTCACTAAAAACATAAAATAACACTTAATTTCAAATTCAATCTATTTCAGCCATATGCAAAGCATGCTGGGAACTAAGAATCCAACAATGTTTATGTAGCCCCAACACAAATGGATTAAGTAAACTTCAATTTCAAATATATTTAATTGGATTGAAGACAATACAATTAAATAGAGTTAAGACAAAATGCACAGCAATTGTAATGGTTTAGCTCATTTTAACGAATTACATTTTACAAATTACAAATTACATTTTAAAGTAATTTGAACAAGCAGCAAAAATCTTTTGTTCCCTGTGTATATTGAGATACACAGCTTCACTGGTATTACTCTGTACAACATATGGTGATTTTGTACTGCACACCAGGTTTCAGACTCCATGTTCAGACTCCCCTTCCCTCCATGACTGAGAAAAAATAAAAGTAACACTTTAAATGTTTATTTTTTTTCCTCAGTTTTTATTGGCCAAAATGTTTAAACAATGTTGTATTTGTTCAGGACAGTGAGTCACCAAGTATGTATTAAAAGATAAATGCCACCCAACTACATGTTTCGTAAAAAGAGAAAGCGAGTGTGCAAAACATATAATCAAACAACCTGTGCAAATAAAATGAGCACATTTCTCATCTTTACAGTTGCCAACAGGGACACATTCCAGTGGGCTCCATCCAGACCATCCAGAACAGACCATTCTGAACAGACTGATTATCAGAGGCATTTGTTGTAAATTATCTGGCAACTGCATTAAAATCTATGAAATCCATTAAAGAGTGGCTAAATCAAATGAAAATGGGAGGTAATGTTAATTCATAATATGAAGTCAATGGGTTAACTGTAATCAGCCATCTGCCACAGAAAACGTGTAAATATAACTAGAAGCAATCCAAGAATTTAAAGCATGATGAGAAAAAAAAGCAGGAAAGAATTCTGCTGAATTATATCCCTGATGTATAATTAGATTTTTTTTTTAATCTATTTATGAAAATTCTGTCACCATTTATTCACCCTCATGTCATTCCAAAATTGCATTTCTTTCTTTTTTTTTCTTTGGAACATAATAGAAGATAAGAAAAAGCAAAGAAAAAAAATGTTGGGTAACACTTTATTTAAATGTACATTCATACATCTTATTATTCTTACATTTAATAATAGTTACTTGGTGTGTTAATATGCTTGCGGAACATGTATTTCAACTGCAATTCATGATTAATTCATTTAGTTATAAAGCATTTAGTAGTGGTCAGTTAACTGTTTTTTTTGTGACCTTATCTAAAGTAGTTAAGCATTTACAAAGGCGATTTAAAGGCTAATTTATCTTATAAACAGAAGAAAACAAACACAACACAGTAAACAAACACAAAGGAAACAAACACAACAGACATATTTACATTTACATTTTTTTTTTTTTTTTACATTTACATTTATTCATTTAGCTGACACTTTTGTCCAAAGCGACTTACAATTGCAATATATGTCAGAGGTCACACACCTCTGGAGCAACTAGGGGTTAAGTGTCTTTCTCAGGGACACATTGGTGTGTCTCACAGTGGATTCGAAACCCGGGGCCCTCACACCATCTTAAACTTCACATTTTAAAATCAAGTTACAAAAGTTTCTAAATTTATGATGTTGAAAAACTATGTTTTGCTCAGAGCTGCTTATGCTTGTCTATCTCATTGAACATATGCTTTTTAAAGGCTCACTGAAGTGCTTTGCACCGGCAGCTTTGTATTATGCGTTGACGTAATTTCCACTGAAATAGGAAGCTATTGCGGGATATATTGAATGGCTCCTCCCCCTTTTCAAATAGCCAATAGCGTTAAGTTTACCTCACAGACTGCAAGTGGTACTTGACCAAGGGGGTAATCCATCAGCCGGAAGTTTCAGCCTCGCGGGAGCAGCTATTGTAGCAGAACTTCAACTGCTGTTAGCATTCTGACTCCCTTTCATTTTGGCGTCACTTTGACAGCGATAACTTTACATCGGAGGTCTCCAAAGACTGTCCATTATTTATTTATAAAGAAACATGACAATGTATAAAAGGCTCCATTACTTTGTATCTTACGTTATGGCCCCATAGAAGCCATTTTTGTAAAAATAGACTAACGATTGCATCATAACCATGCGACTTTCTGTCGCACAATGGAAACATTACCGTATAGACAGGAGGAAAAGCTTGCAGGCAATCTTTTACTGTCTATGAAATAGAGAGTATAGATACGATCTCTATAGATAGAGTGTCGATAAAAGCAACGGGACAAAATATTTCAGCAACGTTTTTAGGAATTAGGTGATTCAGATTTGTCTTGGCACAGCTACTAGAAGATTTTCAACTGTCAGACAGTCGTCATGCTCAGTTTGATCCTGCGCAGTCACTCATACCATTTCTTTTACTGTCTATGTACTTGACAGCACCATGGAAGCGAATCAGAGCGCTGATGATACATTGGATTCAATCGTAGAGGTGTGAATAAATTCTAGCCATTTTATTCTTAACCAACATACAGTTGGAAAATGGAAGAAAACTTAACACACATCTCCAAACCATATTGCTCTGTGATGTGTCAAAGGACGCTTTGGCCAGGTTGTATTTATAGCATAGGGGGTGGGAAGCTTTAGATTCTAGAGAGCATTTGATTGGAAAGAAGATGTGATGAGAAGCTGAAGTCCGTGGTGATGTCATATTGTAATCCAGAGTTTTGAATGCTTATCTCCTAAAGGTGAACATGTCATTGTTTTGTAACACGCCAGCTTATTCATAACCTTAAGGCTAACATATTCATATGAAAAGCTAAAAAACTTACATTTTTATTTCAGGGGGCCTTTAACATGACGTAATCTCAATTTCTCTCTGCATTACAGATCATTTGGCACAGTCAAGACAGGACCGTACAGTTAAGAACCGCAGTGACTACTAAACTACAAGCATAGCGTTCAATGCAACCCAAACTGCCGCAATGGTTGGCTGTAGCCCAGCCAACAGCTGTGAGGATCCTCGGCGAGGATACAGAGAGAAATGGAAGTGACTGCATGGGCTAGAGTAATAGTGATCCAGCTCTCATATGTAGCCTGCTGTGTTGACTTGGCAAAGGTAGTGGATCAACTCAAATTTACATGATGATGGTGTACGTCTGAAAATAACAGATGGAAAAACAGGATCATAATGGAACACAAATGCTTGCAGTCACGATCAGCAGAGGGTAGGTACTTCTTTTAAAGGCCACAGAATGGGACCAGCAAATTCATCTGCAGTAGTGCTGACCTGAGTGACAGCAACATGGCAATGAAACAACGAGTTGCACAAAAAAGGAGAGGAAATTCCTTTTGTAGCTTCTGGAAATAAGAAAGGAAACCCTGGACTAAAGCCTTCGGTTTAAAACTATAAATTAGTAATGCAGCACACATAATCAATCAGCTTTCCACCTGAGCAACAGTGTCATATATCAGAGTTAGAGATAGAGGAGACCAGCGTTCAATATTCATGTACGTCATCAGGCCAAATACAGGCCACACAGGCCAGAGACCTTCGATCGTCTCATATTAAAAAGTATCAACAGGTGCTGCAACTCAAGCCTAGCCTTTTTTAAACACATTTCATTGAATTATTTATTTAAATTACTTGCAAAAATGCAACACAAAAACAATGGCCACAAATAAAAAAACAAAACAGACACATTAATAAATACAGGGCTCAATGCTATAAGAATTTATTCTACAGGCTCAGTCAGGCCAGTTTAGGTTTTTACTTACCATTTATGTATAATGACATATACAACAAAAAATATTGTTCATTTGAGACCGAACATAATGACACTTTTATGTCGGTAAAACAATGTTCATTACGTGTTCATGTATTTTTAGGGTGGAGCAATAAAGGGAGGGATTTTGATTCCACTTATCGATTCCTTTGTGTGCATTTCAATATGACTTTAACCATTCAAGCGCAAGAAGACCCACTTTTTGTGCTGCACACACATCCAAAGCACTCTCACAGAAGGTTGTCTTCCACGTCTTTTTGGTATTCCACCAGTGGTTACACCTGGCGGAACAGGCATAGGCCTCGGCAGCAGACGGTATTGAGAATTAACAGAGGTTTAGATGTTGATGAATTATTGTTTAATTTAATTTAAACATAACCGTAATGGTCAAAAGTGTTGGCTCTATTTGGGCTCTTGCCCTTGACAATTTGAATTAGTTTTTCTCTGGCAGCTTTAATGGTGTGTTTAAAAGGCACAATTGTTATAGCAGTTATAAATTGTTATAAAGTGACAGCAGCCTAATATTCCTGCTACTGTTCCTATAAAAATGCTAACAAAAATAGAAGCAAAAAAATGATATGCAAAAAATAAAACAAGAGAGAAAATGTACTCCCTCGTTCTTGACTGAATAACGTTTGTAATTGTAACTATATTTGTAATGTATATTTTAAATCCTATCTTTGTTCAGTTGTATTTATTTGAGATTGCTAATTTGTTTATTTGTTCTTTTATAATTACAGAGTGTTTACTTGTCTTTAATAATGCTTGAAATTTACATGAGTTAGGCTAGTTGTTTTTGCTACGGTATTTTTTAAATCATAGGCAAAAGTTACTCCTGTACTGTAAGTGTTCATTAGCCTGTTGATTTTTGTTAATGTTTTTTTTTTCCCTTTTTTAATCTAAATTTGTTATTGACAATTAAGGAATCATTAAAATTCAAGCAATAGCCAACCCTACCTTTCCGTATATGTGCTTCGCGTGTGTGACAACTCCGTCAACTGTCCCGAGTGCCTTTCACACTGGCCCCGGCCAACACGCAGTCCTTGTTGTCAATCCCTGAAATAAATAAATAAATAAATCATTCTAATTAATATAGATTAAAGCAACATGCTGACTCCACTCTTTTTAGACATACATATTTTAGATTTTGTCTCCTGACTTTGATGTATACAACAATAAACATTGTTATTTTGAGACCTAAAGACCTCTTAGCAATGCTGGTATTATTTTTTTTAGCAATATAAATTAGAAATTACCATGGTGATATTATTTTGGGATATAGTCAAGTATATTTATATAGCGCTTTTCACAATATAGATTGCATAGAAAGTTTATATATATATATATATATATATATATATATATATATATATATATATATATATATATATATATATATATATGAAGAGTTCAGATGCAAAAGCCTCTAAATGCCATTTGAAATTTTCTTCTAAAATGATCATTTTTATCAAGCTTGTATATTTAAGTTCAGTAATTTCACTTAAATGACAATTAATAGGTAATCTTCATTGCCATTTAAGTGAAATTACTGAACTTAAATATACAAGCTTGATAAAAATGATCATTTTAGAAGAAAATTTCAAATGGCATTTAGAGGCTTTTGCATCTGAACTCTTCATATGCAATCTATATTCTATAGATTGCATCAAAGTAGAATTATGTACTATAATTAATAAAACTTTTTTTGACAAGTAGACCTACATGGTAAAACAATGACAGTGGTAGTAAATGATAGTAAATGAGTGGTGGATATCTTTAGCATGGTATAAATCAAAGTATCATAATACTATTAGCAGATAAATCACTGAACCATGGTACTGCCACAGTGCCAATTTTTAGTATAAGATATATGGAACAGTAATCGTAACTCCTCAATGTCAAGTTCAACGCATCTACTAAATGAATAATTGAATAGTACAAAACATCTGGACTCTAAGGTGTCAAGGCAAGGCAAGTTTATTTATATAGCACATTTCATACACAGTGGCAATTCAAAGTGCTTTACATGGAAGAAATTAGAATATTAAAAAGAAAACAGAATAATTAAAACTCATTTTGAAAATGCAATGACAGACACAATGACCTAAGCTGCTATGTGGCATATTTACATAACTACATGAGCAGGACACAATACAAAAGACTGTCCAGGTTTTAAACAATGAGTCATTGAAGGTGCACACACATTTCTTTTAACGGATCATACAGTCATGAAGAACAATCAATGACCTTGTAGTCCTGTCATTTGCACAAGTACGTCCATTTTCCGTAAAGAACAAAAGGGGAATGGAGAGGGAAAAATATGTAAAAACCATTGAAGCTCATTGGTGGGCAAATCATGAGTGCAATACAAAGAAGCTACGTGGCTTCTCCTTGATGAAATAAGAGGTCAAGGATAGTTTTTAGCCTGCAGAACAAGATTTATAAAAGCGGGAGCGCTAGCCGCACAATAAAGCTGCGGGGATATATATATATATAAAATCATTTTAATTTTTCCTGCTTACCTTGTACTAAACATGCAATATTATTTTAATGTAGTAATGTTTTTTTTTTTCCAAACTAACTACACTTAATGATAATTTATTAGCTATGCTAACAAATTCCTAATTCTATTTTATTGATAATTCAGCAAAACCGAGAAATGGTGAAAAATAATTCATGGCATATATTAATGCATAACTTACGCTAATATATCAACTGAAGCTCATGCATATTAATGTACGGTAGATGTACAATTCATCACCCTTCGTTCTACTGAAATCTAGAGTTGTCTTCCTATCATCAATTTGTCCTTCTTTGATCAGTAGAATTAAACTTTATATTAAAATTACAGCACTATTAAGCACCAAGAGGTGGTCAGCAGAAAAGAAGAGGAAAAAACTTCAACACAAATATGAACTAGGAGTATATAAGGGAGAGTGAGAGAAGTTGACACAGTGATGAGAGTTATCCATTTCCATAGACAGCATCTGTCAGAGACACAATATCACCTAGTGTCTCCTGATTAGCTTCTGCAATACGACACGACAAGCCTCATCATGAGAGGAGCGATCAACCATGACAGAAACAAACAATAAACTCATATTTGTAGGATGATCTATGTGACCCCTGGCCTTTCTCTTGTGTGTATTTTTAGGCAGGTTGCAGAATCTCATCACATATTATAGACTATTGACTTTCCACAGACTTGGGTTGCGCTTGGGTTTCTAAATTTTTCACAAATTAACATTATCTAAGGGTGGAGTAATGTATTGTAGAAGGGTTACTTAGCTGGGTTTGTATTGGTCTGTTAAGATGCTGTACTATGCAATTTTCACAGAACATTTTGCATGTTGTTGATTTTGATAGTATCGCTTTGCATGTCTGACAAAACAACATAGGCATATAAAGGAGCATATTATGAACAATGTAAGCTAGTATAATACATCTTGATTCCATGGGCATCACATAACACGATTAGTGCTTTTTATATTTTGCACATTTTTAAAGACACACACTTTAAATTGTATTAAATACTCTCACTGATTTTCAGAGCTATTCTTTAACATGGTAGAAAAAAAAAAAAAACTTAAGAACACCATTATTGCTTTGCACCATGCAGCACTGGATCACATCAGCAGCAGCACTGCCGCTAAGCAAACACCACCTGACACCGCTGGTGCCACATTACAGTGCAGGGTTCTCACCCATTACTAGCGCTGACAGTACAGCAAAACGACAGCGCTACCCGAAAGCATCCTGCAGTGACAGCTCTGCAGACAGTCCCCAACTACACTGCATTTAAATGCATGAAATCTCACTGAACCGTTCTGGCAGGTCTTCAGAGACATGTGGGACAGTCTTCCCACTCTGAGGGAACCATAATGATGAGTCTGTGTGCAGGGACCTCAATTATTCATTTGTGGATAGTGAATTAAAAGCAATAGTGCATAAAGAGCTCTTTAAAAGAAAAAAAAAGGAATAGTATCAGTGTAGGACTGTCTTTCAGACAGTGTCAAGGTTGTGAACTGACTTTAAATGTATAAATGTTTTTAAATCACATGGGGCCCTTATCTTGCACCCAGCTCAATTGACTTTGTACACCGACGCATGTATCTTTCGTATTTTGCACCCGTGCAAAGTGGACTTTTCCCTCCACAGATGCACACCGGTAAACTAGGGAAAGAAATGAACTTGCGCTCCCTGGGCGGTTCAGAGCAAAATAGGGGGCATGTTCCGGTGCAAACAATCCCTGGAAAACAATTGCGCCACTGACCAGAAAAAAAAAAAAACCTACTCTAAAGTCAATGGCACGTTGCGTGTACAATCTAATACCTTCCGTCAACATAACTACACAAACTAAGTCCAAGTCACGTTGGAAGTTACAGAGCTGGGGACTATTTTCAGGCGCTGCATCATATAATTATGCCTGCTGCACTCATGGTACAGCAGTAAAGTTTCTTGATTATTACGCAGGAATGAGAGTATAGTTCCTAGCCATATCAGTCTGGAAAATAGCAACTTTGCATTTTCTGTCAGTCTTAGTGCACAATGTAACTACAGAAGAGTCAAGTTTTAAATAGGAAAACTATTTAAACTCTTTGGTCATTTTTTATTATTATTATTATTTTTTTTTTTTTTGAGAAATGCTAATGGTCTTGTCCACTTCAATGATGTATGCTAAGCTATGCTAACAGTGGTACCGCCAGAACCGGAGATCGGCTGAATGGATTCAAAAACAGTAAAACTCAACTGTTTTTGCTCTGGGGAGTTGTAAAATGAGCCTATTTCCAAAAAAAGTGAAGTATCCCTTTAAAGGGAATGTGATATGACACTCTTAATGGTTTGTTCCCTGTTACCCCAAACCACACCTATGAATAATGAAGCTACTTCATACTAACCCCTTTTAGATTTGTGCCGAGTGCAAGAATCGTTTAACCCGCCAGTTAAATGGCAAAACTGTTGAGATCCACCCACAAAGTTAGTTGTGCTTTGCACTTGACACTTTAGATCGTTAAAATAGGGCCCATGTTGTGCTTTATAACAAAAAAAAGAAGAAGAAGAAGAAGAAGAAAAAAATAAACATTTTTTACAATGACAACAAATGCAAAAGGCAATATAAACAATGTAATATTCTAGTAGCTTGATATGAACATCATAGTCTCAGGTTCTAATTCAACTTAAAATAAAAGGGTTGCAGAGTGCTGTGCTATTACAAAATGTGCTAAAACATTAATCCCCATTTGAAGAATCAATTCATCTGTTCATACAGCGAACACTCAGTATTGATCATCTATCAACTCTTCAGAAAATATATTTTTACGTGGCCACGTGACCTCTTTCCTAGCATGTACAGTATACTGTAGCTGTGATCATAATCGTTAAATTTACATTGATTTACAGTATAAGCAGACCAGAATCAACTAGCATGAATGTGCCCAAAGGTTTTATTTGACTAAATCACAAACACATAAATAATCTAAACAAACACATACACACGATCATGCACACATGGGTAAAATGGAAAGAGAAAGTGACTGAAAACCCAGAACAGAGCAAATGAATGAAGCTATGAAAATAGTAATTTAGCCTAAGCACCGGGAAGAATTTTCGATTTACGGATTATGGTATTATTTCGATTTACGGCTGGACGAGAGGATCACATGGCCAACACAAACAGATACAGAGCCATGTGCTCCAGCACAAAACAAACAAGGAAACATTGAACCAAGACAAGACAGACAGAACAGACAGAAGAGAACCCTGGCATGTAGAGTATGTTAGTTTAACACTAAATAACACTTTCCACTACAAAATGCCTTCACCTGAGTAATTTACCAACTGCAAATTAAGATAAATATCTTTGTCGCTATAATATGGGTTTGATTGATTCTAGGTAAATAGGGAAACATTTCAGACAACAATCAAACAAACAATGTTTGTTCTCTGCATTCAGAAGTCTAGAAATTTGTGAGCAATTGGTTTTGATAAAAGTTGTGTCCAAAATCGCATTCTTCTCGAGTATCTACCGGAATTTAAATAATTACTTCACGACTGGTAAAAAAGAATGTTGTACGAGTGTGCATGTGTAATCTGAACATGCTACATTCACCATGATGTCATTATCATGTGACCTACTTGCATCAGTTGCGTTGCTTCACTGCCATTCACAAATCCTTTCCCATGGCCTAATGAGATAGTATAAAGTGTCCACCGTACGGCCACTTCAGAATTTTTTCCAGAAGTAGGTCATTAGGGAACTTTTTGCCTTCTCTTTTATTGTAGGCAAAAAGTGAATTCAGACATGCTTTTGCCTACTGCATTGGGAAGTATGCGATTTCAGATGCAGCCATTGACTGATTCCGACTGATTGTCCTAACGATTTTGACAAATTCATTAAAAAGAATGATTTTTGCAGTTTTAACCGACAAAAGATACAATGAGACACAAACAATCTTTTCAGACAACATGCCATGGCTCAATAGTCAACAAGAAAACACATACAAGAAACTCATAACACTTCCCAATCAAACAAATGATTCATCCTCGAATCAAACATCGCTTGATTCCGAAAACGTCAGAATAAAATTTCAATGACTTGATTTCTGATATATGTGATTATTCAAAATAATTGTTTATTATGTAAAATTGTAATTATACAAAATAAGTAGGTTTTACATATTAAACTACCTTCACACTTGGATATGTACATATATTTAACAAAAAACTGAGTGATGAATATATGATCTATAAGATAGGCCTATAACTGCATATATTACCTGAGTAAACATAAATGTAATGCAATGTATATTGCATATAAAATATTAGACATTGGATATCATTGGCCTTTATAAGAGAGCTTTAATCCTCTTTCATCTAAATCCTCATGATCCGACCACTAACAACCGACAAGTAATGTTAAATTCATATATAAGCTGAACGGTAATTAATGAGGTGTGAAGCATGATTTATTCTCCCGTATCCACAATATGCTGATTATACTGGGAGAATCTGCATTAGAGTAAGGATGGCCTCTGATTCTGCAAAAAAAGCAGAACTGGAGGAATTACAAAAAGACTTTTGTGTGGATCTCTAAGTGCATTTAAGAGGCTTAGCTTATATCAACAAAGTCTGAATAGGGTCTGTAAACACCCACTATCAGTTCCAGAGGAATGAAAAATACTTCTGAATTATTCAAATTAATCTTAATCATACAACATTTAGATCTAGTCTTCACATTTGACTGGCCAAGCTCAAGAATCCACCAACACTGGAACTTTTTGTAATATCTACTCAGTGATTCACTTTTCTGCCAAGTTATTTTCATTTGGGGGCTTTTCATAGTGAATTATTTAGAATTTGACTGACATGTCCAAATTTTATTTTCAAAGTCCTCCTGTAGTGAAAAACACTATTTTTATGTAGTTTATAGTATGTCTATGTGGTGTTTTTAATATGCTTTAAGACCATGCGCAAAAAGAGTTTTGCTCCTTAAAACTGCAGAGTTTAGCACCCTAAAACTGCAGTGAACCAAACACAGTCTCAAAATCGCTGTGTGAAATCACTGGTGTTTCTGATGTCACAAATTTACTTCTCGTGTTGGAGCACATGGCAATACATTATAAAACATGTTTTAGAAATTCCAAAACTCAAAAAAAAAACATTAACACACAACACTGAACACAACGTGGCAGCTTACTGAAGCAGACAAGCCCTTCCTCTGAAACATGCACATTTTGTGGAACTATACACAAGTGAGCCATCCCTCAGTCACCAGGTCCACTGTGCCTCTCAAGACCATTTGAATGTTTGTATTTATGCTGTGAACAATCTCAGCATAAATAATAGCGTAGAAGAACCTGTCACTGCAAAGACCCCTGTGGGAGTTGTCTGTGCTCCAGAGATAATCGCAGACCCTGTTATCCCGAGCCAGCCCCTTGAGTTGAGGTTATGTTTCTGAACTGTAGAGGTGAGCTTTCTAATGTTTTGTTCAATATTCATCAAAAAAACATGAAGTGCTCATAGCATGCTCTCACATGTTACCCTCTAGCTTACATACAAAACATTTTCTAGGAGAATGAAAAAAACAACAACACATTAGACAGCTAATCAAAATGCATTCTCTGCAAATCTCCAAGCTATGCGGCAGGCTGAACATTTAGTGTTCTATTCTCTTGGCCAATCCTCAAAGCTACACGTGAACAGACTTGTGCAGTCGTATGTCTGGAGGTTTCACTTTATACCAAAGCTATTGATGAAAAACTAAAAAAGTGTTAGATTTTCACTTCCAACATTTAAATTTATAAAGGACACAATTTTACACCAAATACAACAATGAATAGTTGAAAAATCAAAAAGCCATGAAATACATTGTCATTAATCAACACAAGTCTCCACATCAAATGCACAACAATGAATAATCTAATGATTCAAACACTGGGAATAGACTGCCGTTAATCAACTTATATTTATCCAACATGTGTTAAATTTACAGGAGTTAATCAGAGTATTTATATATTAACATCTCAGAAAAACAGAAATATCTAATTCCTCATTCATGCCATTGGGATCCAGTACTTTAAGTTTATATTTCCATGAATGCTTCTCGTTTCAATTATTCTTTATTTAGTCAGTTAGCTACTGGAGAAGCTATGTCCGGCCGTCAAATATTAGATTTGCGTTTGTTAATCCTTAGTTTTAATTGTCGTGAATGATTTTCCCATATATAATCTTTTGAGATTTTAGCATATAGATCACATTATGAGTACAGCAAGAGGACATTGGGGATTGTTCAAATTTGATCAAATTATGGCATACAGCAAAATTTCAGCATGTCATTTGCACGTACTTTGCTTTCTATCACTTATAAAATATTGAAAATCAAGAAACTAGAAATGTTAACAACAAGTTTAACACCTGGACACCCGATAATGGCACCTGAACATTGAATAAACATGTAAATGGTTTATTTTGTGTATTACACAAACATTAATTAACGATAAGCAAATTAAAGCAATAATAATAATTTAAAAAAAAAACCTTTTCTGTCTGTTGCAAAGATTAAGATTAAATCATTTTATTTCAAAAGATCAACAAAAATGAGATTTTCATCATCCCTTTAAATCTACTTTTCTTTCCTAAAGTTCTCCCTCTCACCTCACCAGAATCAGAAAACAAGCCAAATGTTCTCCTTCATTCACAAGTCCATTCAACAGCAGCCAGCTTTTGTCAGCCAGAATGAAACTTTATATCCTTTAAACACGATTTAGGATTTAAATTGCACAGTCTTGTGAAAAGCACAGGCTCAGCGAGGTAGCCTTAAAAAAAGTGAATGTTTAGGAAGAAAATGATATCCCGGCACAGAGTGCAATGTGAGTTCTAACTATAAAAGCGCTACCTCCTGCTGTGGTGTTTGTTGAAGTGTATAGAGCTCTCCAACATGTGATGGTAAAATTGCTGACTCCAACAGTGAAGAAACTTAGCTCTTCTCACAGTACATGCCACAGGAGATTAAAGATTTCTGAAGAGAAAAATCTAGGGCAAACGTATCGAAACAACCTAAGACTGTCACAAGCAATCTTCTTTAAGTCAAAACACACACAAAAAAAAGAATAGAGAGAGTGAGAAAATATATGATTCTTTCTTTCCTACTCGCACGTGGTCCCAAACACAGACCTGAGAGAGGCCTCTGCCGTCCCTAGAAGGGTTCACGTCTGAAATCATCAATCACCTTCAGCTGACGGGATCGTGCCAACATTCTCTCTCAGCAGGGTCACAAACAACCAACGTTCTTGTCATCTCATGTCAAGTCTAATAACAAGCAGAACAGCAATATCAATGTTGTTAATTAAGCGGAACAATCTTATGGTACATCAACAGCGTAATTGACTTGTTTTGCAGCAAAATAACAGACTGGAGCAGAAATACAGCTTGAAAACAGGTTACACAAACATAAAATAGCACAAAATGTCTAATTTTACAATAAAAACAGAAAAAATGTGCAAAAACACTGGCCTGTCAACTGACTGAAAAACAGATGTTATAAAAAAAGAAAGATATTACAAAGCTTTTATAAATGCTTAGACCTGGCTGTCTGTAGCAGTGAGACATGGATGCCAGTTTAAATACCATTTCTCATACAACTCAAAATATAGCTGTAATGAAATAAAATTTCACTTCTGCAATCCATAACAAAAGACAAACACATCCAATTAATCAACTACAGAGCAATTTTCTATTTTTGAGAATCTGTAATCACAAAGTACTGTTATAAATCTTCAAAGTTCAAGTCGAGGTCAATGTGAACTAGCAATTATGACATTCCTATACAAGCTGCATCAAATTATTACACATTGGAAAAATGAGCAGTACTGACTGAACAACTCCGCTAGACAGACAAATTAGGCCAATGGACAATGGCAAGTAACTCTTAACAAAAGCTGCATCATCTCTCAATCTGTTTGCCTCCACACAAAAGTTCATGAACTCACTGGCAAACGGAAAATCCAGCTCATTAACAAAATAAATATCAAGTTCAAAAGTTCACTTTCAAAGCGACAGCAGAACACTTAAGTGTTGGAGGGCATGTTTTTGACCATCGCACAATAATGTGTTTGTGTAGTAACGGGTGTCCCCTTTACTTCACAATTCTCTCACATAAGACCTTCTGTCTCATCTGCTAGACATTAGACTATTGTTTAAGACCAAAAAAAAAAAAAAAAAAAGGATCCATATGCAAAAATTTAGGCTACAAACCATTGCTATACAAGTGCCAATTAGAGCCATAATTGTAGACAATGCTTTTACGTATTGTCCTAGCCTACTAAAAATACCAGAACAGACAACAACATTTTTTTTGTTTGTTTAAAATGTGTCAGAATGTTGGGGTCCATCTGGGGGTGAACTTTAGATGAACTTTAGACCAAGTCCTTCTTTCAGACTTCAGCTGGGAGTTCAGTTTAGCCTAATGCTTTAATCTTAAAGGTACACTATGTGATCTTTTAATTACCATAATTTAAATAATTAATTAACACATCATCAATTGTTTTTACAAAACGTGTTTTTGTCTTACCCTGATTCACTATAGTAAGATTAGTATAAGCTTTAATAAGGTGTGTTCATGCAATGTCATAATTGAGGTAATTGTGAGATTTTAACTTGTAAAAAGCATTCACATCCCTATAGCTGCTAAGAACTTCTACTTGTACCACATGAAGGGTGTACAACCTGACCACTATAGATTCATTGATAGTCCTGTCATAAATGCAATTCCCAGTATGAGGACGTTAGAACAGTTCAAAGTAGTATGTCACTTGTCATTATTTAAAAATCACAGAAATTACGACATGGCATGAACACAGCTGTTAGCAAGGTTGGAAACAGACAGGTGAAGATTAGGATGAAGTTGAAACGCAGGGTTTAATAATAATCCAACAGGCAAAATAACAATAATCCTGGCTTAATAACTATGGCCTAATCCTGGCTTAATCTAAGCCCTGTCTGTGACATCGGGCCTAAGTGTCCCAAACTCAACAAACCCAGAGGTGACAATGGCAAAGAAACCAAACTCAATCAGAGAGTTTGGAGAGATCCAAATGCAAGTGTTCAAATGCAGGAGACACATCTGAAAGACATGTTAATACTAAGAGGAAAACCCAATGACCACATGTGATTGGATCAGCAGAAACACATATATCTAGTGGAAATAGGCCAAAGATTTTCCATGTAGTCCTATCCTTAAACAGACATTTCTTACCGTATCTTTAAATCATCTAAATAATTGATGTACGTTTATAATTGACTAAACATTGGATATAAAGTTAACGGCAACAAAATTTTGGTGGTAATGTGCTAAAATGCTTTACTGTTACATCTTGGTGAACTGAAAAGGGAGCTATGTGTCGTGAACATTAAAAGATGTCTTCATAGTTGGTAGTTGGTGGAAATTGATGATGATCATGATATGATCACTTATTTAAATTTTTATAAACTCTAGTCATTTGATCAGCCACTTTTTTTGTTGAAGGGGTCATGACCATTGCAAGACTATATTACATACCTTCTCCCTTTGTGTTCTGTCATGCCCTCTCTCTTCTTAAAGGTACAATATGTAGGAAGAGGGAGCAGTTACCAACAATAACAAAGGCGCTATGATGGAGAGTTGAACGATGGGAGTTTCCGCCATCCAGAGATGTTATGGAATTAATGAATCATGATCACGAATGAGGTAATTTATTTGTTTATGGATTAACTGTATGTCTGATCGCAATATTTTCTGTCACCATAATGAATTAACTGCAAGGAACGCAAAATGTTGCTATATTATCATGTTACAGCTATTAGTCAAAATATTTGTTGGGTTAATGCTGCGCAGTTTTACGTGTTTATGGTTAATGCCGTGTTGTTTTACGTGTTCAAACCAATCCTACTCAAAGTAAATTTGAATGAACATTTGCAAGTAAAGGCTAAATAATGTTTAACAACGCATATCTGATTGTATTTAATTTCACTGGCATTATCTTGGTCAAAACACAATTGATAAAAAGCATTACCAAAGTACAAAGAGCAATATAACTGTGAATTTTCATCAGCATAACGATTCAACATATGCATAACGATTGATCTGTCACGTCATATATCTCGCATTGTTTATAAGTGATATTATTGACATTGTTGCAAGGAAACAGATACGGGGAGCTCTACGAGCGGAAACCGAGGAGAGCGCGGATATTGTGTCATTGTCAGGCAACATTTTTTTTTTCGGGCCACTTATTTAAAATTGGAATTGCTCTGAAATAAAAAAAAAAAATCTTTGGAGACTTTGGAGATATTATAAGTACACAACTGCAGGAAATATATCACACTATGCAAGTTATTTTGGAAATTTTATTACAAAATTCTTGTACCTTTAATGGAGGCAGACATGCAGTCTGTGCTAAGGATTTGTGTTTCCATGATGAATTGTTTGTGAGAGGTAGAGTACAGGCAAAATAAATTGTACATAACAGGTCAGTAGTAACCAAAGCCTGAGGTCACAACTACCTAATGTGGAGCAGCTATGAGAAACTCGAGAGTGTTTCTAGTTTCACACCATGCCAGGATATATGAACGTAAGGTCCTGCTATCCATGAGGACAACTGCCCCTCCATGACAAACAATTCTTATCTAATATAATATGTTGGGCATAGTACTGATTATTTTTTATCTATGCTACTTTTACGCTTTAAAGTTTTTACTAAAATAAGAGGTAAATATCAAATCTATTGTAAATATCTCATTGAAATTATATGCAGTCATACCCTGCCTGATATTTTCTATTAATCTAGCCATTTAATAATAGATCAGGATTAAATGTTTTGATGGATGAATCATAGCTCATGGTTCATGTTGATAATGGAAAGATATATTTATGTAAATAAGCAATAGGTTCAAATATGAATTATGAATGTGGGTTTGAAAACTTGATTTCCTATGGCACATCTGTTGATATACAATCTTGAGTCACCACTGAATAATCCTATTCTCGAATTAATTATTCATGCTTCATCGTTGCTCTTTAAAACGTACAGCCAATGAGATTATCCATCTTGGTTTTACTTCATGAATAAACATAAATAAACTGTTGAGAAGATCCTACCTCTCAAATACTCTCAGACACAGAGAAAGGTCTGTTTTATTTTTTTATGGGGAAGCATTATTTTCCTTCTTTGTTTTAACAGATGTTATTGTGTCCCCTGTGTCCTGAGGCTGATGAGACAGAGATTTTGCGCAGTCATTCAGCATAACTGTCTCCTCCAGCAAATTAACTCAAATAGAGTTCTTTGTAAACAACTTAGCAATGTATATTTTTACATGTCTTATGAAGGTCCTTATTTGGCAAGTGGCCAAGAACTAGACTAACAGACAAAACAAAATCAAATTTTTTATGATCTTTTCATGAAGCTTTTAGATATTTTTTGAAATTTTATTTATTTATTTATTTATTTATTGTTTGTTTGTTTGTTTGTTTGTTTGTTATAAATTCCATGGAATAGATTAGCCTATTCTTTAAAGTCCTTTTATATTCCAGGGAAGGAAACAAATATACGAGTTTGGAATGACATGAGATTAAATAAATGATTGAAATACATTTTTGGGTGAGTTATCACTTTAATATATATATATATATATATATATATATATATATATATATATATATATATATATATGAAGAGTTCAGATGCAAAAGCCTCTAAGTGCCATTTGAAATTTTCTTCTAAAATGATCATTTTTATCAAGCTTGTATATTTAAGTTCAGTAATTTCACTTAAATGGCAATGAAGATTACCTATTAATTGTCATTTAAGTAATATTACTGAACTTAAATATATAACTTTGATAAAAATGATCATTTTAGAAGAAAATTTCAAATGGCATTTAGAGGCTTTTGCATCTGAACTCTTCATATATATATATAAAAGGAAGGCCAAATGCCACACAAAATATTAGAAATTAGAAAACAATATCATAATTTGAAAACATGCAAAGAGGAATGTACCTTAAAAGATCTTTTGCGTAACGGCGTGTCTTAGAAGGAAAGGTTCTATAGAACCTTAAAAGGTTCTAAAGCGCTATTTGGAACCCCTAAAATGCAATGAACGATCACAAAATTCAAGATATGTGGGTTTAAAAATGTAAATAATCAATATCAGACAAAGAGTGCCATTTCAGTTTTCATCCTCCAAAATCAGCATGATTAAAATGTGATATTAAGTTACTACAACAGATTAATAAACAATAATTTAATTACATACTACAAAATGTTGTAGAATAATGTAATATATTAACGAATAATAGCCTTTAAAGAACCTTTGTGCCTAAAGGGTTCTTCTTCTCATTATAGAACCTTTTTTAGCATTAAATATCCGGTAACGCTTCCTTTTACAGTACAGTACTTACTTACTAGGTACTTTACTAGGTACTAGGTACTTTAAGTAAGTACTTAAGTACTAGGTACTTAAGTACTTACTTACCTAGAAAGTACTGGCTAATATAAGGTAAGTACATGGCACAGGGTTAGGTTTAGGGGTAGGTTTAGGGTTAGTAGTAGTTATTACCCAGTAATTGTAGTTACTAAAATAAGTACATAGTATTTACATGGGTAACTGGAGTGTAAAAGGAAGCGTTTGGAGTTAAGTAAAGAACCCTATGCTACATAGAACCCTTTTATCTAAGAGTGTAATATTTATGCTATAACTTTTTGCACTGAAAACACTCAAATTTGCGAATGTGCGAACTACAATTTATTCATTAAATTAATATCTCATGAGAGTTATTAACATAATCTACACTGGCTTTATTTAAAGGTGTGTGGTTGGTAGGCTATATAGTAAAGACTTTGCAGACATGCATATATTTTTTTTCATATCAAAATTCCACAAAGTCCCACTGCCTATATTTTATTAAAATGCCATGTTGAATAAATCAAACAGAGCCACACATACCATTGTCTTTGTTTAATAAAAGTATGTACTCCTTGATTATGAATGTTTGTTTGTCCATGTAAAAAAAATGTTCACCATGATGTACATGTTTCTGTCCATAACAATTAATGTTGAAAAAAGAGCAAGTAGTCTATTTTTCACACCGACATGAGAAACCATAGCTCACATTTAGCATGTGAGAGCTCCAGCAGAGGTGAGCCCACAGGGGCCGGTTGCATAAAGTCAGACATCACATTTCTTTTCTGTAAGACCTTTATTCAGTTACGTAAAAATGTAGATTAACATAAATTGATACCGAAAACTAAGACTGACAGCCCTGACTAACTGCTAGAGGTTCATACTTAAGACACTGTCTTAATATAATGGCTATGTTTATGCAACTGGCCCCAAGTCTCAGATCCTGTTTGTGCAAAGGGGCAGATGATTCAACATAACCCCTCTCAACAGCTCAGCTGAATATATTTCACAATGGATTACAATGGTGCATGTGATGGGTCACTGTGGATTCAGACACTTCAATGTTAGATAGAGGGTGTAGAGGCAAGTAACAATGTTTAAGAAGTGTCTAAGTGTTCATTTCAAGAGGATTATGCGATCTGGTAATCATGCGGTATTGACAATTTTAATATTCTGTACTTGTTGACTGGATTGCAGTTGAGAATTGTTTTCTTTTGTATACTGTTAAAAACACCTCCTACAGAGGGATTTATAATATTCCAGGTTCAATGCCAGAAAAGCTATAGGGGCAGAGTTGACTGACACCACAGAAGACTCATCCCTCTAGAAAATTGACAAAAAAAGTGTTTGCTGCATGGCATTCTAGGGCTGAAAATGCAGCTCATAGGCTATTTGGTTATTAACACGGAGTAGTTTAAACCAGAAAAAAAAAAATTCCATTTCATGCAATGTACAATCCAGTCAGCATTACACATGAACATTGCAACAGCAGTTACTGTAAGATTTAGTGGGTTCATACTGTTCAGTTTCAGCTAACTATATAAGCAGATTTCAAAATTTACACACAGTACATACTCTCACAGACACACGGCAAACATTTTTACTTGTTTGAGAAGCCGTATCAACTTCCGTTTCATGCAGAAATATTGTCTGCATCCGAAATCGCACGCCAGTCCTTCCCCAGTATATAGGCAGAAAACGCCTATGTGTGACAAAAAATGCTATAACTACACCCTCATCGGATCTGGCCGATCCTTTCATCCTTTCGCTATGGCACGTGACCGAAAGAGAAGAGAGGTCGTTTCGAGGGGGGAGGGAAGGGTAATGTATTTGTTTTTAAATTCATGTACCCTTATAAGATTATAGGGTACATGAATTAAAAAAAAAAAAATGAAGTGCACAGATAAATTTATAATAAACAAAACAATATTACAAGAAGATTTATCAAATTTGATTTCATGCCGACTTTGGTCCGAATAGGGCTTTAGATTGCAATTGATAATAATGTACAATAAATTATATGTGGAAATAAAACAATTATTATTGGTATAATAACATTGGCCAGTGAATTTTACACAAGTGTCATAGATTGTATTATCAGTGTAGGGCAATTGTAATTTAGTATTTTGTTGTTAACTGCACTATTAACTGAATCAAGTAACTTTTCAGTAGCTTAACTCCTTTATTGTGATGTGTGCTGTGCAAGCTCGGTCAGAGAAGCTAGACCAGCTTCATTTCACAAGAACTACCAACGTCTAGTCCTGAAAAACAATGGTGGCCTAGTGATTCTATCACAGGGCAGTGAACGTTTGATTCTATTATCTTGTGTTTTCATATATTGTAATCTTTGTATATTAAGGTTACTTTGTTCTTATTTTATCTGTTCTGTAAAGTGTATTTGAGCATTGTGTAAAGTGCTATATACATATGTATTATTTTTATTGTTATTATTATAATATAAGGTGGTGAGAGCTGCAGAGAGGGTGATCCGCCGAGCTTCAACAACACAAGCTCCTAAGATGTCAACAGTCACACATGTTGTGCGGGAGGCGATTGGAACAGAGGACATTTTCCTTCTTGGAGAGCACATTGAGGAGACCCAGTTTGGCATCGACAACCATCAGTCTGACTTGTTGTCATTGGTTATGTCTGTGTTTTTAAAGATAAGGATCCACCATATTGCCAAAATCGCCTCTCTTGAACTACAGAAAGGGAGCACGAGAAAGAAGCTCTGTAAAACAGTCATCTTTCAGGGGTTTTAGTGTGTGTGTGTGTGTGAGAGAGAGAGTCCTACGACCACAAACCAGCTACGAAGAGGCAATGTCCATGCGCTCCATTGTTTACACACAAACAAACTCAAACAGTATCGCTTAAACAGCCTCTCTCTCTGACACACACAGTTCGATCGCGCCTCTAATTATCATCTGGCACAAACTTTGCACTCTAGCTAAGTAGCCTATGATATAGTTTGGATACCAACGTCAGGAGGCCATTCACTGACAGCGCGTTCTCTTTTGTCTTGTCGCGCATGAGTGGTTTAAACAGCGCAATCTCATCCCAAGATGTCATACAACTGACGCTTTTGACGAAATGTCAACATCCGCCGTTTTAGGGTACCCTTAAACGTCGGTTAGATGACGTTATCTAATCCTAACCCTACTCCAGACCTAAACCTACCCCGTCACCTACAGTAACTGACGTTAAAGGTAAAGCGTCAGTTGGATGACACCCCAGGATCGTCATCTAACTGACGTTAAAGGGTACCCTAAAACGGCGGATGTTGACGTATGGTCAAAAGCGTCAAGTTGTATGACGTCTTGGGGTGAGACTGTGTTAGTTTAAAGCATTTGCATGAATAAGACCGTGATCATAATCCTAGCTAAAGGATGACAGAAAAAACAGATGCTGCATTTGTATTAAATGTTTTAACACGTTAAAGCTGGACAAAAATGAATCACGAAAATATTTTTTTTTATCCTCACGGCCGCACGCCGGAGATCCGACATAGTTCCGGTGTTGTGCCGAAAAGTGATTGCCTTATTTATTGCAATAAGTAGAGGCTTCAATCGTTTTGTTGTAAGTAGAATAGGCCTACTGCATTTTATGGGTTAGTTTCTACATTTAAAGGTATTTTAAGCGGTAAAAGGGTTGGTTGGTACACAGCAGGTGAAACAATGCAGAGTCATAAGGATAATTGCAAAATAGATCATGTCTTTATTTAGAGCTCAGCAGTCATGTTATTATAGGTTACTATAGGTCGGTACCTATAATAATAGGTACTATTATTATAGGTACCGACCTATAGTAACCTATAATAACATGACTGCTGAGCTATTATTATAGGTCACTGTGTTTACAACAGCAGACGCTGTGCAAACCACTTCCAGCGGAAATGAAATGCATTTGAGAAGAGTTATAGTGGCGCCCATGATTTGGCGCGTAAACTTGTGTATACACAAGCCATCTATGGAAGGCCAAAAGGGACATTAGGGCACCATAATGGCTAGCAGCGGCGGTTACACCCCGTGCAGCACTTTTTGCATTCCTTGTATGAAATTACATGTTTATCATAAAGTTTTTTTCAATTAAGGGCTTTGTCATATAAGTTTTACTCCTCTACTCCAAAGAATTACAAAGCACAAACATGCAGCAAATATTTACTTTTGTTTATACTGCAATTTCTTAACTTAATTGAACACGCTTATAATTTACATCTGCTATACAGAACTTTGCAACATCACAAAACGTATCATGCATTATCTGTCGTTCTTGTCAGTCTCGTCGCCGAATGAACCATTTCGAGCGCCATAGGTGGAGAGCAACTGCGCGCGATTGCAGAATCCGACACATGCGCCTTGCGCTCGCAAGAGTTTTTTGATATGTCAGCATGACTTCAGAGCAAGACGGACTGTGCTCGGACACATTTCTAACCGGCATGCATCTCACGCTGATCACCGGTGATCGGTTCAGCGTAGATTTGGCTCATCACAAACAAGCCTAAAGTATGGTCTGACATCTGCCTTCCCAAAAGATCATTATGGGAAGTTTTGTGTTTGAATCAAAAGGTTTTTTTTTTTTTTTCCATTTGACTGAACTAAGGCTAAAATTAAATCTCACAATGAAAGCAGTTAGAAAAAAATAAAACAAATTAAAAAAACAACAAAAAAAACAAATGGGTGGTTCAAGCAGCAAACATTTGGATTGTTTGATGAGAATTGTGGCAAAACAATTCGGTAGGTCAACAAACAAAAGAGTAAGTCTACACAGAATGTCACTCAATGTTTACTTTGTTGCAATGTATTGAGCCTGTGTTTAATCACTGTACCCACCGTGGAGCTGATATTTTGTGTCGTCCCAGGCAGCTGTTTTGGACACCGTTGGGTAGACATGCTGCTTCTCTCACGTGTACTGCTGCATGATTAAGTCAACACTGCACCCTGGTGGATGCTCATTCAAATACACTTTGCGTGGGTCACTTACTGAATTTTTGTCCGGGTTTAGCAATGTTTTTTTTTTTTTTTTTTTAATAAATTACATTACTAAACCCAGTAATAAATAAATAGTAATAAATTGCAGATTAGTAATTGTAACCGCAGGTATAATAGATATTTATTGATATGTAATATTTATCAATTCATTGACAGACCTTTAGAAATTATAACTCAAACACATGACAAATGACCTATTCCAGAAATGAGAAATCTGCAAATATTGTTACAATTATTTATTAACAGATTTTGAATACATTTATAATGCATTATACATAAAGGCTTCTACATTTTATTAATTTAGCTGACGCTTTTATCCAAAGCGACTTACAATTGCTATATGTCAGAGGTCGCACGCCTCTGGATCAACTAGGAGTTAAGTGTCTTGCTCAGGGACACATTGGTGTCTCACAGTGGACTCGAACCCAGGTCTCTCACACCAAAGGCATGTGTCTTATCCACTGTGCAATCACCACCCAAAAACAGATTCACATTCTGAAACACTTGAGTTCCATCCATTTACATTTACATTTACATTTATTCATTTAGCTGACGCTTTTATCCAATGCGACTTACAATTGCTATATGTCAGAGGTCGCACACCTCTGGAGCAACTAGGGGTTAAGTGTCTTGCTCAGGGACACATTGGTGTCTCACAGTGGATTCGAACACCAAAGGCATGTGTCTTATCCACTTTGCCATCACCACCCCTAAACTAAAGTGTAACCATTACTTTTTATATTGGTTATGAAACCTGGTGGTTTCAATCAAATAAGTAATTAAACTAGCAGTTAATTGATCAGATTAGGAATATTAATGAATAACAAGGTTAAATCATACTAATCGAAGATTTAAAGAAAATAATTATTTTTCTGGCTTGCAGGCTAGAAAATAGAAGTATTTGACTCCCATGATAACTTCTGTCTCCGAGGATGCCACGTCCATTGCACACATCAGTCTTTACACGAAAATGAGAGTGTGACGAAAAGAAAAAAGAAAGAAAGAGATAGTGTGACATTACAGACATTTCAAACATGAATAGGTGTAGAGAACTCAATATACCTTTTTTCAATGTCCTTTGAGAGTCGTTTGGCCTTTTCTGGATCTTTTTTTAATAGTGCCTGGAATGCGGAGAAAGACTCCACCATGCCAATGTAGCCAGAGAGAGGTACAGGCTTCCTCACCCAAAATAGCTCTTGCCTTGAGACAAAACACAGTTGCAGACCGGCCTCTGATTAGTCAATACAGCATCCCAGCCATGTTAAAATCCACAATAAATATATAGCTTTGACATTATTTATTTATTGTCAAATCCCTCTCAAACATGTACTTCTTCCCCAATAATCCTCTGTCTGGACTCATCAACTATAATTACATCCACCTATGTGTCATTACCTTGTTTAACTCACCACTGGTTTTCTCATTTATTCCCTGCAAAGTCTTATTTAGTGTTTCTACTGCAATTCCAAGCGTTCTGTGTGATGTTCCCGTGTCCATGGTTTTGATCTCTACCTGTCCTAGGATTTTTCTATTTGTCTGTGTCCCTGTGATTGTTTGGACTGCTTTTTTTATGTTTATGTCCTCTTGTCTGTTTTCTGGATGACATCTTTGGATAACCCTCTGAACAAAAAAACTGCATTTGAATCCTCAACCTTCTTATCTTGGAGCAGTTGGTAACAAAAATTTGACAAAACATTTTAACAGCTAGTTGGATAATGTAGAACTTTTTTACCATTCTTTAACTGGGTACTGGAGAGAGTTGTAGGTTTTCTTGTAAAGTTCGAGGGAGCTGGGACCCAGGTAAGGGTTCCGGAAAGGCTGTAGCACTGCATAAAACTGAAATAAGACACATAACTCTACAGTAGTGAGATAATAATTGTAACGCTTGTTATTGGGACAGTTCACCCCAGAATGAAAATTCTGTCAGTAATTATTCACCCTCATGTTGTTCCAACCCCGCAAGACTTTCGTCCATCTTCGGAGCAAAAATTAAGATATTTTTGATTAAATCTGAGAGCTGTCTCACTCCTCTATAGGCTTCTACGGGATCGAAACTTGCCGGCCCAGAAAAGTTATTAAAGACATTGTTAAAATAGTCCAATGGCGCTTTTCCACAGGTGGTAGGGCTCAGTTCGCTTTAGCTCGGTTTGCTTTTCCACTGCAGTTAGTACCGCTTCAAAGTGGGTGGTATTATAGTCTGACCATTATAGTTTATCCGCTCCTTGGCAACCAACGAGAGGAATGTCTGCACTTCATCCACTGACAGCGATTCAGCCATTTCTTTTTTTGGAAGTTTTCTTTCTTTTCTTTTTTTTCTTTAAGCAAGTAGTTTAAAATTAGGTGCTACGTCGGTGGCTGTTACTGGCTATTTAAATATAGTGGGTTTGATGTTTTGCAAATACAATGATTCTGGTAGTGACAATCCTGTCTCACTCTGAACATCAGTGATCTGCTGTGTGTTCATGTCACATTTTAGTATCAGTATGGTACACTTGGAACCTCGACGGTGGTCTCAACATCAATCGAATAATAAAGTTATTTTTTTTCCGCACAAAAAGTATTGATAAACTTAAGATTGAGCCACTGTAGTCACTTTGACTATTTTAACACTGACTTTAATAAATTTTGGGCCAGCAAGTTTCAATCCATTAGAAGCCTATGGAGGAGAGATCCAGCTCACAGATTTAATAAAAAAAAATATCTTAATTTGTGTTCCGAAGATGAACGAAAGCCTTACGGGGCTGGAACAACATGAGGGTGGGTAAATACTGACAATTTCATTTCGGGGTGAACTATACCTTTAATAGAAGATCGGGTGCTTTTTTAAATTATTGGACAAATGCACATTTTACATAATTTCAAAGAGCTTCTAAAATGTCCTCAGCATATGTGGCACACACATGTTCAGACAGTTGAAAAACATTTATTAGTCAGAAAATGTATTTCTTATGATTCCTACCTCTTTACAGATGTTGTTTAAAGTCTCTGAGCAATCTCCATAGCTGAGCTCCATGTCCATGGTGTAGTTAAGAAGTGCGAGGCAGCCATGAGGCTTAAGCACTCTGTGAGCCTCTTGAAGAAAACGTGAATGGTCAAACCAATGAAACGCAGACATTGCCGTCACAAGATCTAAAGAGCCATCCTCAAAAGGCAGTTCTTCAGCTGGACTCTCCCTTTGAGTTTCAAATAAGTGAAAACAGTAGTATGTATACTATGGGGTAAACTCATGAAGACAACCAAATCAAGGGCATGATCATGATTTATTTTGATACATATGTGTGTGTGTGTGTGTACAGTGTGCGTGTGTGTCAATGTAAGTTATACACATGAGTTTCATACATTTGAAAGTCACTTTGGATAAAATAATCTGCTAAAGGAAAAAAATATAAATAAAATGTAATAAAAATATATATATATATATATATATATATATATATATATATACACATATATACATATGAAGAGTTCAGATGCAAAAGCCTCTAAATGCCATTTGAAATTTTCTTCTAAAATGACCATTTTTATCAAGCTTGTATATTTAAGTTCAGTAATTTCACTTAAATGACAATTAATAGGTAATCTTCATTGCCATTTAAGTGAAATTACTGAACTTAAATATACAAGCTTGATAAAAATGATCATTTTAGAAGAAAATTTCAAATGGCATTTAGAGGCTTTTGCATCTGAACTCTTCATATGTATATATATATATATATATATATATATATATATATATATATATAAGCAAAATAATATGCCTCCTTGATTAGTTTGACATTTTTGTGTAAACAGTGGTGTGTTTGATCCATTGTGACAAATGCCATAATGGCCCAGTTCCACAAGAGACCGTAATTCCAAACACAATTTCTGAGGCTCAATTGCACAAATCCTCAGATTAACACTACCTTTTGTAGTAAAACTATTGGATACTAAATGTAGTTTTAAAACAAAGTTTTGTGTGTAGATGATTGTGTAGTGCCTGGTTGATGGAAAGGTAAACAAGACAGCCGATTTATTTACACAAAGGCAAGCTGTTTGCCTACCGTACCTGTAAGAGACATTTGGAATGTTGACATGTTTCCTCGCCATCTCCAGTTGAGCTGGGCTGATGTCTGTTCCCACTACACGAGTAAAATGAGGTGCTAAGAGCAACGTTCCCTGCCCTGACCCACAACCAACATCTACTGCCAGGTCATTGGATGCATTTTTCTGAGAAAATACAGTAAAAGTGTACAATATTTATTCCAAATGTAAATAAAATTGCATACGTGGCAGGGTAATGAATGAACGAACAGTCATGACAAAAGTCTTACATTACTCCTGTGGAATTGCAGAACCTTGCTGATGAGCTCTTCAGAAGGAGAAATTCGGTACTTCCAGTATGAGGTTGCATGTTCTTTATCCTCAAACAAACGTACAGACATTTTTGGACAGCTGTACAGCCTCTCAAATCAGAAAGCTGGAGAGATTTGAACAGTCAGTATACTAACGTGAGGGAATGGAAGCGGAGGAGCCATCTCAGGTTTTAGGTACTACTTGTTTCTTCACACACTGACACAATATCACAAAGCTGTTTAAAACATTCCTTTTGGCTATCCATTATGTGCTCAGTTTGCTAATGAGGACTTGTGGCTCACACATAGTGGTTTTAGCTCATTCACTGTTCAGTAGAATACTAAAAGTCCTGTCAAGGTTAATGAACATCTCCTTTTCAATGAGTAGAATGGGATCAAAGGTTTCTAGGCTAACTAGATGTCGTGCTGAGAGGATGAAGTAAAATATTCACATTGATATCAGAGGAGAGAAAACATTACACTCAAGTTTTCCACACAGTAATTTTGAAAGCCATCTCGGGTTAGTTTAAAATCATAAGATTGTTTGTAAACCAAGATTTAAGCCGTTAAGTTAAGAAAGATGGAGATATGAAAATATAAAAAAGAAAGTACAGAGATGCATCATGCTCAACCAATCTGTTGATGCTATTGCTGATAATGAACAGGGAGTGAAAGTTACTTTTAGAAGTAATGCATTAATATTGCATTACTCCCCAAAAAGTAGGCTAACTAATTGCGTTACAGAGTTACTTTTGGGAAGTAATGAATTCAGTTCTTTTGTGTTAGCTTTTCTCACCTGGGCTGGACTTTTTTTTGGCCAGAGGTATTTTTGGCAAATGTTAATATTGCAGGTCCTGCTCCTGGAGACCCAGCAGTCAAATTACTGAAAATACAGGAAAGAAAGAATTGAGTCAGGAGTCTGTTCTCTGCCAGGTCCTCTGTATCATGACATCTTTATTTAGTAACAAATCAAACTCCAACATTCACCAGTCTCTTAAACCACAAAAATAAACCAATTTTGTTTGTCCTTTTCTCATTTAACCTGTTTGAACACAACCCTTTTTCCTACTTTCTCATGGGTCAGTCAAATCTAGCTATATCAAGTTATTTCTTTAATTATTCACATAAGTGAAGATTTAAAGTCTGTTCCAACTCTTAAAGCGTTTGTAACATTGTATTCACCGTTAGTTTGTCAAAAATCAACATCTCATGACTATTCATGCTAGCTGATCACGTCACCATCAAGCGAGCCAAGCGCAGAGTAGCTTTGCACACATAACCAAACCGATTAACTTCTACACATAAATGGAACGTTTTCATCTGACACACTGAATAAACATGTTAGTTAGACTCAAATATTGCATTCACAGAAATATTTACTGCAGTTTTAAAACTTTTAGAAAAATCACACTTGTAAGTTATCAAATTATCACAACCAGCCCTCACCGTAAATTGCAATTAAGTGGATGTTACCCTATTTGATCAAGTTTTCCCCGATCATTTGAACTATACCTGAAAATACAGGAAAGAAAGAAGAGAGTCGGAAATCACGTCTGTTCTCTGTCAGCTCCCCTATCAGAGACTGCAGATCCCGTGACAAAATAAAAGTCTCCAAGGTGTCCATTCTGAAGCTCCGTTCACACCGCCAGCGACTTTGTTGCTGTGTGTCGCTAGGCTTTGGGAAAAGTGGATTAAATCATTTACCAGATCAACGATCGATCAATGAACAAGTTACACTCTCTCATACTGTAACTAGTTATAAAAACGTCATTACAATTTGAAAAATAATCAATTTTCTTGTGCCTATAATAGTCAACGTAATGCAGGGGAAATTGTAAAATGAACTGCAGCAGTGCTAACTTGCATCATAAAATCAAAACACTCAAACTATAACATTAAATGTATGAATTAAACTCACTGAGTCTGTCGACAGTTTCTTTTCCATGCATCATTTTATTATCCATGTAGGCTATGTGGTTACAGTCAAATAATATAAAACTATCGTCCTCGAACTCTTTCTGTCTTGCCTGCACTCGTGTGAGCTCCACTGAAAGTCTTCTTTCCTCTTTGTCGCAGGAAAGTCATCTACAGATCGTGATCATCGTGGTGTGTGCTGTCACTGGTGCTGATTCTGCTCGTAGCCTACTTCTAGTTTTTAAACGTTAGCGAAAAACAGGTGAGCTGATCTCAGAGATATGAGGAGGAGAAGATACTCCATGGAAAAATAAATGAGACAAATTGTTACACTCAATGTGGCAGTTGAATTTATGACTTTCAGTTTCAGACTTTCAAGCCAATTGTCTTTTCAAAGAGACATTTAGCTACTATTTTTTGTCCATATTGGCTTATCTGCACATTAATATTTGGGGGTGAGAATGGGCTGTAATATTGCACATAACCCTCTGTGTACCAATGACACATCTATGCTACATCTCAAATCTGTGACTATTTTCCAGGAGATGACAGCAGGTTTAAAACCAATAATACAAGTTCAGAGGTCAGCTGAAAATATGTTCTTTCACATTTTAGAATGTCGTTTTGATTGATTAATGATACATGTGTTACATTTTTTGTGTGTGTGTGATTTACAGTAAAAGTGCACTCTTTAAGCTTGTCTATCTCAATACAGGATATATTGGACTTTACAGTCATCTATTCAGCAACAGAACAATGAGCCTTCACACTGGAAATTCACAGAAAGTTGTATTTCTTTTTTTTAATATCATCATGGAATGGAATTGAAAACATCAAATTCATTTTAAGCTAGTCATGCATTATTTCGGTATAATAGGAATGAATTAAGAGTAATAAATCTTGTTCTGGTCAAGTGAGACTGTGAGTGTGCTCTCTCTGTAAGTAAAGGGTCTTTGGGTTTATTTTCATAGCGGAAAAAAAATACCGCAAACATTATCTGAGTATAATCAGACTTGAATCAATGTTTGATACCAGAAAGAAACCTCGATGTGGTTTCATGTCATGCAACTCTGCTAAAACAACGTATTTCCTGATATGGAAAAAGTGAATTTGTTTTGGTAACACTTTATTTGAAGGTGACATAGTTACACGTTACTATACATTACAGTAAATTTTGCATAATTAATTAAAGTAACCCCAATCCAAACCCTATCCTAACCGTAATTCTAGTATGTAGTTATTTAATATTACTTTGTACTCATTTGAGTAGGTACAATTTAACTGTCACATCCAAAGAAATCGTAACCGATTTTTTGTGCTTTGCAAAAGTATGTCAACTTAAGAAAGAAAACACTTAATTGCAAGCATTTTAAGACATTCTCAAAACAAATGTAAAATTGCATTCCAAAACCATATAGAAAGATTCTAATTTTGAAATATGAAATGTTATCAGGCACATTTGACTCTGTGAAGGCAAGGGATTCAATAAAAAATAATAATTAAAAAACAAACAAACAAACCAAAACACGGTCCAATTCACACTATTACTATTGGCTGTAGTAGCCTACACATGAAGAGTTCAGATGCAAAAGCCTCTAAATGCCATTTGAAATTTTCTTCTAAAATGCCCATTTTTATCAAGCTTGTTTAAGTTCAGTAATTTCACTTAAATGACAATTAATAGGTAATCTTCATTGCCATTTAAGTGGAATTACTGAACTTAAATATACAAGCTTGATAAAAATGATCATTTTAGAAGAAAATTTCAAATGGCACTTACAGGCTTTTGCATCTGAACTCTTCACATATTGATTCTTTATTCTGCATGATCATATTCTACATCCCTTAATCCAACCCAATATCTATAAACTATACCTACTATTAATAAGTGGAAATTTCGAGTTTATTGATGCATAAGTCTTAGTGAGAATCTGACCCTAATCTAAAATGTGACCACAAGTGTAAAAAACTGTCTTATTTTTTTTTAATACTTTGTAATAATATTGTAATTTATTTCTGTTTCTATTCAATTCTGTTTTGTACATTTTATTAAATGCCTTTTTGTTGCCAAAATCTATGGCTTGATATTGTTGTTTCCTTATACAAATAGAATTTCGTAATTCTGTTCATTGAAAAGCCTAAAAAAAGGTTTTTAAGGCATGGACCTTGTATGTCAGTTCAGTTCAATTTATTTGCACAATTTATAGTGCTTTTCACAATACATTTCTTATAGCTTAGCAAAGACAAGTGTCTTAAAAAACAGCAAACAATGGACAGTGGTAATTTTAAATATTTTGTAAAGCTGTACTGTAGTGCCCTACAAAGAAACTAAGTTTCAAAAATAGACCTCAAAAAAGCTGGTGAGTTTTATATCACACTTTAGATCGCATATGTATGTGCCTAAGAGAAACCTCAAGATAGTACAGTTTAGCAAAACATTTCCTGCTCTGGAAATTAGCTATCGTGCAAACCAGACTAGTCTATATATATATATATATATATATATATATATTTGCATTTTCAAACATGTTTTATTTTATTAATGCAAGATAACTTAAAATGGGGTTATCAGAGCTGTTGAAACCATGAACAAACATTTTTTAAAAAAATATGATTTCTTATGAATTAGATTTTTAGAAATTTGTTCAAAATCTAAATGTAATTTAACACTGCAAAAATAATTAGTGCTAAGATAGTACAGTATCTCTTTGCATGAACATTTTGTTTAAATGTTTCATGTGCTGGTTGTTTTCTGTGACAGGCAGATTTCTGAATATTGCACCGCCCATTCAAACTTACTGTCTACTTCTTTCTTCAAACTCTTCAGAGTGCATCTTTGTATCTGAGGCACTGAAAAGAAGAATCATGCCACTTAAACCTTTTCAAATATTTATATTGATGTGTGGATTTTGTTTGCGATTCTATGCTATCGGTGAGTCTCACTTTAACCAATTGGTCATCAAAAGGAAAAATATTCTGTCAAGATATTTGAACTTCTGTCTTGTGCTGTGTTTTAATTTGACCCTATACAACATACACTAATAATTAGTAATTTGCAAACTATAGAATGATTTCATAATGTTCAAACTATTTAAAATAAATGTAAACATGATCATTTATACAGTACAGTAATCTGTAGGTTTCATAATCTCCATTGTAATCAAATTCAAATTAAATATCTATTTAAAGTTGTATATAACGGTTTAATTAAAAATGAAAAACGTTAGTCCAGAAATGTCACTCAAACACTCTCATAGGCTCATAAATCTACTGGAGTTGAGCATTACAAGACAGCAGATATACTTAAACATAATGTCTGTCAACGTCAGTGATCAACAACCAGACAATTACACAATAACAGTATAGCCTCTCTTTCTTCAAATGTTTTGAAAACACTGGTGAACACAAACTGTATTTGTGCAAAATCCTCAGCTGATGTTGCAAAGTTTGTGGGTTTTGTCTTGTATGGTTTCTTATATGTAACTGTAATTGTTTTTCATTCTACAAAGCAAATCCACCAATTCAAACTGCCCAAAGGGAAGGTTGGTTGATTTTCTATACAATAAATGTAGTTATAAATGTAAGAAAGATATACAACATTTCTCACAATCGGTTCTAATACTCTTCCAAAGTTCTGCGTGGCGTTGATGTGTCTTTGCGATGTGAGGTCTCTTTCCTGTCTGAATCCTCAACATTGCAGTGGGAGAGAGATGGAAAACAAACATCCAACACCACTCTACTGTACAACAACTCTGCCTACATCATCTTACACACCGTTGATGAACACAATCAGGGCAAATATTACTGTAGATTGATGGAAGATGGAAGAGTGACAACGGTTAGGATTCACACACTTAATGTCAGTTCAAGTAAGTATGTTTTATATTAAATCTGTGGTGCATGTCTAAATAATAATGATCTAAAATATTTTACATTAAAAATACTGTAAGTTAATTTAATACTTAAACAGTTGTGGCCATAATTATTGGCCCCATTTTATTAAAGCTGCAGTCCGCAGTTTTTCCTTTTTGTCGCAATCGCTGTTCAAAATCTGCAATTGCAGTAATTTGCAGAATTATCAACTTTAAGTGAGTTGTACTTCAACACCCTAGACACGGAACAGTGAGGATGAACACAATGTTTGAGGAGAGTGTGAGGTTGTCCAGTTGCCACGCCGGTGTCGATACTGGCATTCAGAATCACAGATTATTCTTTTTTGGAAGTACGACCAACATAATAATTTTTACTGAACTAGTAAGAAAAATTCACTTTTGTTCTGGTTCTGACATTGCAGTAAATCATGCTGATTAAATCTAACAATCGCTTATCACATCATCACGCAAAACCGTGCCAATACTTCAAAACATTAACAATCAAATTGTTAATGTTAACAACATCAGGATTGTGTGACTACATGTAATGCCCTGACAAAATGTATCCTTGTTTTCGCATGGGATCGGTTGCAGGCTCTTTTTTTCTGTAGTCCCTCCGAAGTCCGAACAAAGTCTTTTGCATTTTACAGCGAGTGAATCTGTTGTCATTGGTGATTGTTGTTTGAACCTTTCTGGATCTGCCATCAAATTGATAAGTTTAATTATATAAAGTGCTGTGGAAAAAGGCTATAAATCTCCACCTCCAACATCCTATACTCATAGCCTATAGCCGAGACTTCTTTATGCGTACAGATGTGACGTAATGGAGATGAAACATGTATCTCATGGAAATCCACCAGTACCTCTGGAATTAAAAACATTACAAGCATGCCGTTTTGAATCGAGCTAAGGCAAGCAGATAGTTGAACACTTGAACACGAACACTCACATGTATTTTCTGAAAAAATGTATTTTGGATCATAGCCAGTTTTGTGAATGAGTGATCAAAAGGATAAACAATGCAGATTTATTTTTACAGCATCTTTGATCATATTTACCAGGGGTGCCAATAATTCTGACCACAACTGTAATTAGCAATGTGCAAAAGTATTTTTTTTTTTAATTTTTAAAGATGGTGCTTTTCAGTTTAAAGCTGAAATTTACTGTATACTAACTGAGATGTATTCACTGAAATTCACCATGTTACCTATTGTCTTCCAGATTCATACAATGGAAATAAAATTAATACCATTTACAGACAAAACTCTAATAATAGTGAAGTATCACTGATCTGCAAGTCTAGAAAGGAATACTATAGATGGAAGTGGACCTGGGAGCCGAGGCCTAATTCACAGACTGATCTGATAGCAGTTGAAAAAGGAAAAGAAGTTCAAGTAAAAGGACCGATTAAACCAGGAAGACTTTCTTCAACCACATACAATAGTCGAGTTTTTATCTTTCACATCTCACCTGTGAACTTCAATTATAGTGGGACATACAGGTGTATTGGAGAACAAAAAACTACCTATACAACCACTATGCTTCACACCATCAGAGGTTTGCAAATATCAATCAATCAATCAATCAATCAATCAATCAATCAATCAATCAATCAATCAATCAATCAATCAATCAATCAATCAAAACAAATAAATAAATTGATTTTTCAGCTACATGTTGCTCCTCAGTTCATTTGTTCAGTGCATTTAAAAAGTCATTGATGTTGTTGTTGATTTCAGTCTCAGTGGAGCCCCCTGATGGTGTGTTGAAGAACCGGTCAGTGATTCTCACCTGTGAAGTTTCTGAAGTGACTGATTCAGTGATGCTGGTCTGGCTCAGGATGGAGGGGAACAGAGGAGTGCTGGGAAAACAGCAAATTATGACTGAGAAAAACAAGAAGTTACAACTCACAGTAAATTTGTCCAGCAATGAAACAGACCTGCTGCACTGGCAGTGTGCAGTTTTTACTGAGGATACACTCAGAGCTCTGGCTCCAATAACTATCAGTCTTTCATCATCATCAGAAACCTTAACTGTACCAAACAAAGGTAATATATTAACCATTAATATACTTTTCACCTTATCTCGGAAAACAAATAAGCTCAGTATGCTCAAGATGTACAATGTACATGTTTTAGCTCATCTTCAAATTGATCCTGGTAAAGAAAAGTCAACAAATGAATCTAATTAATAAACTCTATATTATTTTAGAGTTCAACAAATATGCAAAGGCTACAGTATCCTCTGTTTTGGTTCTGTGTGCGGGGATTATGCTTGGAGCTATATTGTATTACCTTTACAGAAAGCGAATGTCAGGTAAAAAAAAAATCTTTGTATCTGTATTTTCAGTTTAATTTCCCAGTATATGAGGGATTCTTTCTTTCTTTCTTTCTTTCTTTCTTTCTTTCTTTCTTTCTTTCTTTCTTTCTTTCTTTCTTTCTTTCTTTCTTTCTTTCTTTCTTTCTTTCTTTCTTTCTTTCTTTCTTTCTTTCAAAACTATAACTCTTGCTGTATTTACAATTCTTCCAGTGCACTCGAACCCTCAGGAGTCTGAACCAGTCTATATCAACATCAACCTAATGAGGAAAGACAAGGGTATTCAAATTGGCTAAATATATTTCATTTCATATAGCTTCAAGAAGCTTTCAATACCTATCCATTATCTGCAAGCTATGTTTACTAATTTACTGAAATAACTTAACATAAAAATAATCACAATAACAACAACACACTTTCCTACCAAAAACAAAGGTCTAGTTTTCTTCTATCTCCAGTAGAGCGCAGCAACACACTGGGAAACAGAGAAAAGAGTCCTGAAATGTATCGCCATGTAAGACGAAACAGATATGGTAAGATAATTTACATCCAATAATTCCAAAATGTCATCTCAACTCAACATCATCTCATAAAGATATTTTTCTGCAGAAAAAACAAACATAAATAAAAGAGATGAGGTGAGTGCAGATATTTATTAACATGTTACAGTCCAAAACATTATATTATAACGTTGTTCATATAATATACTGCCAGTTGTGATTGTCATTTCCCCTAAAGAAATTTCTTTGCTGTTGATTTGTCTCATCTCTCCACAGACACCAGCTACATCAGACAGTGTGACCTACGCAACCATTTATTTCAACAAATCCAGGTGCCAGACTTAAAGATAACTTCCCCAAACTGTCATGAAAATCTAGCCTATATAAGAATTTTGTCATTTATTCATATATCCCTTGTTTCACAGAGGCTTCAGCTTATTCTCAGACTAAAATGTATGTTTGAGCTCTTTTAAACGAAAGCAACTTGCACTGACATATGTCACTCAAGATGCACACCAGTAATGTTTTGTTCTACGGCACGTTTATAAGCTAATTGTCCTAATTGAACCAAGGCCTAATCCTGTCTGTGAAACCAGGACATGATGTTTTATCTATAGGAGCTTCAACCTATTGTCTCATGAAGAAAGTATTATCACTTTCTAAATTAAACAGCAGATGGCACTGTCTGATTACAAACTGTAATCTGAGACTGTTTCGTGGTGTTGTGTGAGAAACACACCTGACTGCCTTCTGCACACAAGCCTACCACAAATAATAATAATCTGATGGACTGACACTGGATAATTGTATTTCTTGAGTTGAGTCACATTTTTACAAGCATCAACTAAAATGCATACTATTATTATGACTTAACATTTGTTATAGCCTAATATTATAGCATCTTTCATTGAAAGTGTATGAACGCTGGTGAAATGGCCATTTGATGGCACTGTTTGAAAACAAATTTGAAATATAATGCTAATAAAAAAAGCGTAAGTACAAAAAAAGAGAAAAATGCTATTACACATCCTCTTCTCTCTCGCTTTCTCTGTCTGTCACTTTCATCCTCCTGGAATCCACCCAGAACATGCTGCTTCAATGTACTTCAATCTAAAAGACAAAAGTGTGGGAAAAAAAGTAGTTTGAATAGGCTGTCTTTATGGACGAGGGATAACGCTCCACACTAACTCAATGTTGCTCTGCTTTGTATAAATGCGTGTCTTTATTTAAACGTGGGGGGATTTTTAAACGCTTCTCAAGGTCTGCTAAGTAGAACCATTGAATGATGAATTATGACAGCATCAAAATGTTCATAAACAATGTTCTGGGGAGGGAAAGGCAGATGTAGACAGAATAGGCTACGTTTAGAAAAAAATATGAAACCAAGGTTAACACATGCTCTGACTCACATCTTTTTCAACAAAGTGTCAGATAATCCTGTTTTATTAAGGTCTTGACCACATCATGCAGTAAAGACGCATTACATGGCGCACCATAAATACGGTCAAGATGGGTAGAATCTTATCCAAAGTCTTACTTTCAACGACTGACAATCACAGCACCTTTTTAGCTTTTCTGCTCGGCTTAATCTCCTTCACTTTGAATTAATATGTTCACTTTCATAAAATCGCTTTATTCTGTCCATCACTCCAAACACTTTATACACACACACAAAATGGTGGCTTTGGTGTCTCTGCATCCATTTAAAGCTATGATAAACTACACACCATTAACTGTCCTATCTAAAATATACTGTTTCTTATAGTATATTTTAGATAGGACACTTTGAGGAGTTGCAAAATATAAGAAAGTTAAAAAAAACAAACAATATTACTGATAGTAGTTCAGACAGATATTCCAGTGGCTCCATTTTTATGCAAGCTCACATTTTTCATTCATATGGTTAGGGATGAAGGATAACATGCAAATGTCAAAATATAGATCGTGAGGAAGCAAAAAAAAAGAATAATATCCATGGATACATGCTGGTGTGTCCAGTATAGCAATGCTTTTCACCAACAAAAATGCTGGTCAAAACTGTATGAGGCTGGTTGCCCAATGGAGACTTGCTGGTTAAACCGTTTGGTAGAGACACCAGCATGTCTTTTTCCCCCTATTAAAAAAAAAAAATCTTGAGGTCACCCATGCTTTGCATAACAATGTGTGGTAGTCAGAAATGTAATGACAGAATATGAAAAACCGATATTCAGAAATTCTGTGCAAGTCACAAACTTGATTCTCAACAGCCGAAGAGGATTTAGTAGTGCTTGCGCACGGCTGATAAGGTACGCCTTGGGATGTATATGGCACCAGATGTCTGTTGTCTGGGTTTCTCACGTGCAGATACATTCCTGGGGCATGAATCTTGAGTATGTTGGAGGAAATGTGTCCTTGTGAATCTATTATTCTTTTGTAATGGAACAAGAGCTGAACGCCTGTTGTTACGGAGAACAAGCCTTTATTGTGGGAGCTTCGCTAATATGCTAATTAACTAGTGCAAAGAGAGCGCAAAACCAGTATGAATAGAGAGGACCGAACCTGATCTATGAGTTTAATCAGACGCGTTGCAGCATTTTATTAGTGTAAATAATGTCATGCAGCATTTCAGCTGCTTTTTACGGCCATATAATATTTGCAAGTCGCCTATATAAGTAAGTAGTGGTACTGATATAAAATGGTGAGTTTCAGGGGGCGAAACGCAGTGTTTGAGCACGCAGTGAAGTGTAGCTCGCTGGCAGACAGTGAGAGAGTGAATGAGAGCACAGGGGATGTTGGGATACTGGGACTCAAGGCTGATGCGTTATGATGGACATGTCGCTGACTCTCTCTGCCCCCACTGAAAGGAACTTCCAGGAACAGCACACCTCCTTTTGGAATAGAATGCTCCTGATAGTACATTCAGGCTACTTCCTATTCCTATAAGATAGGAAGGAGGGAATTTGATCAAAATCTTAATGTTAAGCAGGGAATAGTAGTTTCACATCAGCACTAAAGGGCATGTTTGCTCTAATGCCTTGTGTTACTGAATGTGGAAAGGTCAAAGAGGCTATTGTGACATTTCATTAGCAGTTCTGTTTTTAGAATTCAGGATTTTAGGAACTATGGCTATACAGTGACAGTAAATGCTTAATTTTATCACAGTGATATTAAGACCAGGCATTTCTTCATTGAGACTTCACTTCAAAAATCACCTTGAGATAATGCTAATGACACTGGAGGTATACAAAGTCACTGAAAATGTGAACACATATTTTAAAAATTCAGATATCATCATGTCCATGGATCATATGTTCATTTTTAGAGACCAATGCCTGATATCCAACAGATTCCATAGGGTCAGTGAGATGGAGACAGACTAGCTCTCATTGAGTAGCAGTTAAGCTAGGACACAGCAGGGTCGATGGTGTGCAGACGCCACTGCAACACGTGTGAATAGCCCGAGCCTGTTGTGTAACGGGGTCTCTGAGCTGCAGTCTCAAACACAGCAAGACACACGCGTTGAGTTTCCATGTTTTATGGGGACATTCCATACACATAATTATTTTTATACTCTGTAAATTGTATGTTCTCCTAACCCTAACTCTAAACATACCCATCTCAAAATGTATGGTATACCTGTACCACACACACACATTAGCCTTGGTTCTTGAATTATTGCTGTGAGCCAGGAAGTGCATCGACACACTCTCTTTGAGTTCACTACATTTATTGCAGAGGAAGGAGTTGATGTATTTTACTGCATATACCAATTACGCAAGAGTATGCTCGGAATATAAGACTACTTTTTTTTTTTTTTTTTTTGCATTATGCAGTATGTATTCTAGATGTGCTATTGAAAATGCCATAATGCAATGCATGCAACTTCACCTTCCATTTTAAGAATGACGACTGAAAAAGTGTAATCAGCCGCAAATCTTAACTTCTTGATTTGATTATTTAATCTGACCAAATCTATTAAAAATTGGATTAAAGATACAAAATGGCACTTGTTGTCAAAATAAATGGATGGTTTAAAATGATTATTACAGCAGGGCATACAATTAGGAAGTGTGCAGTATATATTCTGTAGTATGCTATTTTTCAATTACAAACACACCATGATTTAAGTTAATGAAGTATATATATATATGCATTACCAAGTTGTACTTTGTAAGTCAAAGTTACACTGACATTGTATGTTAAAAATGGATATTAGATCAATCATGAGTCATTTTAACTAATTACAGACAAAATGAGAGGCGTGTGAGACTATAATTATGATGAGCATATCCTAGCCTGTTAATATTGCTTTCCTCAATTCTAGTTCACTCTATTACGGGCTCTCTTGCGGCGACAAAGGTTCATTCATTGATAAAGCACTGGACAGAAAATCCTGTGCTAATTTTAGAGTCACTCCTCATCTTCCACATTTGCACTTTAATTTTAATTTAATGAGTTCACTTCCCTCCTTATCCAGCCCTTATGAAAAATATTTGCCTATGGTCATCGGTTATTTCAAATGTGCCTCAGTTCTCAGTTCTTTTGAGAGTGATTTTGCATACATTGTATATGTGAGGGTCAAGCACACATATCCAATCCAAAATACAAATCCAAAACACGGGGAAAAAAATAAATAAATAAATAAATCAAGAAACTGCTCAAAATACTGACAGAGTGCAGTGCAGTGCAGTGCAAACCAAACCAAACCAAACCAAACCAAACCAAACCAAACCAAACCAAACCAAACAAGACTCCATCCTGAATGAAGGCAAAAGGCATTTAAATAGACAGGGTGATGATCAAATGAAACCAGACACAGCTGAAACAGACAAACTAATGATGAGCAAAGGATTCTGGGAAATGAAGTCCAGGAAAATACATGTACACTGATCTGACCACATCACTTAAAATGTTTTTAGTAGCTTTACTCTCTTTTGGGTTGTTTTACGGTTCAATGGCTGCAAAAATATTACCCGCTAGACAGATCTGCAGTTACACAAAGGCCGGTGTTTAGATCCTAAAGAGGAAGCATGCTCCTCAATGCTGCTGTCTCTCCAGTGTCCTGCCACTGAGGCTGTTATAATGATCAACTGTCAAACTGATGACGCAGCTTACCGGCATCTCAAGAGGTGGAAATGAATATTTAATGCCCTCTGCTATGTGGCCGCATTGTGGAATGGAACTGTTTGCTGTTAAGTGTTACGGACCTATTATGTGTCATTAGGTGCAGGACTCTCTCTCCTCATTGTGTTCTCGTCTCCCCCGAGAATTGCATTCTTCTCCTCCTCCCATCAATCTGAGCATCCTATCTGTGCCTTCAACATCTCAGAATGTCCCATTCGTCTGGCAGATCTGCGATTGATTGTTCTTTTCTCTGCTCCTTCATCCTTTCTGTGCGCCATCTTCTTTCTTGCACTTGCTTGTTGATAAATGTACAACATTTCAGTCTTTCTTTCTCTACCTTCCTTCTCTCCCTTTATCTATCCTCTCATCCCTGGATTCTTTTCTCTCGTCAATGATTCCTTTTGCCTTGTTTTCTGTGTCTGGACAGATCTCCTCGCCCTCTCTCTCCGTAATGGATTTTTCTCTGTCGGTAGGGCCTCTGTTACTCCTGAAGAGACTGCAGCAGACATGCTCTGTGGAAATGACTGGAAATTGATTTTCAGTGCAGGCTTGAGCACAGCCAGCTATTAAACGGGAACAGGATCCCTCATTAACATGAAACCTGAGGAAGTTAATGTGGAGCGAACTCTATGCGAGCAGGCAAAGGCGAGCTGCTCTGCTTGGCGTGATTGCAGAATATTGTGTTTATGGCGCTGAGAGCGAGTTTAGCACGTCAGCTTGTGTTGAGCGGTTTGTATCCGAACGAGAAGCTTTTGCACAAACATTTGCCTTCCGTGCTAATAACCCTCATGGTCTGTGTGTGGTCTGAGAGACCCCACGGCCATTTAACAGCTCGAAAAATTACTTAACACCTAAGTATCAGGTTGACACTCTTCATGGCTTTTCTTAATCAAACAAGAAATTAACAGACAAAACTTAAAGGGATAGTTCACCCCAAAATGACAACTCTGTCATCATTTACTCACCCTAAGGTCGCCCCTAAGCTGCATCACTTTCTTTCTTCAGCAGAACATAAAAGGAAATATTTTGTTAGTAACCAGTTTTGGTTACCATTGACTTTCCACTGTGTGGAAAAAGAAAAAAAAAATCTAAAAACATCTTCCTTTGTGTTCAACAAATATAATACAGGTTTGGAATGACATGAGGATGAAGAAATGATAACATAATTTTCATTTCTGGGTGAACTTTCCCTTTAACATTCATCACATGTCCTCAATTGAAAACTGACATAGGAACAGAAACATCACTTTTCTGAAACGTTCTTTGTATAACATGGAGGTTTTTACAGTGGTCGAGTTAATGGGTTCACTTGAGATACTAATAAAATTTTATAAAATGTAAATCACTTTTATTTCACATTCAGCAAATCTGATAATACAACTAGCCTAATTCATTTTGCTTTTAGAAAATTAATGAGATTAATTAAATTAATTGTGTTTCATTCTATTAACAGCACTAGATGTTAACAGTGCAAAATAAAAACAAAATTAATTTGTATATTTTTCAGCTAATCTCAGGTATACTTTACATTTAGAATGATATTCTTTTTAGCAAAATTATTAACAAATTGGATCAGTGATATTACAAATGCAAATTTTGTCATTTTTAAAACAATTGTTATTCTTATTGTTTTGCCTTTATAGTACCTGCACAATATACATGTTTTTTATACATTAAAACATATAACTGCCTCTGTATTTTTGGAAGTCTCTCACAAGGGGACCATCATAGGTCCTTGGCATCAAAAATTTTAAAACCCCTGATATATATCTTCACTATTAACTGCCTGGGTTTTGATTAGGTCAATGGAATGTTAAAAGTATTCAAATGAGAAAATAAGTTGACATGCCATTATTATTGTCACACAAACCCAAACATAAAGAACATTGAGTAAATCTGAACGGTAAACACGGTTTAAAATAAACCAGGCTAAATTGACAGGGCAACATGAAAATGTCCACTAACATAAAGTGAGGAGGCGCATGAGGGAGAGAAAGCATGAGTGTGCCTGAAGTGCTTCCTTGCTTTTTGTGCGTTTATCAAATAACTAACCCTCTTGCTAATTTGATTTTGCCAAAGTAAAGCATCTGCATCGAGAGAGAGAGAGAGAGAGAGAGAGAGAGAGAGAGAGAGAGAGAGAGAGAGAGAGAGAGAGAGAGAGAGAGAGAGAGAGAGAGAGAGAGAGAGAGTGGTCAGGAGAGAAGCATTTATAATTGGCACTATTCTTCCATCTGATTTTATGCAGCCTGAAACAACAATAACAAACATTATGGCTTTTTGCGGACTGCTATTCTTGCCATCGTCTGAATTACATGCCATCGCCCCTTCCTCCCTCTTCCTCATGTACCTAATTTGTGTTTTTTTTCTTTAATTTTGTGCCTATAGCGGCTGAGTCATGATTAGACTGTGGCGAGGCTATTGTTAGCCGCAGGAGGGGCGCATGTACCACGCTGCTGTCACCATGCCAACACACACTCCGCGGCAACAACAAGCAGCCGGGAGATCACTGTAGATGTTTTCTGATGATGAACCTCAGGGGCCCCCACCCCCTCCATGAGCTACATTAATGGACAAATTTCATCAAATGCCTTGCGTGTTTATGTTTTCCCTCACGGTGGCCCGGCATAAATCTGCAATGCTGATGTCTCGGCTCAGAGAGGGGAGCTCTGGGCGCACGCCGTCTCTTAAATACAACCCTGCTTAAGTATTCATTGCCGTGATATATGCATATTGGAATGCAGTTTGCCAATTAGACCTGTGACTGTTCTTAGGGGGGTAATAAAACCTGCAGCTTATGTGCCTGTAGCTGGTGGCGTCCTGCGGTGCGCGGTTCAACTGATTGAAGATCAGGTGGTGCTGGGGGTGTTGGGTTCAGGTTGTCAAGCTTTTATTTTGCCATCCGTCACTCGGCCACCGATCAATAGCCCTCTTTAGGCCTCTCCGCTCACAGCGCGGACATAGGTACTACAGGTTGTGCTTTTTCAGCTTTAAACCCCAAACACGGCATCAACCCCACTATCGTTGGGTTTGAGAGCGTGTGGCTGGGACGGAGGTGGTTTCGACAAAACATGCATGTGATAAATATGTAATGGATTGGCTAAAGAGGAGTGATGCATCATGGGATGTGAAGTAATGTGTAATTGATGTGATTAGAATAGATCATCCACACACAGGCACGGGGGAGGAAGACGCATGGCCCCCACCACCCGACAGATGAAGGGTCCCGCAGCCATCCTTCTCAGTAAATGAGAAGATATTATTGCCGTAGATTGATATCAGAGGGGGAGGCAGGGATGAGACAGAACAGCCTTATTCATTAAGCCCTCACAACAGACTTCATCTGTTTAGTGTGGCAGTTGATGCAAATTGTGTCACAGTCAAGTAGCAAAATGGTATGTTTGTATAACAGGAGCAGACAGGTTCACATCAGTAATTTAATATACGATCCTTGTGCATGAGAAAGTCACAGAAACATACCTCATCATTTATGTCCTGTTAGAAGATTGCAAATGGTTGAATGTCGGTGAACAGAAAATTATGCACGGGCTTAACGGACAAAATCTAGAAAACAGGCTGAACATCTTAAAGGGACACTGCAACCAAAAATTTAAATTCTGTAATAAGTTATTCATACTGTATACTTCTTTTAATTTAATTGGTAACACTCTATAATAAGGTCTCATTTGTTAACATTAGTTGATGTATTACCTAACATGAACTTACCATGAGCAATACATATTTGTTAATCTTTTTTTAGTGTTAGATAATAAAAAAGATAGTTGTTCATGTTAGTTCACAGTGTATTAACAAATCAGTTTTGATTTTAATAATGAATTAGTAAATGTTGAAGCTCAGATGGCATTGAATGAACATTGAATGTTGAACATCAGATGTGATTTTATAAAACTATCAAATCTGCACGTTTGTATTTTCAAAAAGCATACAAGATGCTTATTGCTTTAAAATAGATAATATATAATCAATATAATCACTACAGAATTGCGTTCATATCAACAGCAAACCATACTGCACAAAATTTACCCCAAACCTCTCTTTTTAAAAACTTAAGTGTGGTTACTTGGTGCAAAACATGTTTTTCCCCAGTAAAGCCGAGAACATCTCCTTCTGTTCTCACAGCTAGGCCATTATCATGTGGCCCTGGAGTCGCCCTCGTGCAAAAACGATGTCCTTCGCTGTAGCGTACAATGTCAACAGGATGTAAGAACCCACCCACTGCATTGCCAGCAAACCAATTCTAAAAAGGTTAATTAAATCAGAGTGCTTAATTTATTGTAATTAACCGGCTGGTTGGATTGACCGGAAAGTACTCGTTGTGTTTCATCAGAGGAGAAAAATGAGGGAATGGCGAAAAAGAGAAATACCTTAAGTGGGCACAAACTGGCCAAATCATTTGGTGGTGAGCAGCATGGCAGACTGTTGGCATGTCAGAGTTATGACGAGAATGAAAGACAGCATGTAAGAGTGTTTGCGAATGTGGGTGGTTGGGTGGGTGGGGGAGGGGGGTGTAGAGGGATAAATTGATGCTTTTGAATGAGTATGGTGTATTTTAGTATTATAGTGTTTCCTTTGTGCATACAAACATAATTACCTCCCCACAAAGCAGGGCAGCAAACAGGGAGTTTGTCTTCTTTCAAGACAACCACATTAAAAGGCAAAGCACATCGGCAGTATAGTGAGCTCGCAACAGCAGCCCCCACAAAATGAACCCTGCCAGGGATCTCTCTCTCGTTCTCTATTTTTTTTTTCCTCCCCATCTATTCTACCCCAGCACCCCATTCCTCCCTCTCTTGCTCCTTTTTTCACGCTCTGCAGATTATCATAAGTCGCTGCAGTGGAGTTCTGGTGTGAACACACCACTTGACCTCCGAAGCCTTTCATCCTTTCTTGTAGTCCAAACATACCGTACCCTTCTCTCATTCCCCGACATGCCGAGGCCTCCGACGTTCTCCGCCCATAAAAGGAAACAAAATCAGCAGCTGAGGACCAAGAAGGATTCAAACAAATCCGATTCAGCATACTTCAAGCTGTCATTTTTCCACCCCGACTATGTAAGATAGGAGACGTGACCGCACACGATGCAAGCTCTGAATTATGTGGAAATATTATAAACAGTATGATGTCTGATAGGTTCTTAGAATAGTATGGTTGCAATATGGTTAGTGGTGGTTGAGGAGATTCCACCCATATGTGAAGCGCTTTGTGAAAAGAGGCTACAATTTGCAAGAGCTCACCAAAATTGGACAGCTGAAGAATGAAACAGAATGAAAACATGGATCCATCATGCCTTGTTACCACTGTGCAGGCTGCTGGTGGTGGTGTAATGGTGTGGAGGATGTTTTCTTGGCCCACTTTAGTCCCCTTAGTGCCAATTGGGCATCGTTTAAATGCCACAGCCTACCTGAGCATTGTTTCTGACTTTGTCCTTCCCTTTATGGCCACCATGTACCCATTCTCTGATGGCTATTCCAGCAGGATAATGCACCATGTCACAAATCTCGAATCATTTCAAATTGGTTTCTTGAACATGACATGAGTTCACTGTACTAAAATAGCCCCCACAGTCACCAGATCTCAACCCAATGCCCTGCATGTGCATCCCACAAATCTCCATCAAATGCAAGATGCTATCCTATCAACATGGGCCAACATGTCTAAAGAAAGCTTTCAGCACCTTGTTGAATCAATGCCACATAGAATTAAGGCAGTTCTGAAGGCGAAAGGGGGTCAAACACAGTATTAGTATGGTGTTCCTAATAATCCACACACACTTCAGCAATCTGGACTGTGACAAGAAGAAAAAAAAACAAACATGTGAGATTCATTAAATATGTTTAAATACTATGAATAAAAATACTGTTTAACTAATTTGGTAATTTAGCTCAAATCAAGGTAGGACTTGTAGCTAAAGTAAATTATATAAATATATATTTTATATAAATATATATTTTATATACGTATATATATATATATTTATATATATAACTTTAAATACAGACAAGATAAGTCTGTATTTAAAGTTCAATATGAATTAAATCTTTTCCTCCCTGCAAATTCTTCCAAGATCAATCATCTGAGCTATACTGTAAATTGCTGTTGTTAACAGCAAATATGATTGTCTACTTTAAGACTTTCTTATGTCTTAATAATGCTTGAAGCTTTAAAGGTTCAGCATTGATATGTACAACCATCTGCATTAGCCTGTAACATATTTTAATACATGGGATTTAGATTGAAATCAAAGAGGGCAGATTTCAGTATTCTTGATTGCTCAATCATAGCTAAATGAGTTGGACCCATGTGCTCTGCTGTCCTTCAAGACGACCTTGTTAACATATCAAAGGAAGAGGGTCCTGACCTCGTTAGACACATAGATTCAATTAATGCGCTGCTTCAAATGGAGATCAGAGAAGAACCAAAGAGTCTTCAACACAACCTGAGACAATGTCACTGTTACAGTGGAAGCTCCCGTTCCGCCTCCTCTTCGCCACCAGAGGGAGCCTTCACCCGAGTATTGATCATTGGCGTTAAACTCAAATTCCCATCATGCCTCGTACCTGGGACTGATTGCGTCACACACCTGCACGCCATTAACACACACACATAAAAGCCACGTCCACACACCACACCAGTGCGAAGTCTTGATTTGCCCCGGTGATCATTTCTGAGCGTTATTCCCTGTTTCTGATATTCTGGTTGTGAACTTTGGACTGTCTCTGATTCTGTGATTGATCTCTGCCTGGCCTGACTTTGGACTGTTTCCTGGACTGTGATTATTGCTGCCTGCCCCGAACTCTGCCTGTTATTTGGATCACCCTTTTGTCTAGCCCTCATTGCTCTGTCTGCCCGTCTTGACCCTGCCTGTACGACTACGATCAATAAAGCTGCAAATGGATTCCTCTGTGTTACGTGAATCATTACAGAAGACTTCGCCGCCAACAAATCCAGCAGCCGTCATGCAACTGACCACCGAGCTTACCTCCCAAGCGTCCCGGTTGGATTTACACCATCAACAGCTCAGCCACCTGACTACCCTCACTGAGCAGCTAGTACAGGGGATACAGGAGCTTCGCACCGCTGTCGGGACGGTACCAAGCACACCTGTTGCACCACCACCACCGAGTGCTCCCCCAACTACTGTGAGTACAACAGTAAATCCAAGACTCGCTTTCCCTGATAAATTTGATGGTACACCAACGAAATGCAAGGGGTTCATGCTTCAATGTACACTCTTTGTTGAACAACAACCCACGTTATACGCCAGTCATGAGAGCCGCATTGCCTTCGTTTGTTCATTACTAACCGGCAGAGCATTAGACTGGGCTACGGCAATCTGGAGACTGGAGGGCAATACCTTTTCCACATTTCAAGAGTTCACGCAGCAGTTTCGTCACGTATTTGAACATTCGACTGAGAAGGGTAATGCAGGCGATCAGCTGTTATCACTCACTCAAGGAAAAGAAACCGCCGCTGATTATGCTCTCACATTTCGCACGCTGGCGGCACAAACCAACTGGGTTGAAGACACTTTAAAGACACTGTTCAGAAGAGGACTTACTAATGAGCTTCAGTCTGAGCTGGCCTGTCGTGATGAAGGAATGAACTTGAACGAATACATCGCCCTGGCCATTCAAGTCGATAATCTCCTGCGATCCAGACGCAAACTCAGACTACCAGTCCAGCTCCCCTTCGCAGTATCCAGTCATCCGGAACCCATGCAGTTAGGGGCTACTCACATCACCCCAGAGGAACGTGAGCGTCGAGTTCAACACCGCTTGTGCATGTATTGCGGTCAATCTGGACACATGAAGATCGACTGTCCCGTTCGACCCACCAGCCGCAACACCTCGGGGAGTCTACCAGTCCTTTCCAAAACTCCCATCACCAGTTTCTCACTCCCAGTTCGTTTAATTGTCCAGGATAAACCCGTTGACACCTCTGCTCTCATCGACTCTGGAGCCGCAGGGAACTTTATTTCACAGGCTTTTGCCGAACAACACAATATTCAACTCAATCCGTGTCCTTCTTCCCTGACAGTGGAAGCGCTAGATGGGCATCCCATCGGAGCGGGCAAGATTCAACACATCACAGAGATGATTCGTTTGCACGTCGGGTCTCTTCACTCTGAGAACATCCAGTTTTATGTCATCCACTCATTGCATCACAGCATTATTCTGGGACACCCCTGGTTACAGACTCATAACCCACACATCTCCTGGAAGGAGGGCCAGATCATTCGTTGGGGTGAGGCTTGTAACAATCATTGTCTGTCCAGAGTCACTCGAGTAAGCAGTTCCAAACCAGAGTCCATTGCTCCAGAGCCTGAGCGGGAGGATCTCCCGTCTGTCTATGCGGATTTGACTGAAGCCTTCAGCAAAGAGAAAGCGGCACAACTCCCCGAACATCGATCCACGGACTGCGCTATAGAATTAATCCCTGGTACCACGCCTCCTAAAGGAAGAATTTTTCCCCTGTCAAAGCCTGAATCTGACGCTATGAAACAGTACATTGAGGAAGAACTTGCTAAGGGCTTCATTCGACCCTCCACTTCTCCTGCAGCAGCGGGGTTTTTCTTCGTGAAGAAGAAAGATGGCAGTCTAAGACCATGCATCGATTACCGTGGATTAAACGACATCACCGTCAAGTACCGCTATCCTCTGCCTCTGGTTCCAGCTGCACTAGAACAACTCCGTCAGGCCAAGTACTACACCAAACTCGATCTACGCAACGCTTACAATTTGATCCGCATACGAGAGGGTGATGAATGGAAAACTGCCTTTTCCACCACTAGTGGGCACTATGAATATCTTGTCATGCCTTTCGGTTTGTCCAACAGTCCTTCCGTTTTCCAGGCCTTCATGAATGATGTGTTCCGCGATATGCTAGACAAGTGGGTGATTGTATACATTGACGACATCCTGATCTACTCCAATTCACTAGAAGAGCACATTCTACATGTCCGGTCTGTACTCCAACGTTTGATTCAGTTTCATCTCTACGCCAAAATGGAGAAGTGTGAATTCCATCAAACCAGCATCTCTTTCCTGGGATACATCATCAGTCAAGAAGGGGTCGCCATGGATGAGAAGAAGGTTAAGGGGGTAGTAGACTGGCCATTACCACAAACCATAAAAGAACTGCAAAGATTCCTGGGATTTGCAAATTTCTATCGGAGATTCATCAGGAACTTCAGCCTTATAGCCGCTCCCTTAACAGCCCTAACCAAACGTCACAGCCATCGCATATCATGGAACCCCGAAGCACAACAAGCTTTTCATGACCTGAAGACACGTTTCACTACTGCACCCATTCTGCATCATCCGGATCCTGAACGACAATTCATTGTTGAAGTCGATGCTTCTAATACAGGGGTAGGGGCCATATTATCACAACGCCAGGGAGATCCAGCCAAAATGTATCCATGTGCTTTCTTCTCTCGCAAACTTTCTCCAGCTGAACGCAACTATGATGTGGGAAACCGGGAACTGTTAGCCATGAAGTTGGCTTTAGAAGAGTGGCGTCATTGGTTGGAGGGAGCAGCAGAACCGTTCATCATTCTCACAGACCACAAAAACCTGGAATACCTCCGATCCGCTAAACGTCTCAACCCACGTCAAGCCAGATGGGCTCTATTCTTCACTAGATTTAATTTCACTGTCACATACCGCCCAGGAACCAAGAACACAAAAGCCGATGCCCTCTCTCGACAATCTGAAGAAACCACCCAGAACCACAACCCCGAAAACATACTTGGTGAGAAATTGTTAATTGCCCCTGTCCAGTGGGATATTATAACTGAGATCCAGCAGACTAACCGTCAAACTCCCGGTCCCGTTGAATGTCCTGCAGAGCTACTCTTTGTCCCAGAAACACTACGACCCCGTCTCCTCGATCATGTGCATTCAGCTCCAAGCTCCGGTCATCCAGGAATCAATGCCACCATCCAATTGCTCAGAAACAGGTTCTGGTGGCCTACTCTAACCGCCGATACCATCAATCATGTACAAAACTGTGACAACTGTCAAACCTCAAAATCAACCCGGAAACTACCAGCCGGTCTTTTGTGCCCACTGCCAACTCCACAACGACCCTGGTCCCACATCGCCATCGACTTCATAACTGACCTTCCCAACTCTCATGGCCACACCACTATTCTCACCATAGTAGATCGTTTCTCCAAAGCCTGCCGTCTGATACCTTTGCACAAACTCCCCACTGCTTTCGAAACCGCCGAGTTGCTGTGCAATCAGGTATTTCGCTTCTACGGATTGCCCGAAGATATTGTTTCCGATAGAGGACCTCAGTTCACCTCACGTGTATGGTCGGCATTCTTCAAACATCTCAACATCAACATCAGTCTCACATCCGGTTATCACCCACAATCCAATGGTCAAACGGAACGTCTCAACCAGGACGTAATTCGCTTCCTCCGATCATACTGCCAACAACAACAGAACGAGTGGAGCAGATATTTGTTCTGGGCCGAGTACGCCCAGAACTCCCTGGTCAAACCATCCACTGGCATCACTCCCTTCAAGTGTATCCTGGGTTTCCAGCCTCCTCTGTTTCCTTGGTCAGGTGAACCTACCGAACTACCCTCCGTCACTGAGTGGCTACAGAAGAGTGAAGAGGTTTGGGATCAAGCACACACGCATTTAAGGCACGCAGTCCGACGCCAGGAACAGCAAGCTAACCGCCATCGCCGTCCAGCTCCAGAGTACCAGAATGGGCAATGGGTATGGCTTTCCACCAGAGACCTCCGACTCAGACTTCCATGTCGCAAACTCAGTCCCAGGTATGTTGGTCCATTCCAAATTATTAGAAGAATTTCCCCTGTGTCATACCGTTTAGACCTGCCCGCTAACTATCGTATCTCTCCCACTTTCCATGTATCTCTGCTGAAACCCGCTGGTGGTCCGAGAGGAGAAGCGGATGAGGAGCCCGCTTCTCAGAGTCCTCCACCCATCCTGGTCGACGGCGAGGAGGCGTACCGTGTGCACCAGTTGCTTGACTCCAGACGTCGGGGTAACGTTCTCCAGTATCTGGTCGATTGGGAGGGTTACGGTCCGGAGGAACAGTCCTGGGTCAATGCGAGTGATATCCTGGACCCTACTCTCACGGAAGAGTTTCATAGGACACACCCGGAGAAACCGGCCCCCAGACCTCGTGGGAGACCTCGTAGGAGACCCCGACGTCAGTTGCCTCCTCGCGTCAGGAGCCGCTCGCAGGGGGGGGGCTCTGTTACAGTGGAAGCTCCCGTTCCGCCTCCTCTTCGCCACCAGAGGGAGCCTTCACCCGAGTATTGATCATTGGCGTTAAACTCAAATTCCCATCATGCCTCGTACCTGGGACTGATTGCGTCACACACCTGCACGCCATTAACACACACACATAAAAGCCACGTCCACACACCACACCAGTGCGAAGTCTTGATTTGCCCCGGTGATCATTTCTGAGCGTTATTCCCTGTTTCTGATATTCTGGTTGTGAACTTTGGACTGTCTCTGATTCTGTGATTGATCTCTGCCTGGCCTGACTTTGGACTGTTTCCTGGACTGTGATTATTGCTGCCTGCCCCGAACTCTGCCTGTTATTTGGATCACCCTTTTGTCTAGCCCTCATTGCTCTGTCTGCCCGTCTTGACCCTGCCTGTACGACTACGATCAATAAAGCTGCAAATGGATTCCTCTGTGTTACGTGAATCATTACAGTCACACAGAGGTCTTTCTAAAATAAGCAAGCAAAAGGGTTTTTTGTGATTGAGGACCTTGTTGGGAAGCAGCTCAGTGAGGAAGCATTGTGCATAACTTCACACGTTCCAGACAGCGAATAGACTCGTTCCTTCAGTGTTGCCATCAATCTTTGTAATAGCTTATCTGTTTTTATTTCTCCCCCACACATTCAGTACATGGCTCGGAAGTCTTTTTAATGCATTTCTATTAGGGCACTATTTCAACATACAGTGCCGACTTTAAAGAGAGACAGAGGGAGAAAAAGAGCAGGAGAGTGAGCTTGGTGAGCCATGCGTGCCGCTCCAGCTGTGGGAAATAAGGAAAATTGATCTGACATTGATTTTCCATGCCTGGCTCACACTTTATTCTGGCACGGAGGTAAGGTGATGTGCGTTCCTGTGTGTGTGTGTGTGTGTGTGTGTGTAAAGGGCTTCCCTTGGGACATAAGGCTGGCTGCTGAATCAGTATCCCAGTATTCACGTTCATAACGGCCGGTAATGGGGTTAAACGTATTTATACAGAAGCACTGACCTGCATCCCGTTTCACTTGTTAAAGGCAGATTGAAACCCCAACCACCTCTGTCTTCAATGGGAATACGGGGAAATGGAAAATAAAAGATTCCTAACCATACCTGATGACTGCTTTTCCTCTCTGTCTCCCTCGCGCTTCGGTTTTCACTTGTAGGGGTAGAAAACAAGGCACAGCCGTGCGAGTTAATACCGAGATCACTATTAATAATGGTGGCCATTATACAAGCAAATGGACTGGCCCATTGCTATTTACTCAGAGGAGATGGCGGCCTGATATTTTGTGCTGATAAACTGGCAGTGGAACACTGATTAGAAGGAGTGTGCCTTCTTTATCGCTTAATGAGAAAAGACTGGCGACTTTCTTCATTCTCTGCCTGTCTCTCTCTTTCATATTTCTTTTGCATTCGGTCCTGCTCTGCCTCCCCCATTCAACCCCCCCCCCCCCCCCCCCAGCCTGCCTGGGTTGCCATGACAATGGTGCGTCGCTACGGCAACGGTGAGAGCTGACAGGTTGGTGTAAAAAGAGATACAGCGATCTGAGCAACCCAGGCTACATACAGTAGGTATAGAAAAAAAGAGGAGGGGGGGGGGGGGGGGGTGTTGAGGGTAAGATGGTGCTAGTAGTTGTAAAAGACAGAAGAGGAGACAGAAAAAGAGATGAAGGGGGAGATAACTGACATCTGAAAAGGGGTAATGTGCTCCCTTTTGAACGGTAGAGAATCTGAGAGCACAGAATACACTGAAACATCTGTCCAGCAACATCAGACAAAAGATGCTTCTTCACTTTCACAGCTCTGTCCTGTCATGCAAACCCAGCAGAGCATTTTTGAGGTTGCTCTCATGGCCTATTATATGAAACAAGATCAGAACTACAAACATTTCTGTCATAACTGAATTGCCTCATCTCATTCACATTCATAAACCTGTGTGACTTTCTTCTGTGGAACATAAAATAAGATTTTGAAAAATGTTTTTTGCCCATACAATGGAAGTCAGAGAGGACAACAATAACACTGGACCGAAGTGACGTTAATATGGACAAAAACACTGAGAAAATGTTCTAAATATCTTCTTTTGTGTTTTTTCAGAAGACAAAAAGTCATACAGGTTTGAAACGCCATGAGGGTGAGTAAATGATGGCGCGAGTGAACTTTATCAACTTTGCGTCAGATTTGTTCTCTTAGAAATAAGCATACATTAGATCATTGATGAAATACAGTAAGAATATAGAGCTATAAAATGAGTCTGGATTGTATTCTAAATAGTATTCTAGTTTAGAATGGTATTCTAGATGGTGTTCTCTGGTATTCTAGTAATAATAATTTGGTCTTCTGATGAATTTGAGTTCATATTGCAACATATCATGTTTGACTGCAAACTTTGGAATCTGGGTAAATCCTAGCACAGTTTGAGACAGTGTTGAGATATTTTCTGAAACTCTAGAGACGCATGTGAGATTATCAGGGCCTTTTCCTCAGGAGATGAATCAAAGGAATCCTCACGAAGCAGGACACACAACTTGGTTTCACTTTCTTTTGTTGGTCCCTTTAACACATTCTTTTGACTAACTCTGCACCTACAGTACATGTCTACTAACTCTCATTAGAGTGTTATTAGATTATTATTAGACTTGTAGGGTTAGGGTTACAATAAGTTGACAGTAGAGTGTCTGTTGAAGGACCTTCACAATAAAGAATTAGCAGATAGTAAGCAGACAGTCTAATACTTTACTGAGAGTTACGTAATCAACAGAATGTTCAAAATAGACCATCGCATAAAGTGTTATCAACAACTCTACAAAAATAGTAAACTACACTGCAAGCTACTAGCAACAAAAATAGTAGCTAACTTCATTGAAGCTACTTATAAGGGGGCAATATCTTCATATCATCATATTATATCATAATTTGTGTTGGGTATAAAAAAACATTTTGAATGAAAAAACTCAACTTGAATTGGTAAATATACACTAAATACAAATAGAAATAGATGTGACAGAAACTTAGAAAGCATTATGGACAAAAGCAGTTAACTAAATGTTCCTCTATATAAAATAAGCTACATACATAGAGGACCATTTAGAATAAATCAATTAAGTTACATTCATACATGAAGAGTTCAGATGCAAAAGCCTCTAAATGCCATTTGAAATTTTCTTCTAAAATGACCATTTTTATCAAACTTGTATATTTAAGTTCAGTAATTTCACTTAAATGACAATTAATAAGTAATCTCCATTGCAATTTAAGTGAAAATACTGAATTTAAATATACAAGCTTGATAAAAATGATCATTCTAGAAAAAAATCTCAAATGGCACTTAGAGGCTTTTGCATCTGAACTCTTCACATATAAGAGACGATTTTATCCTTTGTTTAAGCTAAAACACACTGATTCATTAGTCTGAGCCACTGCAATTCAAGCTGCAATGAATCAGACATTTCAACCCTACATACAGAGAGCCAATTGATTATTCCCCAAGTTCACTCGCCTGTACACCACAAGTTTAAAAAAAAGAAACATTGTAGCATTTGCTCAATGAACACTTATTCGGAAAAGTTAGTCCCTAGAAAAATGAAACTACAGTCACGCTACTGAAAAAGTATAGTTTGTATAAGTCGATACTTTAGCTAATTACTCTTCCAACATTGGCTCAGCCCATTTAAATATTGCTTTCCAGCCATCTCAGCCTCCATTAGACTCTGCTCTAATCTCTTTCAGATTTTGAGCGGACGGCTCACTGCTTTTTCTGCAGTGTAGGGTGAGAAGGAGCCATGATTCCATTACACAACAGACGCGCAAGGTTATGGTGCTAAAGAAGGAAAATCCGGATGTACGTGTTCATACCCTGGACGTGTCCCTTTCCTGGAAGTATCAGAGTCTCAAGTAAAAAAGATTGCTGCCTTAAATTTTCAAAATCACCTTGGATGTTCAAGTCATTTCAAATTAAATTACATTAAACTGACTAAAATAATTTGAATCTTGTATAACTTGAAAGTTTGAAAACTGCTTACTTAAACTTTGAAACTTGTAAGAAGGTAGTAACTTTGGCAAGCTACAGATTCAAACACTATGATTGTCAAGAAAAAGAGGATGTGGGAAGAAAAGAAGGCAGTAGGAGAGCATTTTGATTCGGAAACATGGTTAAGACAGTAAGAAGTTGCAAAGAGGCAAAGGAGAGAGGAATGAGAGTGAGAGAAATGCTGAGAGAGTAACAGGGAAAAAGAGGGATGTGAGAGAAAGAGAGGTTTTCTCTCCTCCATTGAAAGCTTTCAGCCCTGTGTCTTGACCTTGAACACAGCGCTGAAAGCCCAGGAGTAGACGCTAATGTGGCCCGTGCGGATCAGCAATTCCCACATCACATCACTTAAATCTGCTTCACGCTGACCCTAGCACAGTCCAAGCAGCACCGATTCCCATAGCGCTCTGCTTCATACCACTCCGTCTCACTGACTTCAGTGCAGTGTGGCCCATCAGGTCAAAACACACAACGCTAAACAGATTTCTGTCTCAATGAACCCAGAACAACCCAAATGACAGGAGAATATCAATGGCAAGGTGTTTGTTTTTTATTGATTGGGAAAAGTAAAGCCAGTTTGGTCTGTTTGTCCCCTAGTGAAAAAAGTATACTTTATTGTATTTGAAATATATTCCCTTTTTCAATAACACAATTTTTGTTAGTAATATATATATATATATATATATATATATATATATATATATATATATATATATATATATATATATATATATATATATATATATATATATATATATATATATGTACACACATCTTTTGATGAGATTGTAAAATCCATGTTGGGAGAGAGAGCAAAATCCATGTTGGGAGATGTTTTTCAAAATGTGCAGATCAAAGATGATTTTTGTTTGGTTGGAATGCTGTAAGCCAGAAATCAGCCTCACTGATGGTAGAAAAACTTGAAATTCATCTATATTCAGAGGAGCTGAAGGGCAGAGTTTAGTAAGTTGAATCACACATGCTGCGGTTTACACACAGCGTTTAGAGGAAGGAACAGTGTGAAAAAACATATGACTACAGGCCTCCAATCTATTGTTCTCACTCCGTTTCTCTCATAATCTCTCTCGCTTTGTCTGATTTTTGCAAAAATCCAACTGTTTAAGGAAATAAACGACTGAAAACAATAGCTATCTTCGCGCTCACTCTTTCATCACTGCCATCGCTCATCATTAAATCTCTATTTCTCTCAGAGTTCTGTTTTTATCTTTATCACTCTTTTCTACACTCAATTTCTCTCTTCCCTCATATATCTGTTGTGGTGTATTGTAGTTGCTTTATTTGTTATGATGCATGGTGTCACTGGGCGCACGGATATGATGAATGCTACATAAAGACTGAGAGCCCGGGGCTGTCCATGAGTAGTTTGCCACGTGTTTGCTCCCAAACGGAAACCATTTCCTCGTGCCCCCTGGGGTCACGCAAAATCATGTTACCAACCTAAAATGGCTCCCCCTGAAGCACCCCACCCCCCCACATCCAGTTCACCAGCAAAGCGCTAATAAAACAGCTCTCTATCACAGAGCGAATCATTAGCTGTGAAAATATGAGACGGCTTATCTAATATAAGTCTATGAAACTGTGTTTGGATGGTTTTTGAACTTAATTTTACAGAAATTCTTGGAAAATATGATAAAATTGCAAGGGCTCTTGAAATAGTAATATATATATATATATATATATATATATACACACCTTACATGCTGTACAAACATTTTAAATTCACAGCATTTACTGTACTGTTAAAGGACAAGTTCGGTCTTTTACAATTAAAGCCCTGTTTTAAGATCGACCCTGATGAAATAGAATAGTTAAGATTGTTTTTGAGACAAATGCTCCTGTCACGAGAATTTTTAAATTCTGTATTAGTACCCCCCCACCTTTATAATGAAACCATAGGTGCACTCGAACAATCATTCATAAAAATGCATAAAACTTTAGTTTACAAAGACGTGAAACTCACCGAGTGGTCTGGGGTGTTCACTGATATGCCCACACAAAAATCGCTGCAAAAGATGCTTCCCAACAGGTTTTATCGTAGTTTATGTCCAAGTCCATGTTACTTCCTATTTTCGTTTGAAGTCCACAGTAATCAATTGTCGAGTTCACATGCGCGATCATTGGTAACTAGATAACTAAGGATCGCGCATGTGAACTCGACAATTGACTATTGTGGACTTCAACCGAAAGCAGGAAGAAAGTGGACTTGGACAAAAACTATGATAAAACCTGTTGGAAAGCATCTTTTGCAGCGATTTTTGTGTGGGCATATCAGTGAACACCCCAGACCACTCGGTGAGTTTCACGTCTTTGTAAACTAAAGTTTTATGCATTTTTATGAATGATTGTTCGAGTGCACCTATGCTTTCATTATAAAGGTGGGGGGGTACTAATACAGAATTTAAAAATTCTCGTGACAGGAGCATTTGTCTCAAAAACAATCTTAACTATTCTATTTCATCAGGGTCGATCTTAAAACAGGGCTTTAATTGTAAAAGACCGAACTTGTCCTTTAAAGATGTATATCTACTATATATCTCCAATGTTAATTAATTTAAACACTGATTCAGGTCATAATAGAGATAAACACCACAATAGTAACAGAACTAAATGTTTCACTGTAAATGCATTGTAGAAACATTAGAAACATTAACATTAAAAATGTCATTTTTCAAATGAAGTTTCACTGTGCGAAGCATTTCCTCAGTTCTGATTTGCAGTCTTCAAAGTTTATATGTCACATTAGTGTCATTTATCAATTTCTTCAAAGAAAAGCAGATTAAACATGATCCAAAATGTCAAACTTCATTCCAGACCACAAAAGAATAATAGTAAGGGTTCTCTGAGCAAGTAACAGCTACCAAGAAGGGATGGCAAAAGGTCAATTGCAACAGTTTAAATCAATGAGTATCACTGTGGGAGGCTGACACAAATGTTGCATATTATTTGTCCCATTTATTATGCATCAATGAGCCCTATATCATGGTGAGAGCTAATTTTGGACACAACCCCTTGCACTATGGAAGAGGAAGGTTTTGATTTTTTGTGTGAATGCAAATGTAAACTGACCATAAAAAAATTAATAGATAAATAAAAACAGAGTATGTCCCAATATTAGCATATGTTCTTACGAAATATTCTGAAGTGCTTTATTTACAATCTCATCAATTTAGTATGTAATAAATGACGCTGATGACTGAAATTGTCCATGGTTATCACATTGGAATAGCAATACCAGATATAACGCACTATAAACCCACACAATCTGAATGATTTATCACAAAACACTTAAGTTTGAGTCAAGAATACATACACACACCCTGGCGGGAAGAACACACACTCTGGTGTTTAAATAATTTCCTATTCATTTCTCTTCCTGTTGACCCTCCTGTACAATTTTGAGGCAGAAAATCTCATAAAAATAGCAATCGTTAAAAAAATAGATGGGTATGCCAATGCTGCATATCTTTGCAACCCAGTGGGGCTACTGCATACTTAGAAGTTATCTCCCTTTCTCCAAAACCAATTTAGAGGCAGCATGATTAAGGATATCCAATCTCATGGGCTATACTTGCCTGGGGTAGAGGAGAGCACAAACTAGGATAGTCCAGAGAAAAAACAATTCAGCACGCAGCGTGTATGTGTTTAATCGACCCCCCACCATGTGTTTTGAACCGAAGCGTGAAGCTGCAGCTCGCCTGTGTTTAAAGGATGCGACATATCTACTAAAGACGCAGACCGGGTGCTTGCAGACAACACGGGATAATCCCATATTCTGAGGAGCTGAGTAAGATCAGAGACCTCTTCAAACAACAGAGACTTCTGCCCACTTGCAAAGGGAGCGGACAGCTGTCAAACCAACATACCCAATCGTTTATATGCATATGAGGACAATGCATAGCGAGCTTCAGTAGTAATGCCATAATTAAACCCAATTTCACAGCGTAATATATAAAACAATATTTGATTAGCGCAATTCTGCTCTAATTAAGGTTCACGGCTCAGAGGAACAGCATTTGCATTTTACGAGATATGAGTGGTGGGTAAACCTGATTGATATTGGCGTCTTCACGGAGAGCCGGGCCGCTTCCTGTAGATGAGATAACACACTCTCTCTTCCTTCCTGTGCCCTTCTGTTTGCTGGTCTTCCTGGCCTTCTGCCACAGCTTGCTGTACAGATAATCAATGACCAGATCATGGCTGCCAGTGTCTGTCAGCGTGACTCAGCATTCGCCCATTTTAAGATCCGTATCAGTCAGGTCTTACCTCAGAGTAAAGAAGCTACATGTGAACTCAATTACAGAAGACAAGTAGCTGTTGGCGTTAGGAGTCATGCATGTATGTGCTGAAACTTTCCACAAGAAAAGACAACTATCATTTTCATCTTTTTCTTCCATCTATTGATCTGCATGCCTTCCAGACATGGGAAATCGGAAAGGAGAAATGGTTCAGGAGCCTCTTTCCTATATATATATATATATAAGCACGCACAAACTAACACACACAGCAACAAAACAAGGTTTTCAACAAAGACCACCATGCCATGCAGGACAGACAACCTTACACCCACCCACATAGGGGAATAGATTTTGTTCGCTTAAGGAGGCGGATTTGAGTAGCAAAGTAATATAAGGAGAGAGAAAAACAAAACAACAGAGAATCGCTACAAAGCTAAGATGCTGCATATTTTCTGTTTTCATTTCGGCTGCTTATCTATATGCACCTATATGTTTTTAATGTAGTTATTTGATTTTTAATAGGGATGCCGAAGATAATGCTTTAACTAATTCGATTAAGTATGTTTAACTCCATTAAGTCCATTTAATTGGTCAAATGGTTTCATTGTATTATTCATTTGTCAAGCATGTGATCTTAAGCAATGTCAACATTTTCTTTGTTGTAAATTTAGTCAGTAATAATTTTTAATTCCTTGACATTACATAGATTACTTCATTTTGGTTTGTGACTATGACAATTTAATATTTAAAACAAGACATACCTATAAAAAGTATATCGCATATCGCATACCTATAAAAAGGTCAATGTATTTATTCATTTTCACTGTAGTTGTAAAAAAGTTCTTAATTTAATTTCTAATTTTAGACACACCTGTTTCTTAAGATCCAAAAGGTTTGTCCATCTTACTTTTGAATGCTGTTGGTCACATCCTTTAAAAAAAAAAAAAAAAAAAAAAAAAAAAAACTGCTCAAAATTTCTATAAACATTTTCTATGAGATGTGGCCCTGTTTGGAAGAATTATTGTTAAATCATCTAAAAAAAAGTTGCCAACAAATAAAAATTTCTCATCAAATTTAATTAAATTTAACTTTTTTATTGTGTATATACAGGGGAAGTGAACAAGTAAACATTAATTACACAATTAAACATTTGTGTGGATAACAGAATGCCTTTTCCTGTATATATTAACCTTTTATGTAGGTGCTTTATTTTATTTATTTATTTATTATTATTATTATTATTATTATTATTATTATTTTTACATTTAACTCAGTTGACATTACCATTTCATTCCATTCAATTTCTAAAAGTCTGGTTTAAATAGTTGTAAGAGTCTTGTAAGAGTATTAATAAATAATGGTGAAATAACAGCTCATTCAGAACAACTCTAAAGGATCACAGTTGGGAATTTTGTCAAAAGTAAAGATATTTGCATTTTTTGTGATCTAATTAAATGATCAATGAAGCTCAACAAACATTACTTAGCAAAATGCACAGTTGATAGGGATGTTACTGTGGAGGCTAAGGGTGGATTATCTTGCTATATATCTTATTTTACCCTCTTTCTTTAAAAGAGGATCTTAATGCATTAATGAATGCATTTTGAAAAGAATAAATGAAAGTTCTCACTTGCTGAATGTGTTGGAATAGTTTGGCACTATCTGGTTGGACCGTGGCGAGTGCTGGGGTGGATTACTGGCCAGCGGTGGGAATGGGCTGAGTCCTCTGAGCCACTGCGGCATGGCAGATCTGCTGACCTTGCTGTTCTGCCAAGCCCCCTCAACCGGCGTCTCAATGAGACTGTGCCAGGGTCCAAACTCCCAGGGACTGCTATAGGATTTAATCTTTAAAGAAGCTACAGAAGAGAGCAAATCCACAAAAATCTGTATGATACTGATCAATGCAGCAGACCCGCATCTATACTATAAACATGCATTTTGTTAAATTGCTGCTAACTTCGCTGGAAAAAAAAAAAAAAACCTCTTAAACCAAAACCAGTCTCGTTTCCTGGTCTTAGCTGGATTAAGATGGTTTTGGCTGCTTTTGTCTGGCCAAGCTGGCGGTTGTTTCTGCTGTTTCTTCTTCATATCACAAAAGTCAACGGGGTCCAAAATAAGACCTTAGACCTCGTATAGACAAACACTAATGCTTCGTCCTAGTTTGCCTACTTATACTACGCCCTAAAAGTATGTACTCTTTTGTGAAGAAAAAGTTGAGTGTGTTGCAGAAGACTATGCAAGCTTTGGGACATACTAATTCGTCATCTTCCACGGACAGCTCTGTCGCTTAGTTAAGCGCATCCTGTCACTGTAAAATACTGTGTCAATCATCTTGTCACAGTTAATATCATCAACATTCAATTTAATTTCCTACAGTTTCGGAAATAAATGTAGTAGCACATTGATCTGCCAGTCGAGGGTCTTTCATGCGGAGAGCTCTCCTCATGTTTTGCAACTGAAATAATGATACATTGCAGCAAAATACTGTCATGTTTGTAGTTTTTTTTAACACTTTTTATCTGCGTTTGTAATTCTATTCAAATCCTTGTCCAACTCACAATGGGTTGTGGGCAATATTAGACGTTAGAGTGTACAGTGATCACTTCGTATTCTAACCGTTAATAGTAGACCATTCCAACACACTACGTTTTGGGATGTACACTCTAAAGAATGCTGGGTTGTTTCAAAATGGTTGGGTCAAATATGGACAAACCCAAATGTTGGGTTAAAAATGTCATTCAAAATTTTAACCCAAATTCAACTTTCACTATTGTCCGTAATTTTTGAAATTACATTTTTAACCCAACATTTGGATTTGTCCATATTTGACCCAAATTTGGGGTGAAACAACCCAGCATTGTTTAGAGTGTACTAATTCTATTTTTGATTACTATTTAGGACGGACAGTATGTGAATTGGGAAGCACCGCGTAAGTATATTATTTTTTGTTTCACAGAATAAAAGTCATGCAGGTTTGGACCCACATTAGGGTGAGTAAATTACCTTTCTCTTTTACTGAAATTCACTCTTGTAGTTTTTGAGAAACCAAAACCGTTTTACCATCTGCTTCTGCATACACATACACTTCTTAAAACACATACACACTCCCAGTGCCATGTAAATAAACCACTGCATGGGGAGAGATGTTGTACAACTCTCACTGACTCATGCACAGCACACTTTCAATCTTCCTCTCCACTCCATGCTTCGGCTGCCATCCCATAATCCTCTTACCGCCTGTGTCACACTGACATACATCCCCCCCATCCCCCATCCCCCCCATCATCCCTTTCTCAGCATTGGCAATGCACACTCACACCTCCGTGGCCATATCCAGTCAATTAATCGATGCTAATGTAATACAGCTCTCATCGTGCCACCATCGGGACGGCGTCACGCCACTGATCGCTTCACACCGACCGATCTGCTTACGGGAACCCAAGGTCACGGCTTACAGGTTGCAATGCATTTGAGTGAGTTTACAGCAATTAAAATGGGCAGCGTGAAGGAGAACGGCAACTGTGAGTTTGGGGGTGGAACAAGAGAAAACATGGGATTAATTGGCACATTATTGGATCACATGTCACTGTTGACAGGATGAGGCAGGTAAACATTTGAACTGGCTAATCGATAGTGCAAACACATGGAGGGCATGAAAAGAGATTTCAGATATGCTGTGAATAGAATAGAATAGAATAGAATAGAATAGAATAGAATAGAATAGAATAGAATAGAATAGGTTTGGAATTGATTACCCAAGTATTCTATAAGATATCCTAGAAGGTGATTACTGCATTGGAAGTGTGGCCAAATTTGATCAAACCCCTAAAATAAACATTGACTTACAATAGTGAAATGGCACAAAGCTGTATTCCATCTGTCTATTCTACTGAAGATGATCCCATTCGACAGACACTCTCTATGCACAAATCCTGACGTGCTCGGATTGCATTTTACGGCAGCTGATGCAGACTGGAATCTGAGGTGTTTTTTTTTTTTTTTTTTGTCTGGCACATATCTGACATAATTCTCACTGTATCAAATACCCATGTCTCATCCATTTACTGCTATTTTCAGAGCATATAGATAAAAAGAAGCCAAACGAGAGATAGAAGCACACATTCTAACATGAGTTATCACAGCAGATGCAAGCAAAAAGTTATAGGGATGTGAGAGTAAATAACCCTCCCCATAGAAAAGAAACATCACAAATAAAATATCTCTAATATTTCAATAGTCTCTCCTAAACAGCAATACCAATAAAAGGACATTTCACATGTCTCTCAAAGTCGGCTAAAATTGTCAAAACGTCTACAATCAACAGAGATATAAATGTAAACATTTCTCATTATTCCAAGAACAAATTAAGTGAGTTATATATATATATACAAGATATTTTGAAGAATACTTTAACTGTTTGTTTTTTTTCTATACACAATGAAAGTCTTACAAGACTTACAATGAAAGTCTGTGGAGTCCATATTTCAGTCTATGTTTATATTTTCTAAGCCAAACAAGCCTCTAAGATAAAGGTGATATTGAACAGTTGTGACTATTGTACAAGTGTGACTCTTTTGTGGTCTTAAAAGTGCACCTATGCCAACAGAGGGACGCATGTTTCTCCGTCTTTTTGATTGACAGACAGGCCAAGGTAAGCAGGTCCTTTCAGTCTGATTTTTTTCTTTCTTCTGATCTCTGATTCCCATGGTTACGACCTTGGGAGGGGAGATTTTTCGGCACAATGTGTTGGAGTATTTAATTAAGCACAATGAATTTCAAAAGGGTTCAACTGAGGAACCCAAAATCATTCTCTTTCTTTACAGTTCAGACTATTATTCAGAGGAGGACAGAGAAGGATTTATTCATGTTTCACGGCAAACAAAAGTCATTGATTATTGGGTTGGAGGCTTTTGGAATCATTTGTCAAAATGTGGACCATTTTTAACATGCTATCACAAGACGCTGATGGACTTTAAAAGATCCTGTTTTAAGATTGTTTGTCATTGACACAGTTTATGCTGTCAGGGGGCTGGTACTAAAAGTGGTTAGTCAAGAAGGGTGACTGGGTGAGACAGGGTTAGAGGGAGGGGTAATGGGGCAGATGAGGCAATGGCAGACATGACATCACTCTTTTATTTATCATCCCCCTTAGAACTAGGCAAAAAAATGTCTCTGGTCCCCCCATCCACCTCCCATCATGATGATACAGTTTGTCTCACACTTTATCATAGTCACATGGCCCACTTAATGTGAACAGACAGGCAACTTTACTGATACAGACAGGGCCATTTTGGCCGCACTGACCTCAGTCTGCGTGTTTGTGAGTTATATGTAGCACATGGCCGATGGCTCTAAGGCTTAATTTTTGACAACAGCACTAGTGATGTCGTCTCTCAGTCCTCACAGTCATTACTTGCAGTAAGTAAGGACAACAAGGGGTAAGAGGTTTTAATGATTACAGTTATTATGACAGCATTGTACTGTACTCCATTAAGCAACACATAATTATGTAGCTTTCTTATGCAAGATGTCAACACCTGATACCATTGACCTGATGGTTTTGGATGCTACACATCTCGAAAATATTTCTAGACCTTTCAGAATGACACACATGATGTGGTGCCACCTGTGCTAACCACACCTGTGCTTAATTAAAAAAAAAAAAAAAAAAAAAAAGCCATGTTCCCCTTCGAAAGGGAACTCACACTGCGTCGAATGACTCTTTGGGGAACGCCTCAGGCGTGACAGTGGTCTGAAATCACTTTCAAATCACGGCAATCACATTGACCGGCGACAGCCCGTGAATCATTAACATGGATGATTAATGTGAATGATTGATGTGTAACTGCTAGTATATAAGGGTGCTCAGATCATGTTTTCATCTTCAGGGACTGTCTGTTTGTGAACGCAACTAGGAAACGGTAAGAAGAATAAATTAAATTGAAACGTACAGTGAAGGCCGATTGCTTTCAGAAAGTGTGCCGACCCGTGCCCAAGGTTCTTGACGCCGGGTGACACACGAGCTGTGCGGTTTTGTCCGGGTGAAGAGCATGCACAGGAGGTTCTCGAGGGAGCCCTCTGTGCGGACTGTGAGCATTTTTCTTTGAAAACGCTCCATTCTCGTCTTGCCCTCTTCTTGAGTGAAGAGGGCTCAGCATCTGGTCCTCGTGGTTCAGGTCCCGCTCGTGCCTAGGCAGAGCAGTGTCTTGCATCATGGGGTATAGAGCTCGCCCCCCGTTATCGCCCACTTTGTCACACTATACGAGATGATACGATTGAATCTTGCGTCCCAACGCCCATTGTCGTTTACAAATCCCCACAACCCCCTATGTCAAACAGATTGTGTCAAAATCGGGCTAAAATCGTGTAATCTGAACCAGGCATAAGAGGGCGCTGTAGGCCAGCTTACTTCAAAAAATATGGTTGGCCTTGGTGGTTTGGGCAGTTGACTCACTGATGGGTAGTAGGCCTTAGACAGGCCTTCCTGGGGGTGAGTCCCAAGATTGTGGGACATAATTTATAGCCGCTACCAGGTAGCTAGCCATATACCAAACCGTATACAGCCTGCCTACCAAACAGTCCCTTCAGACGAAAAGGTAATTTGTCATGTTTGCAAAGCACCCTTATATACTAGCAGATCAAACTATAATCATCCACATTAATGATTCACGGGCTGTTGCCGGTCAATGTGATTGCCTTGATTTGAAAGTGATTTCAGACACCTGTCACTGAGGCGTTCCCCAAAGCATCATTCGACGCAGTGTCTTATTCCCTGTACTCAGGGAACATAGGTTACAGTCATAACCTGAGACGTTTTTTTTTTTATCTTTCTCAAATTTCTCGTGAGTGTATAATATGCCATTGAAAATACATATGGGTAAGGGGTTCTAATGTTGGTCGCCATGTTGACCCTCCATCTTGAAAGTACATTAGCCAAAGAGGGACATACCCGTTAATTCAAGCTTCGCCTTTCGCGTTTGTTTGAGTTAACACTCATGGACGAGGTCAAACTGGAAGCCATGTTAATCTTGGACTACATTGGGCACCGTGGGGTGTTAAAACGAAATCGGAATTGAGAGGAACAGAAACTAATATCCACTGGATGGTCATATACCTTTTCACTGCTAGATGGGGGTAAAAATCACACAGTGTAGCTTTAATAGTCAAAATTGTGGCTATGTGAAGGTTGAGAGAAGTACGTAAACAGTTTCTTTTTTACACCCACATGTCTATGTGTGTGTTTATTAGTGTGCAGGAATGAGGGCAGAGAAAGAGACAGAGACAGAATGATGAGAGTAAAAGTAGGAGATAAAGAATGAGAGAGAGAGAGAGAGAGAGGGGGGGGGGGGCTGCTGGAGAGAGAGTACGCCTGTATTCTCAGGCTCATTCCATTTGCATCAGTGATTTAGCAGCCTTTCCAAAGCCTGCGACAAGCGTGCTCTCATTAATTAAAGTCCCTCTTTCTCCCCCCACGTCTGCACGCACTGGGTACTGCGGACTTATTCTAAATAAATTTCCACATACCCATAAAACCTGTCCCTCAGGATTATCCCCCTTAGCACCCCCTACTCTCCATTCCTCTGTCTCCTTTTTCTCTTGATCTCACTCTCTTTCTTCCTCCGATTTTATCTTAAACTCGTTGCCTCTTGTTTTTCCTTTTGATCAATCTAGAGGAACATTGTAAAGACTTAATGGAGTTCTCAATTATGTAGCCTTTTAATATCACTCTTTTAGTAGATGCTTTTCCCCCCTAAAAGATTTAGAAATACAGTTGAAATAGAAACTTAGAAACTTTAATAAGGATCAGATTATTTGGACTGACTTTTAATTTCATATTTTTGTATCTGATCACAGTGTGTGACAGTAGGTGCTTTCGCACATTCAAAATTTTCTCTGCGTTTAACATTTCTATTTAAAGGCAAATAAACAACAGATCAACTTAAGTTGCAACATCACCAAACGCATTATGTATTGATGATGTATGTGAACAAAGCCATAGGATTAACAGTTAAAGTTCAGGATGCTCTGATGGTGTGGCACATACACGGAACAGCTAATCTAGCAATTTTATTGATGTTTAACATAGTGGTTGTTTTTAAGATCTCCTATCAAACTCTAAAGGAGATATTTGGGAGATTACCAGGTATTTTTTCTCAGTTTACAAATCTGTAATCAAAGTCTACATTTCATATTTAATCATTTAATCTTAATGCTATAACAATCACATGTGTGATTTTCCTTCCCTATAATATTTCCACCTGTTCTCTCAGATTCCTCCCTTCTCCTCCCTAAACTGCATAATTCTTCAACAGCCGCTATGGCAATGTTACTCATGATAACATTTACATCATCCAGAAAAGCAATTGGTCACTGTAGCAACTCTCCATTAAGCATGTATATATGTGCTTGTTGACGTGTGTTTGCTGTGAGAAGACTCTGAAATTAATGGTTAGGACATCTAGAGCAGCTGACATATTGGTCCAAGGAGACAGAGGTAAGTCTCTATCCCCTCACCTCAATGCTCCCAAAGTCACCAACTCAGCACTTTGCACAAGAGTGTTCTCGTGTACACACACACAGTAGATACACAAATAGTAGTTTTGCAGGTGCATGATCTCAGCACGTATTTGCCTCTCCCATTTATGCACAAATCTGTTTGTGTCTTTGCGAGTGTGTGTAAAAAGAGAGAGAGAGAGAGCATATTTTAAAATGCATCTGGGAGTAAACTGCAATGGCAGGGCTTTTTGTTCACGTCCCCATGGGGCAGCAGTCACAAATGAGTCAGCAGCTAGTCGGATTTACAGCACATTGATTAAATTAGCATTCGTTCCAGCAGCAGAATATCAACTCATTCGACCAGCCTTGTCCTCCCACCCTCAAACACACAAAAACACGCACACACTCCAGCCACAAGTCACCCAGCCAGGTTCGGCGGCCCAATCCCCCCTCCCACCCCCATCCATCCATGACCTAGGAATTATTTATTTCCTCATGACAGGGAACAAAAATTGACTCTGCAGCTTGAAAATAAAAAATGAACCTTAAGGAGACAGATCCAAGAAATGTATCTCTTTTGTAGGTCAGCGTCCAAGACCAGACCCCATCTGAAATCAAATATTGACTGGCCGTGGTAGAAGATAAGCTCAACTCTGAGAAAAGGCCCGAGGGTGAAACCCAGCTTGCTGACCTGTTCCTCTGTGATACGCATAGGGCCAATTAAACATTTTCATGGATTAATTTGCCAGGAAAAATTTAGCAATTATCAGGGAAAAATAACAATACACTTTTCTTTGTTATTTCACTGTGCAACAACTCGTTTTTCACTTTTATTTTCCTCTTGTGGAAAAAAAAAGTAAACACAAGCTGCCTTGATGGCTTTTTCTAAAGCAGTATTTATTTATGAATATTTAATCCATTAGTGAAAGCCCTTTGCAGAGTTCGCCTGTAGCATATCATGATGAAGTCCTTATTTGAAAACAGCTCAAGAGATTAGTACTAGAGAAATGCTTTGTGCTTGTTGGTCCTTCAAAAGAAAAGAAGAACAAAAGAAAAGAGATGGCCTTGGTGATCTGATTACTGGCTGAAATGAAAAACAAGACAATCAAGAAGCCTCAAAGGGTTAAAGCTGATGCATGTATTTTTGCCACTAGAGGGAGCAAAAATAATTGAGATTATATTGTTTCCAAACAGGTTTTCTACAGTCCAAGCTGTGATTGTTTAAATAAGAAGAGACCTGCATCAAACTTACACCACTGGGAAAACCACTACACTTGTTAAGCTGAAACATAAGGTGTACTAAATGCTGCAACGTTTAAGAGTAATGTTTATTCATATTCCACATTTGATGTATATTTGAGAGTTTAAATACGTTACAATCATAAAAGATGAATCGCTGTCTGACCATCTGAGATTTTTTAGGTAGTGTTAAAGCCCTTGCTGTATTACCCTGTCAGAACTAAAGAATTGGCCACATTCCATTGGAAGTTGAATTGGATTGACAGAAAGAGACCACCAATGCATTATGGGAAATTAAGTTTCATGTAATATGAAGAAATATTAAATTGATTCATTTTAATAGTATTTACATTCAAATATGAATTTCAATTTGCATCCTGCTATCTACCTCAATTCAATTCAAGAATTTAAAAGGCATTCTCATTTCAAGCCAGTTCTAAAATGGCACACAACACTGCACAGTTTGTTTGTGTGGCATGGTTTGGAAAGGAGGGGGGTCAGGGGGGGTTGTTTCTTCCTTTCTCAGGGAACAAACTGACACTAAAGCTTGCCCACTTTTAGGGAGCTTTTGAGCAGGCGGAAGGATTTGAGCAATGTTACCAATCAGACCTTACCCAACTCCACTAATCCAGGGTGGATTTGGGGTTTCAGGGGGGCTTCAGACCTCACATACACACGCTGGCCTGATCGGGGCTTTGTAGATAACACACCTTACAAGGACAGAATAAATTTAAAATTCAAAATAGAGCCATTTAATTCCTTTATCTGCAAATTTACTTTAACAGTCTGTTTTCATGCTTGTCATCAAAATTCTCACCTGCTCCTCCCAACTCAATTCAGACCCCAGAACTGTGATTGAATAACGTCTGAGCTACGCTTTCATTCACAGTGTATACATCTCTCAGCATGTCCTCGGTGTCCAGCTTTTTAAATGGATTACACTGTCAAAACCACTTATTCAGATTCATGATATCGGTGCTGGAATTGCACTTCTGTAACAGAAGTGCAAGCGTGTTTTTGCAGTTTTTGTTCCTTAATGCTACAAACTGTCATCTACAGCCCATCCCGTTATGACATAGAAGACTTAAGTCAGAATCTGAGGCAGAGGCGAGTCACGAAGCAAGACACTGTGGTGCCGCTGACATTGGCTATTGATTTTGACGTCTGCTGCAGATGAAACTCCTGGCATGAATCTTCACGCATGGCTAAGGTGATGCTCAATGATCCCTAATGCTCACATAACGGTCAGGCAAAATGGATTTCGGATAAACGTTATGAGACCGGCCGTCAATAAAGGGCCTCGTTTATGAATTTTGTCTATTTGTCTGACTTGTGAACTGATTGATGGCCCAGCTCTTTCTATTTTTGTCTCCTACCTCTATCTTCTCTGACCCGGGGAAGTGTGGCTCAGCTGCCGGGGTGCAGGCGTAAGTTGGGTGGACAGTTGTGTACCCAGACGCCAAAGGGACATATGTCGAGTAGATTCCGTAGGGTACTGTGATGGCACGCAGGGACTTGGCTCTGGAAATGACCAGCAGGGCATCAAAAATGGCACAATACGAATGCAGACACACACCAGCGTGCCAATCATACTCATTTGCTCCTGCCTAAAGGGAACCGAATAACTTTAAATCAAATGGACATGGCAAAGCAAGCTATTTCATGAATCTCAATCTATTAAAGAGATAGTTCCTCCACATTCTGTGATTATTTATTTACCATCATGTTGTTGCAAATCTGTAAGATGTATTCTGTGGAACAAAAAAATATAGTTTTGAAAAATTTCCATACAATGAAAGTCAAAATTGTAGATTACACTTTCACTGTGAGAAAGTAACCCTGTCTTTTAAGTTTAACAGAAGAAAGTAAAAACATGAGTATTAAAATTATGTAAATGATGACAGAATTCAAATTTTTGGGTGGACTATTGCTATTACTACTTTAATATCCCCTTTTTTGGAGACTTCTCCCAGTAGTCCCTTCTATCTTGTCATCGTTGGTAAATACCAGTCCCAGTATTAAATCTGCTGGCCTAATCGGGGTGCTGAACATGCAGACAGGGTAATGGTCAAGGTCTAGTGAAGATCTATTGGACTTTGTGCGCACTCAGGCGAACCCCTAACACAATCTATTGCACCAGGGATTTTTGGGAAATTTCCCAGCAGTGTAGGAGCCTCGTTCATCATACTGCAGGTGATAAGCAAGGTAGGCGTCACCAGGCCAGCAGTTAGATGGGCTTAGGGAGACAGAGCCTTAATATCCATCGATTCCCTTAGCTCCTGGTATTCATTATTTCAGCAGTGGGGTGTCTTCACCTTTCATGCAACCTAGACTCTTTTTTTTCCTTCAGAAGGAGACCTTGGCTTGAATACAGGACCATATGCTAATATGTTCGTTTAGTATGCAGGTATCATAACGATGCTGTGAATATCAATCAGAGCTTCAGACGGGCAAAAGTGGCAGCGGTGCCTTATTCTGTGTAAGAACGGCCTCAAGAAGCATCATTCATATTCAGTTGGCAGGTGAATTGACAGGTTTAGCACACATCCCTCGGTCAATGTCTGTTGGCATGCTCTTAAAACCACATGATAGTTCATTTTTGTCTTGTCTGATCCATTCTTGACCTGATTCAAGTCCTTCTCTACGAACTCATCAGTTCCATCCTGTCCTAATGTCTGTGCAGCATCCTGGACCAGATGTGCCTTAATGTGGTTATTGCCATAACAACGCCTAGAGCGTACCAGCTCTGCCCAATGTCAACAGTCGATATACTCTTCTCCGTATCCTCGTTATTGCCTCTGAGAGGCCCATCTTTCCTGACCCTGCCCATAACACAATTAAAAGACCCACATTAGGCTGAACGAAGAAGAGTCTGATTAGATTAGGAGGGAGCTGATGAAGGCCAAAGCCTTTCAGAAAGCACATGCTCCTCCTTTTGTCACCTTTATAAGGTTTAGGGTCAGAATGGATTTGGAATAGAGGAAATAGGCATATATAATGCATTCAAGTTGAATTTGGGAAGGACTTTGACCCTTGTGGTTGAGAATGGATGACGAGAGGCATAAGGACCAGGGTTAAGAAAAATGTATAATTGACTAAGTGTGAATTTAAATTAAAAAGGCTACACCTCAAAAGAAGTTGAATTTGTTGGATTTTCTGGCACCTCTTGGCAAGTTTTAAAGGAAAGATTTATTGACTAATCCGAATATCTGAAAAGTTACTTTTGCTCTATATATTTCTACAGAGCATTAGAACAATGGAGATCATGAGCGAATGTCTTCATTCACTTCCTCTCGACCGCCATTTCGCCTAGTTCACTTGTGAAGGGAGAATAAAATAAGATTCTGGATATTGGTAAATGGAAAAAGAAAATCCATTTATTTGCAGTGGCCTGGAGGCTAGTAGCACAACTACACCATCTCACTCAAGCTACAGAAAAAGCCCTCACATCCCCCAACGTGATCCCCCTACCGACTGTGGACCTCGCCTCCATCTACCAGACTCATGAGAACACACACACCTTAACCCTTTGTTTTCCATCTTGCTCATTCTCTACAGCAGCTTTCTGAATCCATTGCTCCGCACCATGACTAAATCCAGGGGCTAGGGATCAGGGTTTTTCCCCAGCGAGGAGGAATTCACCTGTCAAGGTGCCTTTATATCAGCTCATTCTAAGCCCCAGGGCACCAGCACATTTACGCCACTGTCACAGTTTCATCTTTTATTATAGTAGCATGACCCATGTGGTAGTTCTGTCCGTACCCCTCACCACCCGGGAGATGGCGGGCACTCTGATCCCTACACGGAGCACGCAGAGAATTGGGAGCGGTGACGATTCGTGCCTCTCTATTATCAGTTCCTGCCAAGGAGGTGCAGGAGCTTTTCTCAACCTCTGTCCACCCGAGGGGAATGGTTGTCTTGTCGGAGAGTTGACTTCCATTTCCCTTTCTTTATCGCACCAGTGCTCGGCTGATTGAGATGATCTCTCTTGCTCGCTCACTCTCTATTTCTCTCTTAAATCCCCCTCCAGAGGGAGCCACCACAGAGTTAGGGCTTAACAGCTCCCCCAACTCGCATCCCTCCTCCCGTCTCTCTCCTGGGGACGGGCTCGGAGGTACGAAGTATAATTCTGGCATCCTGACCAAATAAGATAAGGGAGTCAGCACACACGCTCATCAACAGCTAGGCCCCATCAAATATTCATAGGCCTTGACGGACCCTACAGTAAAATGGCCAATTTGCCAGACTACAAATGGCACACTGAAACTGGTGGCTATGCTCCAGCCCACTGGATATCCACAAGGGATCTGAAGGAAAGGGCAGCCTACCTCAGGACAAAACTTGTAGCTTTGGGTGAGTTTGAATCATGTTGCTGGCATGGACATGCTTTGAGGACATAGGAAGAGGGGAGCTAGAAGATGTGGAGATGATTTGGCGATGGTTGGAGAGGAAAAGAGAAAGAGATAGCGAGAGCGAAAGGGAATAAATGCTGGCGAGAGTGCTGTGGCAGCCGATACAGAAGGATTAGAGGAGGGAATGGTCAGCGGCAGCAGGCTTTAGCAGCGGGCTGATATTTCCAGGCAGGATTTACAGCCTCCAGCCTGTCACCAGTACACAAACACCAATTCACATAAGATTAGGATTAGGGCATCCCAAATCATATGTTGGAAATATACTATACAAGATATACTAGGTATACTATTTCCAACAAGCTTGTGCGCTGTTGATAATTGAATTTAGGATGCTTTTTAGATTTCGAAGTTAGAAATGAATTTTAACTGATGTGCTAAAATGTAACTAAAATGTGATTAAAGAAATTCATTCATTCAAGTAGTTTAATTTGGACAAGTAAAAGGAAAGTTTGATCATTTAAAATCTGCTGGCTTGAGAGCTTTTTTAAAAGTTTTACCAAAAAGAAAAAAAAAAAATCTTGACATTTCAGGGTGAAGGTTTAAATGCCGTACAGACAAACAGATTTATGAAACAAGGAGGAAGGACAATAACTCTAATTCATATTCCATTATAGCTTCCTGTGAGGTGTGGATAATTCAAATCGAATTGAAAGAGAGCCAGTTTATCAAATGTAAATTTAGCCAAACAATAGGTCTACCTGATTTTTTGTGGATTTCAGATGTGTGTACCACAAGGCCCATATTGCCCACATCCACTTGAGCTTCAGTTTTGGCTTTTGATTGTATTTATCTATAAGAATATGTGAATTGGTATTCAGTCTAAAATGTCCTCCTCGGTAGAAGCACACAGCAAACACTTTCCCTCTTTACTCTCTCTTCCATTGCCCTTCTTTACGGGTTTAAATCTAATTCAAAAGATGATGCAAAACATAAATTATCCATCATGGCTGTTTTTATCACTTCAGCATATGGGTGTCAAAATTCAGTGTCGATATAATCTGTGAAGTATAGGAGGCCATTTGTGACACATGAGGAATATTGAGACATAAACAGACCTTGCTCTTAAACCTCAAGACTCTAGGCAGAGCTGGAGAATTATCTGCATAGAAGCGCAATGGGCCCTTCGGTATAACTCAGCCTGGTACTCTGGAGTCACTGCAGCAGAGCCTTCGGCAGTTTCAATCCCCAAACACAGGTGCACATCACGGCCAAAAGAGCCTCTGTGGTGCCGGCTAAAATTGATAAACGTCGCTGGGTTTTTTTTTTTTCCTTACTTTATTGATGCAATATATATTCCAAGAGCTACATTGTAGCCTTTAAGATTCTTTTCCCTGCCGGGGGAGAAAGGAGGATAGAAAGAGAGAAAGGCTAGTGTTAATACATTACAAGACTGAAGTAATTCACCAGAGTGTTCATAAAATAAGTGCTCGTAAACCACACCTCTGTCAGGCTGGAGCAACTCCTTACAGAGGTGCCAAGAACTAAAGGCAGTGTAGCCAGGGCAACAAGGGCAACATTTAGTCAGACACACACACACACGCACACACGCACACACACACACACACACACACACACACACACACACACACACACACACACACACACACACACGCACACACGTTGTGTTTTCATATTTTATGGGGACTTTCCATAGACACAATTATCTTATACCATACAAACTGAATAATCTATCATCCTAAACCTGCCCATCACAGAATACTTTCTGCATTTTTATTTTCTCAAAAAAAAAACATAATTTAGTCTGATGTCAGTTTACCAGGTCCCCCCCCCCACACACACACACACCCCCCAATCACACACACATCACTTACTTCACATGTAAAAGAGTCTTTACATTATACTTTCAACCAAGCGTTATATTGCGGTTTGTTAATAAAGTTACCAGACAACTGGCAACTAACAAGCATTTGGAGCTTAGTGACTGTTAATTCTAGACATTGCACACACATAGCACATTTACTCAAGTCATACTAGCTTAAACACACACACCTCACAAATGGCTGCAACAAGAGTGACCAGACTGGGAAAAATTAGGTCACCTCGATAGAGAATAATTGGCAAAACCAGAGGAGACAACAAGCCGTCAGACAAACTGCAGCACAGCGGGAGATCAGCAGAGGGAGAACTTTAGAGAGTAAATCTCTCTCTATCTCTCTCTCTCTCACACACACACACACACACACACACAGAGTGAGGTGCTGAATTCTCCCCTGGGTCAGGAAGCCATACAGAAAGGAAAAAAGAGGACTGAGAAAGAAGTCTGAATAATGACACTAGAAAAATGAAATGACTTGTTACCGAAGAATGGAGAGCTATATCAGCTAAACAAGAGGGGAACTGAAAGAGACAGAGACAATTGTGGGCAGAGAAAAGAAATTAGGATATCAGCTTGGTAAAGTAGAAGTGCGTGAAAGAGAGAGATTGGCTATGGAAACATAAATGGTACAGTTTAATCCCTTTCCTCGTGTACAAGACAAAAAAATGATGAGAACGTGCCCTGAGCTATGTGGCCTTTATTATAGCTATGTGACACATTACAGCTTAATTTCTGTTAAAGAGTGAACACGGCAAATGAACAGAAGTGTATGATTTATGAATATAGTCCTGTGGCATGTGTTTGTACGATGCTTCATGCAGTGAGACAAGATTTAGATGGAACAAGCTTTAGCTGTGAACTGCATTTTAATTAGCTCAAATAACATGCAAATTCAAACAGAAGCTTACATCCAAACGATGCAAACATAATGCATTAATTCTTTATGTCATGTTGTTATATATTAGTAATTTTTGTACTTGCCAATGAAACCTTTTTATTTCAGCTAATAGCATTTCTTTTCATTTAAGTTAGGTTTATCAAATATAATTTCAGCTTTATTTCTAAGAAAAAAAAACAGCTTTAATTACTTAATAATCTATCTATCTATGTGAAAGAATGTACTTAGACATAGGGAGCAAAAAGATCTCATAGGTTTGGAGGCCAATCGATCTTGAAGTCCATACAGTGAGAGAGTGGGGAGCCATTTTCGACTATGAGTCACTGACGGACCATCCATTACCCATAAATGTTTGCGTGGGCAATTGTGCGCACATCACACCTACAGCCGCTTTACAGCAGACCAGCCGGCATTAATTGAGGTATTGAGAGAACGTCATTACCGTGGTAATAGCTCAACGGCGTAAGTGATTGCGGCAAAAATGGCCGCGCCTCATTAGCCCCATATCTCATTGCTTAACAAACATGTAATTGAGTGCAAACGTATTTGCCTATTGATGGGTCCATTTTCAGCTCAGAAAGCTCTCCCCAGCTTGATAAAGAAACTAAATGGCACAAGGAAAAAATGGTGGTACATTTCATTTTTACATTTAAAATATGTCACTTGATTTCCTCTAAAGCCATATGACTTTATCACATTTTATCAGTAATTAATTTGTAATCAACATACTAGGCAACATATCTGTCTGCATGTAAATGCATCATAATAACTATTACGTTTTAAGGGTGTCTGCTCCAATTAGCTTCAAATAGAGCCATGAATCCAGTAGAACTGCTGCCAAATGGCCCAACGGCCCTGGCAGATGCAGCCCATTTAAAAGCACATTTCTGTCTGTCTGTGAGGGGACCGCGACTACCGGGTTGGACCCGACTCACCGTCTTCAGCATTTATTTGGTCTCCATTATCTTTTATTTGCAGGCTGATGCTTTCACTTGGCAAGAGATCAGCTGTAATTCAGCCTCGCGGAGGCAGTGAGGGAATGCAGAACCGGTAGAAGAGCCTGTTGTCCCACCAACAGAGAAACAGTGAAATAAATGTAACTCAGACAGGTCTGTTAGGCTAAATAAAAACTGAGGTTTTGTTTTTTATGATCCTCTAACTCACTCCAGATTGACCCACTAAAACAACACTGCAATTCATAAAACACACTTGCTGTTTTTTTTTAATTCCTCTTTTAGCCCACTCAAGTGAAGTTTTCCTGGAGAGGAAACATGACAATGTAGAGTAGGTGCTAATATTTCATGCTGTACATTTGAGTTTGTATTAAGCCCTGTGTAAAGATTAAGTTATAAAATGACACATGCTTGTTTGTGCATAAAAAATTAAGCAAAAGACATCATAAATCTCTGATTTCAGGAAAGCTAACATGTATTTTAAACAAACAGTGTGCTAATGATCGTTATTTCTTGACAGGTTTTCTGGATTCAATTATTTATTTATTTATTTATTTATTTATTCTGCATATCTGTGCAAACATAAAACTGTCTCGATTGTATCTCAATGCGAGATCAGACTGGAATCAGCAATATAAGCATACGCTAATTAATATTTATGAGATCATGGAGCCTTCTCCATGCAGTGACATCACAACTAGTATCATGTCTAGCTTTGTCCTTCCTGCGGCTCTGCTTTGTACACAGTATATATACTCATACAAAAACTCATGTACATTAACATAACAGCGTGGGAGATTGTGTTTTCGAAACACACAAGATGCAGCCATGTATGCAGACATGATTTAGTTTGCTTTTCTGACATCCCACACATCCCGATATGACATTTAACACACATTCAGTGAGGATAAAATGCAAATACGAGGACCAGAGAGAGAGAGAGAGAGAGAGAGAGAGAGAGAGAGAGAGAGAGAGAGAGAGAGAGAGAGAGAGAGAGAGAGAGAGAGAGAGCAAAAGAGAAACATTTATGGACAGCAGTCATATCTCCCCAAAACCATTTTTAAGATATGCAAATGTCTTTCATAGTGAGGCACTTGACAACGTGTTATTATGTCTCAAATATACAAACAGAACTAGACCGAGAGAAAAGAGGATGAAGAGCATGAAGGAGAGTAAGAAAGAACAAACAGAAACAGAAAGAGTAGCTGTTTTAGAGCAGCTTTACAAACACTGATCAAGCAACGTGGCCCAGACAGAGTCACAGCCGGAAAACAATTCAGAGAAAAACACTAAGTAATGAGAAGATGTGTTTAAATGATTTCCTTTGACTATATTATTGCTACAACAGATTTATATATATATATATATATATATATATATATAAACAACAAGATGTGGTGCTTTTCAATTCTAAATCTGCCACAATAATTCTAAGGTGTTGTATCCAGTTTCCAGGCTGTTGCTATGTGGTTACTAAGGTCTCCTGATTGGTTTTAGTAGCTGGAACATTCTAGGTTGTTAGGGTGTAAGTGGTAGTGTGTACTAAGTGGTTGCTACAGCATTGCTAGGGTGTTGCTAGGTGATCCAAAGAGCTTTGCTAGAAAGTTCACCCTAAAATAAAAATTAAGTAAATTACTCACCCATTGTGTTGTTCTAATGCTGTATGTCCTTCTTTCTTTTTTTAAATGGAAAATTATCACAGACTAGACTATGCCACATGTGATATTTATTCCATATCTTGGTGTACGATATCAAATTTAATGTATTATTTTACAAAATCCTGACCTTGGCCGTTGGTATTCAGTGTATAGCTACAAGACGTGCGTGTTCGTTTAACCTTGTTAGCGTCGCATTTCACTCCATCTCGCCCAGAAAAAGCACACGTTGGAAAAATCAGGATTAACAAAAACTTGACACAAAATACAATGGGTTCCCAAAAAAGGATCTGTGTACATTCTTCACTGACCCAAATATCACTGGACCAGAAGTTTGTTTGTCTGATGACAGTTAGAATGACAGTTGTGAATGCGCCAACGAGATAACTTCTTGTTACGATGAACACAACAAAGGATATAGTAACCTTAGAGATGAAGGTAAATAGATTGTGTTTCACATTTTTGTTCATCTTGATTTGTGCTTTTGTGTGCTTTTTTGGGAAGGACGGAGTGATCTGCAGTGCTAATAGAGTTACACAAATGTGCATAGCTGTGCACTAAAGACTAACTGCCACGGTCAGGATTTCATTGAATAACGTTAAATTTCAAATTGTATAACCCGAGAACACATAGAAAATACAGCACTTGTCGCATGGGATCAATCTGCGATACTTTTGCACATTTTTTTTTTTTTTTTTTAAATCTTGATGCTGGTGAGCGGGACATAAAAAAATGTTGAAGGGCATACTGCATTAGAACAAGGCTAATTCATGACTTAAGGGTAAACCTTCATTAACTTACAAATAATGAAGGTGTAAAACATGCCGATTCTGTAATGAAGAAATAATACAAAAAAAAAACATACAATAAACAAAAAACACAGCTCTTAAGGTACTCTGGTGCTGGGCTGCTCAATGCCTAGTGGGCTGACCAGTTGCCTGGGAGACAAGCATCCAAGGGGGACAGTAGGGGGGACGGAGCAGCGCCAATAATGAAGCTCCAGCACCTGCCAAAAGCTTAAATTAGAAGGAAACGCTGCAGCCAAATCCAGCCATGGGGAAAGGTCACAGGGAAAACGTTCCAAAGCGAATGCAGAAAATGCTGCAACCCAGGAGTGCGTTAGATCTCCCTAACCTGATAATGCTGAAATGGATGGGACAGCACAGACAAAAGGACAATCTGCTGTACCGTGCCGCTTTCTTTAAGCCCTGTGTTTAACCCCTATCAGTAAAGCAGACGCTAGGCGGAGCTAGTCAAAATGTCAAATGAGAAATTTGCTCCAGAAAGAAAATGAATGTGCCTCAGATTTGCTGGTCATTCTCAAAAGGTCACCAGAAAATATTAAATACTGAGCGATCAAAAAACAACCGGTAAAGACTGGAGATAGTATAATCGCTACTGGAGAGCATCTTCGTCTTAAATGAAGGTTTGACGTTTATTAGGCGCTAAATGAATCAGATAATTAATTGATGCATCTTAATGGCTATTGGAATTACAAATAAGATTTTATGGCAGAATAAATGTCATGCTGCTGTTTGTTGGATTCTGACTAACGCTGGTGAGAAACCTGAATCTCATTTCCAGGCAAGCTTTAAGTACTATAATGCATTCCCCTGTTGTTCTGCATCCTAATACATACAAACCAAGGTCAATATTTTTGTTTATCATCTTATGTTTATTATATTGAAATTGAAGGGCCCATAGTACTTTATCTTTCAAAACTCAAACATAATACCCCAAGACCAAATTGACTGAAACTGGCTGCAAAACTCATTCAAAACTTTCAGAAGTCTCTAGCCTAATGATATATTCAGTTGTAAGAGGAAGATAATAAATTAACACAAGATCATGAACGTGTACTGTCAACAACCCCTCAGAAACTTGGTCTGCACAGTCACAGTAAGGTAATAAGGAGAAAGTAGCAGAGATACTATTTTTATTAAAAGCCTTAAGAAATAATAACGTGGAAAATCGACCAAATCCTGTGCTTCCCTGTCTATGAGTAGGCTAACACCTGCCGGCTGCATATTTTTTTTTCCAAATGGTCCAATTGTTCAAAAAAGAGAGCTGAAGTTTGTTTTTCAAATCCCTGACAGTTTCAGTCCAATCTTAACAGTTTGTGTGCTACATTTCAGTGTGGATTGCTTTGTGAAACTGTCACAATGTGATGCAGAGAGGCTGCAATAATTGGAGCAGCTTTGGCCATTTGTTAAACTATGATCAAAACTAAGTGGATCCAAGTTGATTTGTTAAAACTCCTAATCATTTCACATAAAAAAGGCATCTACATAGAAGTCTTAAAGGCACAGCCAAAAAAGAGGCCCCTCTTTCTAAAGGTCATAGAAAACTAAATTATAAATGTTTTTGGTGCACATTGACCTACCTTGGTTAACATTAAGTGTACCTTAGAGACAAAAAAAATGGAGTTATGACAAAAGTATATTATAATCCCTTTAAATGTACAGTGATGGCACAGCTAAATAATTTCAAACTAATGATTTCTTGTAATTTACTTTGAATTTAGACCATCTGAAATGTGGCTGGGGCATTTAACCAAGACAGGGGTGGTCCGGCAGCACTGTTTGTTTTGGTTCCTTGAGGGAGCGTGTTGTGCTGATTAAACTCATTATTGTAGTTGTAAACTGCCAGACCTGAATGTTCTCGGTATTGATCGTCTGCTGAGTGAAAGTTTGCTCTAACACCCTCAGGGCTTTCGTCCAAGATTACTATTGTCCACAAACACTCTCTGTCTCGATTTCTCTCTTATCCTCTTGTGAGTGTTTAACTGACCATCACGGCCCAAAAAAAAAAAAAAAAAAATTAGCCACTGACCTTCATGTCATCTCTCTCCCATCAAAGATTGTTGATGAAGACCAGCTCTATATCACTCAGGGTTACAGGCCTGTCCGCGAGCAACTTCATGTGAGCGTGACACGGGTGATCTGGGTTTTCGCGGACAATTATCAACGGGCTGTTTGATGGGCTGTCTCCTGTGAATGTCAGGGCCTCCTTTAGCAGGGAGGTAGAAGATCTGGCTGTGGCTTCACAGTGTGCTCAAAACTGCAAAGGAGGTGTGAAGGCAGAATAAGAAGACGTGCTGAGGTAGGCACAGCAGGAGGACTAAAAACAAGTCATTCGCATCACCATGGGTCTGGGCCTAATATTAGCCATTGTGTCACACCTGCTCCACAAACTAATCCTGCATTTTTTGATTTTTCAAAACCTATGCTTCTCATTAATATGGCATCAGTGATGTTGAGCATCTTCCTTGAACACTTGAAATTACATTCACCTGGATTCCAGCTGAGAGCGGGTCTATCAGGGCAAGACTCTGGCAATGCGCCGGCTCTCACAGGCTGTTTCGCCTTATGGTTCTGCCATAAATAGCAAACTGAGAATCTTTCATTAATTTTAACTTAGTTGTATCGAGCGTGACCTGAATTAACATACTTAGAATTAAAGCATACTTTCTATGAACAGTTATCACATCAAAAACAAAAAAACAAACAAAAAAAAACTTCTTAAAGGGATATTTCACTCAAAAACATTATTTTGTCATCTTTTATACTCACCCTGATGTCATTCCAAACCTGTATAACTCATTCTTCTGTGGAACACAAAAGATAATCTTTTGAAAAATGTTATCTTAGTGATAAAGTTTTATAATAAAATGTGTGATTAATATTGAAGATATCAAATAATTATATAAAGTTTCATCATGGGCTTATAATGTATATCATATATAAAAATACAATAATTGGATGGAGTAAAAAGAGTGAAATATCACAATTTTAAACAACTTACTTTAATACAATTGTAAACAAAAGTATATATTTTAATAATACATTCCTGTGATGGCAAAGCTGAATTTTCTGGCTGATTTGGTGCTCAAGAAACTTTACTTATAATTATAAATTTCTGGTTAATATTTTTGTAGAAAACTTGATTTTTCAGGATTATCTGATAAATATAAAGTAAAAAAAAGATACCTTAAATTCATATATTTTTGTAACTTCCGAACAATAATTTCAGGTAATTTTGATTTGAGGAACAAGTTTACCGTTTATGTCAAGTTTAGGCTTATAACCAGGGTTAAGTACATCTATAGTAGTGTTATATAATTTCCCTCTGGTTTTAGGGATAAGTTATATGATACAGTTAGATTTAGAGGTAAGTAATTATCTTCACTATTTTGTACAATCAAATAAAATGACACAACACTGTCTCTGTTTGTTAAATGTCAATAAAAATCAATATTGTTTCATATTTCTAAAATGAAAACAGAAAGATCATGTTCATGTTGTTATGAATAGTGAACATAATGTACGAGTTGCCTGAACCACATGGCCATTATGCTAATATGTTTAAGTTTTTTTTTTTTTTTTTTTTTTTTGAAAAGAGGCAGAGTGGTGTTTTAAAAACATATTTTGTTTTATTGTTGACGAAAAGAGGCAGAGTTGTAGCATAATTCGTTTTATGGTTGCCTAACATCTACATAAATAACCAGAGTATCCAGAGTATGCTCAGTGACGCGATCAAGAACGCTCTGTTCCATTTGCAGAACAACCGGATTTGCGTCCTTTACCAAGGTCCGAACTACCAAGGATCAAAGTCCGAAGTTTGCGTACTTGGTATCGAGAAACGGCCAATGTCTCCCTCCTTCAACACACCTAATTCAGGTCATCAGCTCGTTAAAGAGCTCTATGAACAGAACTGGGTGTGTCAGATAAAGGAGATAAATTGTGCAGAGCTGTGGGTCCCCAGGACCAGGATTGAGAAGCACTGGTCTAGAGTGTGTGGACACTGCGCACATACTAATCAAGCGTACCATTAGTTCTGGCAGTTCACGTCAGTCAAGCTCGCTTCAGCTGACCCACGTCTACCTATAGGAATAGAACAGCTATACAGCTTCATCGCATTGGTCAGCAGCTAATTACCATCATCCATCCCCAGTTCTTCCTCTTGTAAAGCCAGGTACAGTAAATGCATCCTTTGAACTGTATTACATCCACATCTCAAACTGTTGAATTTAAATTTTATCTCAGATTTTGGAACACAAAAGATGATATTTTCAAATAATGAAAATGGACTGGGACCTCATTGACTTGGACCTCATTGACTAGTATGGACAAAAGTATTCTTCAAAATATTTTTCTTTTGTTTTTCGAAGAAGAAAGAATGTCATAGATTTGGAACTACATGAGGGTGAGTAAAGATATGTCCATTTACAGTGTTTTTATGCTAGAACCAATGTTGATGTCACAGGAAATAAACGTTATATGTCTGAGGCGAGTTCTACAACTCTTGCTCCCCGAGGAGCCCAATCTTCTCAAAGTGCTCCTTATGGGACTGCACCTCGAGTCTACGCTTGGGCGGCATCAGTGACTATCGCTGCAGTCTAGCCCACATGACGCCACCAGTCTGCAAGCCTAACAAGGTCCCACAGGTCATAAAACATACGGGCCGTGAAAATGATGGGGGTGGTTGAGGGAGTAAGAACAATTCTAGTTGTAAATCTGAACTACAGCATCAAAGAGATAAAAGAGAATCGCTGTTTAATTATTAGTTCATGCTGAATTTTGCAGTTTGTAGGGTGCTTTGAGCTACGAAACATACAAAAGGAATAGAGTGATAGAGACTCATTTGCAATTTGTAGCCTACTTGGCGATTAAAAAAAAGTGTGGTCTGCAAAAAATGGCAAAGAAACGTTGTTGTTTTTTCTTTTGAGTTGTCCTCGCAGGCTGCACACGAGACTGACCAGTGAACTCTGATTCACCAACAATTACTCTTTCAAACTCTTTCTTTTTAGTAAATCAGAAATATACAACAGAATCAGTGTAGCTATGATATACATTCACAAACATGTCTCTTATAAGTTCATTCAAGAGGTCATTCAAAAAGACCTACCATTTGAATCAGTCCGATGCATCCCCGTGTAACTTATAGCATTAGTAGAGAGATAATTTTTGTGAGCAAAGTGGATATTATTTGAAATACACTGAACTGAAACCAATTAAATTAAGTGCTTATGAATCGCAATCAAATTGACGATAATATAGCAGGTGATGACAGAAGTGATGTGTGGTTACACCAAAATTTAGATTAATGTGTGAATTCAGTTACAGTGAAACAGAATTAGTCGGGCCAATCAAATTTGCCAGGGTGGGCTTTATACGATGATGGACAGATGATCTGCAGATACGTAATCATCACGTTATCAAAGAGCGCTTGGCTTGAACTGGTTTCCCTCAAAGATGACTGCAGCTGGAGAATTGAGATGTATAGATTCCACCATTGCGTCTGTTGTAAAAGAAATCGACAGCGCATTCATTTTAATAGATGAACAGAGAACTGCAATCAAGGTATTTGTCGATGGGAAATATGTGTTTGCCGTCCTTCCTACAGGATTTGGCAAAAGTTTATTTTATCAGCTTGTTCTAATGGTCGCTAAGAAAATGGGACGCAATGAAAACCCTGTGGTTTTTGTGGTTTCTCCTTTGGTCGCACTCATGGAGGACCAAGTAAAAGAATCAAAACTCATTATTTTACTACTACTTCCAGCGTGCGTGCATATGAACTATGCAGTTGAACTATGCATAGCTCAACTTATGTCCCTTACTGCATTGCTCTGATTGGTTGTAGGTCTATCCAATTGAGTGCAGAGTTTTGTTTTTTTCCTGGTTCGGATAACATAGATATCCATAATAAAGGCTAGATGTCTTACGGCGGAGTCTCTATCCTCATCATTGTCGGCCATCTTGTCACAGGCAAGCTTTCTCGCGGGTTCTGTTGTAGGCTATCTGATGTAAGATGAGTGATCAGCACAAACACAAATACTCATATCTTGTTGAATTCTTAACGGATATACAAACGGTTTGGTTTCTTACAATCGTTATTAACATGGCTATAATTCTGGATGATTATTTATTTATACACTTATTATTCATAAGTATGCAGTGTCATAACTACATATCTAAGTTTTACAACAAACCAACCCGTTTGAAAATCGGCAGAAGATTAAGCAAGTTGTGGTTATTTAAAAAGTACATGCACCATTAAAACACAACATTACGAGCGGTTACGAGTGAGTAAGCTTCCTGTGAAAAGATGGCCGCCAGGTGCGGACGTCGAGCTCCATTGGTCAGCGCGGATGAGACATCTAGCCTTTATTATGGATATCTATGACTAAGGGGCAACTTCCCTGTCTCCCTCTTGAAACCAACACGGAAGTTAATTAAACTGTAATTCATCGACTGGCCACTTGAGGCTGACTGCAAAATGTTTACAGCCTGGTGGCAAAGGGCAATATCTTCCATCCAAAGACAACTTGATCGCGTCAAGCTAGATGGGTGTGGTTTCAACAGCACACTCCACCCACGTCCCGCCTCTTTGCCCATTTTCGTTTTTCCGGGAGTGATGCGCTGCCAAGATGGCGACGGTAAGCTACGCCCACTTTAGGCTTCAATAACATAGACAGTAAAAGAAATAGACACAGCGACCCCATTGATTTCAACGGTGAAGACTGAAGCCCGATTATTGCACTTCCCGCCTGATGTCTGAACTACTGCGCAAGATCAAACTGAGCTTGACGACCGTCTGACAGTTGTAAATCCTCTAGCTGTGCCAAGACAAATCTGAATCACCTAATTCCTCAAAAACATTGTTGAAATATTTTGTCCCATTGCTTTTATGGACTCTCTATCTATGGGCTTCTCCCTTGACTGTATGCCTCCATGTCCCCCCGATTGCCTCATATACAGTAAAAGATTGCCTGCGAGCTTCTCCTCCTGTCTATAGGATAATGTCTCTATTGTGCAACAAACTTGCATGTTTATGACACAATCGTTAGCCTATTTTTCACAGAAACAGCTTCTACAGGGCCATAACGTAAGATACAAAAAGTAATGGAGCCTTTTATACATTATCATGTTTCTTTATAAATAAATAATGGACAAATGAAGTCTTTGGACGCCTCAGATGTAAAGTTATTTGCTGTCAAAGTGACGCCAAAATGAATGGGAGTCAATGGGATGCTAACAGCAGGTGAAGTTCTGCTAAAATAGCGGCTCCCGCGTGGCTTCAACTTCCTGGTGATGGATTACCCCATTGTTCAAAAACGGTCTTCAGAAACCTACGAGTGACATCATCCATATTTTTTTACAGTCTATGGTTAAGACACGCCTCATAATCAAAGCCATATGGAGCAGAAGTCAGGCTAATAGTTTCATTTAATTATCAAAAATATATATTTTAAGTTGCACTCTAACTTCACTTGACCCTCAGTTTTTAAATGGCACAATGCTTCTGCTTTATTGCAGCCATTGGCAGTTCAAACCCTTGCTCATCTCTCTAACTGACCACTGCCCGAGTAAAATGGATAAGAAGAGAGCTCTCCTGTCTGCACTTGCCTGTGCTAAACCAACTATTGTGATTTAGGTAGAAAAGAAAGAAAATGTAAACCAGTCCAATGTATGTGATCCTCTAATTGCAAATGTGTACTAATACTTGTCCTGATATTATTATATTAATATATACTATATTACAGGCAGCCTGGCCATTAACAGGGTTAGGTTTTTAAAAATCTTTTTTCACAAATGATCCATGACTTTACATTTAGTGTAGACTCACCTTGTCACCCTGATAGACCTATGAAAGCAATGAACAAATGTCATATGCTCATAAAAAGATGGTAAAATACCTGTCACGATAAAAATGGCAATGAACCGAGCCCCATTTACTGGTCACTGTCTGGAAAAGGTCAAGAGCCATTTAAAATGCCCAGAAACCCACAGAACCTGAGCACATGCAATAAACATTACTGACCAATGCAGTTTTGGAATGGCTGGATGGGCAAATGTCATTACTGCTGTCAAACACTATAAAGCCTGGTGTAATATGATATCTATATAAAAATATATTGCCCTCAGGCCTTCAGCGGTACTGCTATTAAAAGATCATTTTCTCAGACACTATTAAGGTTCAAATATTTTCTCAACTTAGTTCTGTAATACTTGTTAACATATTCATTAGCTGAATGTCATAAAGACAGTAAATTTGAAGGATGTGGTTCGAAGATTAATAAGACTTGCTCCTGACAGTATCTAAAAGAGCATTTTGAGTCTTTAGTCAAAGCTAAAACCTCCATATCTTTGTGACATTAGCCTGATAAATCCAGCCCATTCTCACCCCCAAGGCGTCACCTAACTGACGCTTCGGGAGCATTTTGACCATGCTTCAATGTTTGACACTTTAGGCGCCCTTTAGCGTCAGTAAGATGACGCCCTAGGATCGCGTGTACCCTACCCCCACCCCACACCTAAACCTAACCGCGTCCTTTAACTGACGCTTTCCTTTAGCGTCAGTTAGATGACGCCGCGGGATCGCGTCATGTAAGTGATGCTAAAGGGCGCCTAAAACGTCAAATATTGAAGCATGGTCAAAGGTGAGCATTTTGAGTCTTTAGTCAAAGCTAAAACCTCCATATCTTTGTGACATTCGCCTGATAAATCAGGGATGAGCAACATCCATAATTGATCAGCAAATGCATTTTAAGTTCACGTTCAATTCCTGAATTTTAGCTCAGCTTGCAGAGAGGAAGAATAACTTGAATTTGAAATAAAATACAATAAAATAGAAATTCTTTAGTGCCGCTTCAGAATTTTAAGATGATTATTTCTGTTACCAGTACAGAACAAAATGGACAAATGCAAGTCTACGAAATTTTGGATTAAGAAGAATACTTAAGTGGTTATAATACAATATGTTACATTATTGATAGGCTACAATGTTAAAATTGTCAAAATGTCAAAATTTATCTTTAATTACAGTTATTTGGTGGACATTAACACTGACTGTACATTATATCATCAATTCACCTGAATAAACTTATTTGCTTTGACAGTATTGAAATATTTCCATCTATTTGAGAAAATAGATACTTTAATTTTCCTTTTTAATAAACAGGCCATTGATAGCAGTGACGATATGTTCTACTATTATAAATGTCAGAAACAAGTCTTCAAACTACCATCGTTCATAAAGAGAAAATAGATGATATCAGGGAATAAAAAATGCATAATTGTGTCATTCCCAATAAAATTTCAAATAAACATAATGTGGGCCAAACGAAAGGAACCCAATTTTTAAATTACGAATTTTGCACAACCCTGAAAGGTATGTATACATTTGTATTGATGTTAGTAAATTGTACTCAACCAGTCTCATTACTCAAATAGCATGATGATGTCTTTAAACATTATCAAAATGATATAAAAAAAATGTTTCAATATATAAGCTAGACAGATCAAATCAACACAAATCCAATTACATTTGGTTGTCTTGGTTATGTCCATTTGCTCACCTCAACTTCCTCTTAACCAGATCAGAAAGTTCAGCTTCATTAGAAACCGAATGTTGCTTGTTAATGTGAAACTCACTTAGTGGAAACAGACTGTGGGTCTCAGCAGAGTTGCCACTTCCACAAACACTAAATCACCTCATTGAAACCTTGCCAGTTGTTCAGCGGTGAGAGACATGAGGGAGAGCAGCAAGCAAAAGAGGAGTAAAATAACTTGCCATGTTTTCTGAATTACGTATTGATGTGATTGCCCATTGCTGTCTCTGGTTGTGAGCAGAAAACAGAGAGTAACAGTACAGGGTTTGAGAGAGCGAGAGAGGGGGGTGGGTGGATAAATGGAGTCCACGCAGCACAAACCTGAAAGGGCGATTGATGGTAATAGCGATTGAAATGCTATAACACTCAACAATTATGTCCCTTTAATGCATAAAAGCATAAACGAAGAAACAAAGATAGATGTGCACACTTAGTAATTCCCATGTAATTCTCATTCAGAAGCAAGTGATATCAAATAGGGAATCATACAGATGAGGGAAAACAAAGACAGAGGAAAAAGAAAAGAGATACGAATAGACACGGCATGAAACGGAGTAAATTGCCGTGAAAACTCACCTCTTGGATCTCATCACCTCTTGTCTCTTTTTTAAACTCACATTATTTTTTATATGAATTGATTAAATTCTACCATTAACCTTGCAGTAGTTGCCAAAACACAATCTCAAAAGCTCAATAATTGATTTCAAGATTTTATGAGGTAAGCATGTTGCTAAGCTAATGGATCAACAGTCCATTTTATTGATAGTTTTTAGTAATATTTCTATCCATCTAGGATGAGCTTTATTTAATGGAGCTTGTTGGAATGCATTTTGGGATTGTCTTATAAGCCAAAAATTTGCCAAAATAAGGGATAGTTAAAAAACATTCTCATTTTCTCAGCCTCGTGTCATTCCAAACCTGTATGACTTTCTTTCTTTTCTAGAATACAAAAGAAAGTACTTTGAAAATTCAATCATATTCATTTATGATTCATTTTGACTTGAATAAAACCAATTAATTCAGATGTTCCCACATGACGCAACACATTATTTGCAGTGTGCACTGCTTAAGGCCACACTTGAATGAACATTTCATTTGAATTGGTAGTTTATTTATTTATTTATTTATTTTTTATTTTTATTTATTTATTTTTTTTTTTTTGTATGCAAACAGTTATATTTCGTTTGGTCTAAGGAATTGACAGGGTTTTTGATCTATTATGAATGTCTATGTAATTCCTTTGTTTCTTTAAATATAATTTACCCAAACCTTGGAGCTGGAGAAGCTATACACTCCAAAACATGTTGGGTTATTCAACTCAAATTTGGATCAATAGTGGACAGACACAAATGTGGATTTAAAAATGTAATTAAAAAATGTACAGTTGTAAGTGAAAGTTGAAGTTGGGTTAAAATTTTAAATTACATTTTTAAATCCACATTTGTGTCTGTCCATATTTTATCCAATTATGGGTTAAAACAACACAGAATTGTTTAGAGTGTATGTTGTCTCTTTAGCGTTTTAAATCTCAAAGAGCAACCAAGCCAATAATCATTTATTTCTAGAGTCCACGCAAGAGCAACAAAATATAAATCAAAAGTTTGTTTGTACATTTTACCTGTGGTTCCGCCAGGATGACTGCAGCATGGAACAAAGATTTGGAATTGAAAAGGGTGCAGCCTTTCATTGTGTCCTTTATACATCCGATGGGGAATTATGGGAAATGTTGTTTTTGGGGACAATATGGGTTGAGGTTGTGTGATAATTTGAATGCGTTTAAAGGATGTGTTTTTCTGTGCATGTTTAAGTGTATTTTCATTATTGCTTTATATTTCCCTTTTTGTGTTTGATGTAAGAAAATGACAATTTTGTGAGATTTAATTTATAAAATGGTTTGGTCTGGTTTGTTAAAAGGGCTTCATTTTCTGTGACTGGGTTAGTTCTGGTGAGGGATACCTGAGAATGTGCAGATGTCCCATTTATTAGTCAGTGTTATTTTTTCTCTCTCTCTCTTTGTTTTTGCACAATGTGTGTCAGTACTTAAGTGTTACAGTCAAGAAACCAACGCTTTGTTGACTCCATGAATGTCTCCTGAAAATTTTATGGTAGAACCCTTACACTAGGTCTTCAGAACTAAAGCTAATGAGTTAGAGAAGGCTGCACCACTCAAACCTCCCACAAGCACATCTTCAGCACCAAGGACAGTGAAAATACATGCAGCTGAAAGGCAAAAACTATTCAGGCACAAGTCATGATGAACAGCTCGGTCTGCATGGAGCTCAGCGAGAGCTAAATAAGACATTCAGCCACCCTTGAATGTTATACTGGCAAAAGGAAAGGCAAATGTTGTTTTTTCCTTTTGCTGTCACATGGACTTACTCACTAACCTTGGCCACAGACATGCTGTGGCTGCTCGCAAACTACTTTCTTTCTCATGCTGCAACTAAAGGCCACCTGCAGTGACCCCACACACACCTGCGACTATATATACAGATTTCTTTTTGATGGCACTGCTTCCACACGCTGCAAAACACTTGCTTCACATGCAATTAAAACAGAAAAACGGCTTGCATGTCAAACACTTAGGTTTGATTTAAATTTCAAGGCCATTACAGGCAAATCATTTTGTCGCAGGGTAATTTGTTGCACATGCACCAAGAAACACATTCACAAACACAAGCTAAAGCGTTGCACAAATCAAATGGCCACACAATAGAACAATATGCATATTCAAGCTTTCTCACCCCTACAAAATACAAAATCCATAATTGCTCAGAAACACCCTCTTTTCTCTAATTACAGGATTTCTTCTCCCTCAAAATGCATCACATTTTGAAAAGCCTGAGTTTTTGAATTGCATCACCAATTGTTGACAGTCAAGTCTATACAGAAACTGTTCACAGGAACAAGCTGCTGTTGGCATCAGGCAGTCAGTTCCTCTCCACAGGTACACACATTTCTGATGGTGCATCCAAAGGCTGAACATACGATCTGATGTGACTGCCTAACAAACATTTCCTTAAACAAGAGTATAGCCACAGAGGTCAAGCACAGAATGTCGCAGTCTATCAGCGTTTACGTGGTGACAGCACACAGAAATGGCTATAAGACAAACTGTATTATTGATCCACCGTTGCCAACAAACATTGGACTGGTAGACCATGACTAATGACTCGCTCAAATATAATCTAATGATTACATGCTCAATAATTAGATGTTTATAAATCTCTACCACAGCCTGTCTGTAAATACAGGCCAGTTTGAAGCCAGGAAAGGTTCTGTGGAGAAACAGAATCCTCGTACATTACGGTGTAATTAAATATTTGCTGTTCACATGACATTTGGAGCCAAGCAACATAATCAATTGTGAACTGTGGTAAATTTTGTAAAAAAAAAAAAAAAAAAAAAAAAAAAAACGTTATACATGTTTATGGCAACCCAATCCTGTGGTGCAGCAATCTGATAAGACATAGAGTAAAGTTCAGCTACTCTCCTTGAGAGTAAAATCAGATGGGTGAGTTGCAGATAAATGTCCTCCACTGAAGGCCTATCTCCAAAAGACAATTGTAAAAAAAACAATGGTCAATTGAAATTTTATTCTAGCATGTGATTAGGATGTCTTTAAGAAGAGGTGAAATAAATAAGCCAAAAGAGGCTGTGTGTTACAGTGATTTTACTGTGGTCAAAGAGTGTATTAAGGCACAACAAAAATAAGTGCCTAAAACCTTAATAATATTAAAATTAATGTCACACATGGCCAACTGTCTGCCTGTTACCTGAGATGGAAAAAAAGTAATTGTAAATTTTAAAAAAGAAATGTTTAGGGATCTTCGGTATTTATGGAAAGGGCCACCATAGGGAAGGGTCATGTCTCTTTTTTCTTTGTTGAGGGGATGTGTCATTCAAATTTTTTAGTCTAGGGGGAAGGTCACCCAAATTTTGTATTCAAGAAAACAGCAAAATTTAGCATAGTAGCTTGTTATAGTAGTAGCTTGTATATAGTAGTAGCTTGTATATATAGTAAATAGTAGCTTGTTTAGTGCTTTTTTTCCATAGCTCTCTTGGTCTCAGGCCCTCAAAATTCTGTTTGGCGCCGTCAGTACTCACTCAGAAAATGTGCATTAGAACATAACGCCAATGAAATGTTTAAGCATGAGCAAATAATGAACTTTTGTGATTGGGAATAAGTGTCCTGTGAGTTTAACTCTACCGCTGCATTAACATGGGATGTGAATGTACGCCGAGTTTTGCAGTATTGGGACGGAGGCGCCAGAACTGCAGCTGATATAATGTGCGCTGTAGCACAAAAGGGAGGGTCAAGTCTTTTTTGACTACAGATCTCAAATCTCCTCCGTTAACCCCCTTAAATAATAATAATAAAAATGAACAGTCCCTTAATGTACTGTATAGTCATGAGATAACAAGTATGCAGATTATTTTTGGTGCAGTAATACATCATTTAACAGATGAGCACTCACAGGTATGTATATCAGCTTTGAACATTGCTATTCATTTTATAAGTATAAGATAAATGGGGAATCTTTATTTGATTATTGATCTGCACATTGAGATTCTAGTGGCAAATGCAGTGGCCATATTTCTTAATCAAGTTTCAGTGCAACTCCCATAGGCTATGAGCTCCCAGTTTCCAATGTAGTACTGGTGCAGAGCGAGAGAGAGAGAGAGAGAGAGAGAAGAGGGGAGAAACACTGCATGATGAATGGAGAGAAGATGACTGATCGGATGACATGAGGCTTTAGGGTATATCTCCCCCCTCACTCTGGTGGGCAACTGAGCTCTTATTATCCATCCAGCTCCCAATCCACACACACACATACACACCACCGCAAGCACAGACTCAGCCCAGATTACAGACACAAGTATGCAGAAGTGTCATGTACTTATTTATTTTGAGGTGGCACCAGTGGCAGTTCTGACTCACTTGATACCATAGTCAAGATAAATGTGACCCGAAGGGAGGAAAACACTTTTTACCTACTTAGTAGTTCTTCATTCGAGTTTAAGATAGAAAAGTCTAATGGTCTTGTTTAATGTGAAGGGGGACCCATATTGAAATCTAAAAGTAATGCAACAGTAAAACTGGACAGCAAGTGATCATTTTTTGGAAGGTGCGACTTGACTAGACTGACCAAATTTAGGCATGTGCTTGAGTGATTTCTAATACAAAATTGTAGCCAAACACCTTTTTTTGCCTTAAATAATTGTGCAGCTTTTCAAATAAAATATTTATATAATTATATTAACATTGTAAATACATATTTAAACGCTATATTTAAAATCATTTGGTTCAAATATGATTCTTCTGCATACAGTATCATAATGTCACATTTCTCTTTTGAGTGAGTGTCCAGCTCTGCCTAAATCTTCAGTGCCCTTGCCTGTTCCCAAACACATTTTTGCCTCTTTCCCCCACATCTCCACATCTGTCTTTGTCAAAATTGAAAGTTGATTCATCTCCTCGAAATCACTCATTCTTCTCTTGCTCCCCAACCCCTAGGCTGCTCTGCAAAGACGAGAGATTGAGAGAAGCAGAGACTGAGAGAAGTGACGGCTTCAGAGAAGAGACCAGAGGCCGGGGTGTCTTCACAGCCAGACAGGCACCAATGCAATATCTTACCCATACAACCTCTCTGTCACAGTCCGCCCCAAATAGCACATAAAACCACTCAGCTGAGGAGAAATAAACTAACAACAGATGCAGCAAAAACAAGGTGTCAAGGGAAATGGTTTCATCAAGTCTAGCTCATAAAAATGGAATTTATGGACGCAAGGGCTTTTTTTTTTTTTTTTTTTTGCACCGCAAGCGGTCTCGCTCTGATCATATGGACCCCCTGTACTGACCAGTCGGCCTGTTTGTGATATCACTGGGGTTGTAATCAAGGCCAGGGTCATAACTCACGGGCCAGCGCAAAGTAAAAATGGGTCTGAATGCACTAAAAAAATATATATAAAGACAGTAATATAGTTCAACAGCAAATCATTTTCAAGTGAGGTCTGAGTCTTATTAAAAAAAAATGCTCTGACAAACTTGTAGCACCTGGTACACGCTCCTTTGTTTCAGTGCTTTTTGGTGTGGTCAAGATACATATTTTTATTCTTTACACATTTTAAAAGTGATTGATTGATTTTAGTCAGACTAAAATATTTGACATCTGTTTGCTGTTGTTGTTTTCAAAGTCAAAGACAGATTTTGTTTAACATTATCAATTGAATTGAATATACAATAGACGATTAAACTAAAATTGCAGGATCTGAAAAACGAAACTCAACACAAACAAGGAAGAAATATTAACACTAGAAACGTTTATTTCTTGAATACTTAACTACACAAAAGCGATTATAACGTAAATGTAATGTTTGAAATACTGCATATAATATTATTACTACATAACTCTATTAACACAATACTCTGTATTAAAATATGCAAAACAGTCCACCGTAATGAAATTATAAACATGTCAAAAAGAAGTATGCTAAATTGTTGTCAAATGTTCTTCTTATTTCTGAAATAATTTATGCCAAGTCAAGAACATTGCAGTGTGGGATACAATGTTCCACACAGTATGCTGTGGTCATATACCACACATTTTAGAAAACGTAAGAAAGTCCGCACACAGAAAATTTGCATTATGTGCAAAGTGTACAAAGTACTGCGGTAGTATGCTATTCTGAACAAACCCTGTGGTTTCTGAGCACACAGTTTTGATAAGCCCCAAACGCAAGAGCTGCCAGCACTCAGGAAATCCCTCCTCAGTCGTCTTCACACCTCTAGTGAGGAACACACACATGCTTCGAAACGGCTGAGACTTTTGCGTGCAGGGTCACATCCAATCAAGTCAGGGGGTGTTTGAATCTCAACTCCACACCCCCTACAGGCCTAATATGTTGCTTCTTATTGATTGGACATCTCACCCAGTCAGACGGCCACAACATGGCGGAAACACATCACTCTCTGCTGGCTATCAATTGGTCGAGGGAGCAGCTGGGTCCGATTAAGAGTGTTAGCTGCCACTATTGATGAAAAACACGATGAAATATTAATTTATATGGTAGAACGTTATTTCAATAGTCCACTTTCTAGACATTCTACTGACTACAAGTAACTTTGCAACTAAAATGCTAACCAACTCTCATTAGAGTATTAGTAGATTGTCTACACTTTATGTTGGTGGTGCCACAACAGACATAACTCGGCAACTTTTTCTACTTACCTGAACTCTAACACCTAACCCTAACCAAACAGTCTACTAACAGTCAACCACTTCTCTAATAAGATTTAGCTGACATGAAGTTGCAGAGTTACTTATTGTATAATGTCTCAAGTGGACCATATTTAAATGCATCTTTGGCGATCCGGATCTATATCTTACACTGATGGATCTCTATCTGTCACAATAATGTAAAACTCTACTGATATTAGAGTAACAATTATAGAAGAATAAAATATTTTAATTAAATAAAAGCATATTTATACCTTTTGGATCTCAGCAGTTTGTGCAGATCATCACTGTCTTCGTCAGACCTCATTTCCCAGTACATTCAGCATCTCGAACATATTATCCAAACGATCATTTTCAACATCTTCAAAATCAATATTTTGATCACTAATATAGTTTATTCTCAAGATCAAATATCAAGTGACAGTGTCACTAGTGTTTGATTGCGTTTAGTACTTGCTCTGCAGTAAAGTACTGAGCCATTTCAAGTTTTGCTGATGATACTTCCTATTCTTTTATTTTCTGCCTGCAGTAACTATGAGTGACTTCACTATGAGCGTCACTTCATCATTGAGTGTCAGACATTGCCACCTAGTAGAAAAAAGGTCAACTGCTCTTATTCAGTCATCAAGGTATAATTTATTTCTGTGCAGAAAAAAAAAAAAAAAAAAAAAAAACATACTTATACTGTTACACACCTCGGGACGGGTCATCAGTTTTCTCAGTTTTCTTCAGTTTCTAATACAATATTTTATAAAAAAAAAAATGAATGGGAAAACAGGCATTATTTTACAACTGTATTATTTTTTTCTTGTTATATTGTTTGTTTGATATTATATTTATTGACGAATACTAAGAAGGTTGCCATCTAACTTTAAAAATGAATAAGGAGGAGGGCAGTGAATGGTCACTAAGACCCAAGCTATGTGTTTAAGTGATACACACACACAAACACATACATATACTTATAAAATTAAAACTAATATGGTAAAATGTGCTGCACAAGGAAATAAAGCTTTTCATAGAACCCTAGCTCTCACAGGCATTGTATCACTTGCAAAGACAGCCTTCCCAGCGTGTCTGTTAGTTATTAATACCTCATTGCTGGCTTTTTCTTGAAAGAACCAAAGGAAGGAGATAAGAGGCACATATCCGCTCAACACTCCCGAGCGAGAGGGGGGTGCATTAGCTCATACTTCTGTCAAACCCCCACCCCCGCATGCCCCGATTTGACATGCAAATAAGAGCACATTTGCATCTACCTGACTAAACAAACAGGAATTAGGAGAGACAATCAGCACACATAAGGAGTGAGAAATTAGATCTGAAAACACCTCTCCCCAGGCTTATAAATAATGCAGCATTGTGTGTTTTAAGAACTAGTGTGCTCGTTTTAAGAAGCGCTCAGATTTGTGCTGACATGGTGAGATCCCAGCCAGAGTTTGCCTGCGGTATTATGGTAGTTAAGATTAATTCTGAAGGAAACCTCTACCTGCTGAGGTCACTGTTGGTGACCCCTCACAATGTTCTGGGATCTTTCCGTTCAACGAATGTGGTCATACATACAGTACGCATTTATAGTGTTTCCGATTTATTTATTTGAAAGAGGTTGACCTGAAAATGGAGGTCCTAGATAGAACAACACAACCGACCAACAACTCTTGTGCTTTTAATCAGAAATCAGCGTCCGTACACCCGGTCTACCTTGGCCATGACACAGTGGACTTTATGCTAATGCTTCACAACTTTAATAGAGCAACTAACCCTCTCTTTGACAGAAAGCATGCACATCCTGAAATGAAAATCAGCAACAACCAAGCGAAACTCACCTCTTTGAGACTTCAAGTAGGGCAAATATTTTCAAAAAATGACACCGCTGGGCTAGGGCAAAAGGTCAAAGACAATTCCAGTGCATCAGAAATAAGGAGTACAGACTAGATTTCTTAATGATGACACAGGGGACTTCACAATGTAACGGCAAATACCAAATGAATTTTCAGGTGGAGACCGGGGCAGAACTGAGGCAGCCCCATGTGTCAAGCACATGCACAAATATCCTGCCATTTTTTCCCATTGCATAAGATAAAAAAAGATCCTTGCTTGGATAGTGTGTACCAATGACCAATCAGAGGGTTATTTTAAATACACCCAGGGGCGTCGCTAGCCCCTTTTTAGGCTTCAGCTCCCCTAAAAATTTGTGATTGATGTATTATTATAGACAAATTTGTGTTCGCTTCAGTCTTGTTATAATCAGACTCAGGGCGTTCTTCATCTTCAATCCGAAGCGGTGCCGAGCAGAGAGCACGTCAGAAACAGAGTACAGTCTGTGTGTGTGTGTTTCTGTGTGTTCATCTGTGCCTCATTGGTCTGTCACTGCTTGTCAATGATTTGATTTGTCATCTCAAATTTGATGACAAAGTAGACAGGCTTTATGTTCACAGATGATGCTGAGCGCGAATTTTAACAGTGTGAATCGACGCGTACGGTCAAGTGCGAGATAAGATGTAGCCTATGTAAGTAGCTAAATTTAATATTTCATATTTGACATTGTTTAGGTCATAAATGTTAAATGAATGACAAAAAAATAATCAGGAAAACTAATATAGTTTTGTCTAATTTTGTAATTTTGAACTGAAAATAGGCCTAGGTAACGTGACTCATGTAATTTAATAATATACTGTCATTGTGAGGGGACAAGAAACATTAACAAAGTCGTTTCATTATTTTAGGCACAAGAGTAATAGTGAATGTATTGAGAATAGCCTTTAGTACATTACAAAAATTCAGCCTTCGGAGGGGAAGAGAAAGGGATCAAGAGACTGAGAAAAAAAGAAAGAGTGATGGAGATGAGGACAGAGCAAGTTTTGACAAATAATCTACTGACTGACATGGTTTTAAAGCTATTTCGTATTATTTTCTTTGGTCTTCAAATGTCTTGAAATACACATATCAGAGAAATAAAAAATTTGGAGCCAACCTCAAATTTAGGACCTCTTTAATTATAAAGCCCTGTCTAAAGCCCTGTATTAAGCATAAGATCAATAATGAATGTGTAGCCCTACACATATTGTGAATGCATTTAATAAACTTAATTACCTAGCTTTAGTAGTGTTCAGTAAATAAACATGTCTGAGAAAAATTATTCAAAGGCAAAATCAACCTATCAGTTGACCCTATGTTTACTTTCTTCACTGACAGACAAAAATGAAAAGCCTATATCAGTCAAAGCTCAGCTTCAGGAGGGGAAGAGACAGGGCAAGATAAAAACGAAGAGAAAAAGAGGGTGATGCTGATGAGGAGAGAAAATAATCAGCAGCCCACTGACATGGTTTTAAAGCTGTTATCCAATTTTCGGCCTTCAAAACATCCTAAAATGCACATTATGTAGATCAGAGAAATCAAAATTTTCTCGGGAAAACCCTGAACCCCCCTAAATAACCTACCTCAAATTCAGGACCACAGTGATTATAAAACCCTGCCTTTGCGTGATAATGAAACTGGTTAATAGTGTGCATTAGATCCTAAACTAAAGTGTGAGCTATTTTTTTTTATTCATTAAAAAAAAAAAAAAAGAAAAAAATCATACCCTCATTCTCATTTGGGGCTTATAGCCCCCCTAAAATGAAAATCCTAGTGATGCCCCTGAATACACCCAATCAAATGGCATTTTGTTTAATGTGGTCAAAGAACAATGTGGAAGATGCTAAATTGCTGATTTTCCTGAGCTCTGTGGGGAAATAAACGACATTTTGTTTTGTTGATATTTCTAGCTGTATTAGCTATCATTTGCAAGCAACATACAGTACAATATTTACACTAATCACCTCATTCAGAGACGCAGCATGCTTTTGCTTACCAGCATTGAGCTGAAGCAGTAGCACGCAGGCATCACAGAGTTTGTGCTTGTGTGTGTTTGGGAGGGAAGATCACAAGAAAAGCTTACTGCATAAAATACCTTTAAGACCTTGTGCATAAATGACAGACAGGTTTTGCCAAGTGTAAAGCAAGCTTTTAAATAAGTATATACACAGTGAGATTGATTTAAAGTTTTTTGGCTTTTACAAAATTCTCATTTAGAAGGTACTCAAAACATACAGTTTCCGAATTCTGCCTATATGAATCAATGATTTGGATGACATCACCCTACACATCAGCTTCTCACTTCAAATTCTATGTTGAATCAAATGCTCTCTAGAATCTACAGCATCCCAAACATTATAAATAGACGTTAAAGCTGTGACTAAAATGTATCACTTAATCACAAATGTACTATTTTCTATGGTGAATGGCACATAATCATAGTCAGCAGCCATCTCACCCTGTAGCTGGTTGCCCACTGAAGCTAAGCAGTGCTGAGCCTGGTTAGTCCCTGGATGGGAGACCTTCTGAGGAAACCAGGATGCTGCTGGAAAAGGTGTTAGTGAGACCGGCAGAGGGTGCTCGTCCTGTGGTCTGTGTGGGTCCACATCAGTATAGTGATGGGGACACTATACTGTCAAAGAGCACCATTCTTCGTATGAAACGTTAAACCGAGTCTCTGACTCTCTGTGGTCATTAAAAATCCCAGGATGTCTTTCAAATCGAGCATCCTGGGCAAATTTACCCTGTGGCCTCTGTCCATCATGGCCTCCTAATTATCCCTATATACTAATTGCCTTTATCACTCTGTCTCCTCTCCACCAATAAGCTGGTGTGGGGTGAGCGTTCTGGCGCAATATGGCTGCTGTCGCATCATCCAGGTGGATGCTGCCCATGGTGGTGGTTGAGGAGATTCCCCCTTCCCTGAATTTTCCTTGCTTTCATTTTGTGATTATTTCCTCTCTATAAAGCACTTTAAATTGCCATAGTATATGAAATGTGCTATATAAATAAACTTGCCTGCCTTGCCTTCCATGTAAAGTGAGTGCAGAGAAAAGCACTATATAAATGTAATAAATTATTATTATTATAGTACACTATATAGGGGAAATGGAACAATTCAGACAGTGTAAATATGCTTTCCTTTGGAGTGAATGAAGTCTGGTGTCACGTTAGTGTCATGCGAACCATCGCAGCGAGCAGCCACGTACACAGTCTGCTCTGATCCAGAGACTCGATAACACTGAGCGGATCACATCTGCGAGTCGAACCAGAAAACGTATAGGACCCATTTGAATTCTGCACAAAATGCTATATTTTAAAGCAATATGGAGGACATTAGAAGGAGACACGGTTAGAGATTAGGAGGAAACTGCGGCTTTACAGAGCTCAACAGATGTGAAACAGATGAAATGCGATTGGCTATTTTAAACAAAGGGGGACAAGCTGATATGATAGATATGTCCTTCCCTGTCTTCCTTTTCAATGGAAGTTACATCAACACTCTGAATAATGCTGCATTTTTTAAGGCACTTCAGTGGGCCTTCAATACTGCATACTCACCACCACACTGCTAGTACAGCAGACTGACTACTTCTCAACTCTTAAAATAATTAAATTCAATCATAAGCTATCGCACCAACCTTATAAGTCATCTGTATTAATCCACCTACCTAACCTCTAACAGCGAACTTGCTGTTAAGTTTACATTTGTTTCAAAACTCCCAGTGTGAACGGAGAGGCCTGAGCACAGTCACTTCACCATCATTTCCTTTCTTTTACATTACAGCAGGAGCTTTCATATCATGGCAGCAAATCAATAGATTAGTTACCACAAGTAGATATGTAGGAACAGGAAAGAGAGAGAGATAAATTAAAGAGTTTTCAAAAAAAGAGTGCTCACTCCCCCGTGAAGATGTTTTCTCTTCCGTTTTACCGCCCCACATTTGATGCTCCAGGCAGTGCTTGGAAACAAAATAGTCATTAAGGAGAGGAACTTGTTTCACGAAACTATGAGAATCCATCACACAATGCGTCCCAGTTCACCCGTCTGTCTCTCTTTCTATAAACTTCCTTTCTGCATAGATTTAGAAAACTGAGACCACATTGAAAATCTGGGATTAAAAAAAAACAAAGTTTGGGATATTTGGAGAGAAAAAAAAATACAAATAAATTTGTGAGGTAAATTAATTAAATATTATAGTAATATCTGTAAATATTACAGATTCAGCCGTATTTACCGTCACACTAAAGCACAATCTGAAAATCTAATCTAGTTTACAATAAAACGGACGGACGGACGGACGGACGGACGGACGGACGGACGGACAGACAGACAGACAGACAGACAGACAGACAGACAGACAGAAAGATAGATAAATAGAATACACTGTGTACATATAGAGCAGCACATATTGATATTTGTCAAATATAGCCAATCAAAAGAGATTTATTTTAATCCTGCTGTTCTTTGAAAGAGATTATTTGGCAGGGTCTCTGAGCATTTGCCATTCTTCTCAGAGGAAAGGTTCAGCCACCTTTCGAATGCTTAAACACGTCTTGACTGCCTAAAATCTCCTGTTAGCTTTTCTTTCCACTTGGTGGCTTTAAAGCCTCCTCCGCCTGCCAGAAACGGCAGATGGAAACGTGGAGCTGCAAATTCTTGCCATCTCATCTTTCCCCATCTTTTGGAATAGTTGCACAGTCCAACCTCATGGATTTTTTTCCCCTCTGCTCAGTCTATCTTCTGCACTTGAGGACGTTCCAGTCTTTAGTGTGTGAGTACATGGGCCAGATGTTGTGTGATGTTTGAACACAACCTCATCGCTGCAACAGCAGAGTGGGCTGTGTGCTTCCATCCTCTTCAACAGGGCATCTTTTTTTTCCCACATAAACAACTGACCTCCATTCACACACCATCTGTCCTCAGCTACAACAGCATGCACTATAATTCACTAAAGGCTGTTTTCCTCTTCAAATATGTACTCAGTGATTGGAGGCATTATGAATTCAATTTAGAAGAGGATGTTTGCTCAGGCATACACAATGCAATTCAAAGCTGTGACTTGTTTTCCCCCTGTGGCTTCACAGTGGGTTACATCAGGTTGGGAAATTCCTGAATCAACTGTGGTCAGCCGGTTTTCTGGATATTGTGACTCACAGTTACGTGTGCTTCACAACAAAGTTTTTTTTTTTTTTTTTTTTTTTTTTTTTTGGTTCCCATGAACATCTCCTTTCGAGTTCCCCAGAAGAAGAAAAAAGTCCAAAAGGATTTACTTTAATCGTAATGAAATAGTTGTGGAGGGACAGAAATATTAGTTTTAACCACAAAGTCAATGCAAAGCTTCTGCTAATTTCTTCAGTATTATCTGAAAAGCAGACCAATGAGCCATAACTAAAACAAGCTTCAGCTTTGTTGCAAAATAATCCAAAACAGGCACAACTATTATTATGCAAACAGTCTAAAAGTCTATCTTACAAGATTATATGTGGAATATAAAATACAGCATATTGCAAAATCCCTAACTCCAGATTTCTATCTTATCTGTTTAGTAACCATGGCAATTTCGATTGAAATAATGGTAGAATCATATCTTAAAGGGATTTTCACCTAAAAAAAAAGAAAGAAAAAAAGAAAAATTCTGTCATCATTTAATCATCCAAGTTATTCCCTGTATTTCTTTCTTCTGTGGAACACAAACGATATGTTGAAAAATGAAACAGATAATTTGAAGAATTTTGGTAACCAAAATGTTTTAGTAACCATTGGCTTCTATTTTATGAAAAAAAATAAATATAAAATAAAATGTCCATTGGATTCAGACATGTTTAAAATGATATGGAGCTGAGAAAATGTTGACAAAATCCTGAAGCTACCCCTGCCACTACAATGGGTTAAAATTAAACAAGACAGATGGGGCTAGATTTTCAACACTTTTACTTAACATATAGTGTGAGGGTATACAAAGCTCCAGTCACCCATAAAACCAGACAGCCACACTGAAAGAAAACTGAAACAGATGCGCTTGCACACATAACCAACCATAGTCATTTTGTGCCCCCCCTCCCCACACTAGTCAAAACAAAACTAAGAAACAGCTTGAAAGCCACAGAGGACTTTTTACATTTTTTCCCTCTTTGCTGCATTCCTTTCAACTGTAAGAAGCCAGTCGTCCTGGCATATTTGCTACTTGACAGTGACAGAGTATTTCTTCAGTTTACAAACACACACTACTGGGAGACTTTCAAAGCGCACGCCGCCATCAACAGCATTGTTAGTGCCGAGCTCACATTATTCTGCGCATCTCAACCTCACTGCAACACTGCTGTCAATCTACCTCCTCTCCCTATGCCTTATTTATGACACCGGTTGGGGGACATGCTGTGCGGGGGGCTCAGGGGGACACCGTTATCCCAACAATACACTGCATTATTTGTCTAATCAAACAAACAGGAGGCACCTTCATGCAATATGTAGCATAACTCATGAAAACAAATGTGTTTCTTATTTCATCTGTTGCTCCACACGTATATGTCAGGACACAGTGTGTCTCGCTGACATCGACAAAGCTCCAAATAGAGGTGTTAAAGTCGTTGCAGATACAAACCTGACAGAGATATACCCACACCCCTCTTCTATTATTTCCTAACAAGAGGCATCACAGCTGAGGGTAATAGCTAACCTTTCAAGTGACCACTAAAAGTTCTACCAAACTACATTCGAACTATCTACTTTATGGCTCACATCATTACAACCTGCAGGATTAAAAAATAGTCTTTGTTAAAGAGAAGCCATGAACCAAGCCAACCAGCGATGAGGTGAATCTCAACATTACACACTTTTAAAAGCAAAAGAGTTTGAAAATCTGACCAAAACGAACACAAAAGGAACAAGATTGTGTTAATGGCTTTAGTGAGGGAAAATGACATTATCGAATCGAATGCCAGCACCTCAAATGACAATAACGTTTGGTCAGGTTTTTTTTTTTTTTTTTTTTTTTTGCGCCTTATAAAACTGAATCAATTGTTAAAACAAAACATCACTGTAATGGGGTTTGTTGTTATGGGAAGGAGGTGGGAACCGGCGAACATTAAACTATTTAATTATAAAATAAACAAATACAAAAATGAAAGTATGAGCCCCTCACGGTCGACTGCTGGCCACAGAAGCAAAACACAACATAAAATCAGACCTGTTCCTCTCTCCCTCCGCACTGTGGTTGCTCCTCCTTTGCTTCCGCTCCTCCGTGAGAGATGCGAGACCGGGCCGTCTCACAGATGTCGTTTATTTTTAATCACGCCGCCGGCCTCATGCCGCTCTCTCACGTCCCTCGCCCTCGTCCTGCTCGCCACAATCACACGTGGAGCCTAAAAACATATTTAAACATATGCGTAAAACACACACACACACACCCCTAACAATAACTAATTAACTCTGGTATGCTAACAAGGCACAATAATTAATTAAATTACTTGTAAAATAAAAATAAAAATATTAAATTAAATATAAAACCAGTTCCCTTAATCTATTCGATCTGACAAATTTTTATACATCATGTTCAAAGCTATGTCAAAACAATATCTTTTAAATTCATATGGCGCGCTTTCTTAAATAGGTTATTGTCTATGTGTGTACTGTATGTGATGAGGATCTGTTTATTTCTGCGATCTTTTTGTGTTTTTTAGTTTGTGATTGTGAAGCACTTGGGCAACGTGAATAGTATTACTGTGCCAAATAAATAAATAAATACACAAATAAAAAAATAAATAAAACAATAAAATAAATAGTAAATAAAAGCCTCACAGATATCACAGGTGTTTATGTAGCCTAGCTAATTAAGCAAAAGAGTCTAAAAAATACTAAAAACATTTGATTCAAGTATTTTTTTTTTTTTTACATTTGGGTATAAAGTGTTTTAATTCTACGATATGTTTTGTAAAAACGTCTGACTGCTGCCCCTTCAGGTTAAACGGTAGATACTGCAGTTTAATTTTCCTATTGGATGTTGTTGTGTCGCGTGACGTAAGCAGGCACCAGCTCCCCACGCCCTTGCCTACAGAGAGATGCGGGTCTCAGGTGCACACCCTACCCACAAGTCGTGGTTTCGCTAGTCTGTGTCAACTGAGAAATGTTCAGGTAAGTTGCACCTGGCTGACTGTGATTGCTAAATGTGGCTGGCTGACTCAAGGCTTTGCTCAAGAGTACAGGCAGATGGCTAATAATATACCCAATATATAACAGTCTGTGTTTACTCAGTGTGTGTCAGCCATGATTTCGGTTCACTCCCTTTAATTAAAGGTGCTTTCTGATGCACTGTGCAATATTGCACAGATGTGGTGAAAACAAACGTAACTGATGCGGGTGTTGGGGTCGTGGTGGTGGCTTACAGCATAGATACCGTCTATGCAAAACACTCATAACGTGAGTTTAAGATTCCAAATCTTTACTCAACCGTAGTTGCAACAGTATATAATCAACAGTATATGATTTTTGTTAGAGTAGTTAGTTTACAACTTTGATTCTTGAGGAGATAATTTACTAAAAATGTTGTACCAAACATGTATGAATTTGCAAAAGATATTTTGAAAAATGTTTTGTAGCCAATACATGAAAGCCAAACAGGTCCAAAGTACCTTGAATATCATCGTATCATCTTCTTCAAATATCATTTAGAGGTTTGGAAGAACATGAGCAGAATTTTCACAGGCCTGGTTCATTCAAGGTACTACAGCAATATTATCGATAAATCACTTACAATAAAAGCCATATAAAGTATACTGCAATAAACACTTTTGCAAATTAGAAATACAGCACCATTTAAAAGTTTGTGATTGGTAAGATTTTTTACAATTTTTTTTTTTTTTTTGAAAGAAGTCTATTATGCTCACCCAGGCTGAATTTATTTTATCCAAAATTCAGTAAAAACAGTACTATTGTTAAATATTTGTGTATTTTGAAATAACTATTTTAACATATTATTCCTGTGATGGCAAAGTTACATTTTCAGCAGCTTATTTAAATAATTCAAAATGATAATGAAAATAATTAAAATATGCTGATTTGGTGCTCAAGAAAGATTTGTTATCATCAATGTTGAAAAAACAAACAAACATTTTTTTAGGATTGTAAATAAAAGTAAAAAAAAACACATTTATTATAAATGTTATTTAAAAATACAGTTTAGGTTGAATTTAAACCTGAATATTCCTTTAATATGTAATTCCACTTATGATGTTTTCATATGGGAACAAAAATGAGTAGTTATTTTTATTTAAATACACCTGTGCTACTTCCAGCCTTCCTACTGTACATTCTTGTACGCAGAATCCGGCTTATGGATGCCTGCCAAGCAGTTACATGAAATCGATGAGAACTTAGTCAATAGCCCTTCAGATGGATGGTAACAGAATGTGTTCCTTATTTTCTGATTATTCTAGATTAATCTATCCGCTCCATTTCTCCTGCTTATTCATCACAGAGAAGACTGATGCTGCGTTAGAGGAAAGATCTGGAAGAATAATGTTTGCAAATGACATTCTTAGTGATTCAAGACTCATGGTCTCATGAAATTCAGCCCGAGGCCCAGCTATCTTCTCATACTGGCAAAGCCTGAAGACTACAGCATTCAGTTTTGTTCTTACTGGAGCTCCGTAATTGAATATGCGCCTGACATCAAACAGCTCTGATCTAGGGGGTTGAAATTGCCATCTGGATCCATGTAGCGCTGCTCTTCAGCTCCGCTGCTCTGAAATCTCGCTGAGAAGGCAAGAGAACCCAAAGATCAGGCACTTATCAAATGGCTAGACCATCTTCTCTGTTCTCTAACAGCAAATGATTTGAGTTTAAACGGGTATAAGTGTATTTTTGATCCTGTGCAGTGATAATATTAAGAGCACAGTATGAGTAATGTATGTAGTCTTTTAGGTACATGGTGCAACCGGTTGATTATGAAAGCCACTATGAAATGCAGAGCTATGAAAGAGCGGTTACGGCATGTTTCAAAATTATCTGCAGTAGAGCAGAAAGTTTGACAGGATCTTTAGAGGGGAAGAACACTGGAATGCTGGGAAGGTTTATGGCTTCACCTCGCCCTAGGCTGACACTCACACGCCTCGCCCACATTTCTGATTCAGCCCTAAGGGTGGATGTGGATGTGTGTGTGTGTGTAAGGGGCTACAGATATGTCAAGGAACAAACTTTGCCCTACCCTAAATCTGTACTTTCAGCACCAGATGTCTAGAGGATGTATTCTGAGCACAAACCAACATGCCTGTACACAAACACTCCCACCACAAAACATCCAGGACGCACATGGCCAAACTCACCAACATGGCTGTTTATGAGGAATGTTCCCAGGAAGGGTTTGCACAGCCATGGATGGTAGTCAGGACAGACGCAATTGATTTTTTTTTTTTTTTTTTCACAAATAAAAACAAGGCTGAAAAAGATAATATTAGACAGCACAACTGTTTTCAACATTGATAATATAATAAATGTTTCTTGATCACTAAATGAGGTTAAATAAATGCAACCTTTAAGCGAAAGAGACTTATTAAAAAAAAATAAAATAAATAAATAAAAAAAATCTTACCGACCACAATTTTTTTTAATGGAAAATAAGATATAAAGCAAATAATTAAAAAAAGTTCAAAGTAATAATGTGAAAACATTAATCTAAAACACTTAAAATAAAAATAAATAAATAAATAAAACATCTGACAAAAACTGCATTAAAACAATGGTAAATGACTGTTTGGTTTCCCATCTTCTTCAAAATATCTTATTTTGTGTTTAGCAGAAAAAAGAAAATTAATATAGGTTTGTATTAACTTGAGGGTGAGTAAATAATGACATAATTTATATAGCTTTGTGTTAACTATCCCTTTAATGTATGCACTTTAATCTCATAACTCTGTGACTTTGTTCTAGTAATTTTTACTTTATTCTCAAAATACTACTGAAATGTTGTAATGTTAAAAATCCATTCTTTTGAGGTCTCTATATTAAAAATCCAAGAAAAAGCCAAAAAGAGACTAAATTTTCTAGTTCCAGGCCTTTGTGGTTTAATAATTATTCAGCTGCCAGCAGAGCACTGGCATAGTGCATGAACACCAACACATACCAGCCTCCTCAGCTGGCATTGTGCCTAGCACTGAAGTGTTTCGAGGAATGGGAGGTGGGGGTGTGATGAAATGGGATGGGTGTGCATTTTCCCCTTCACTTGCCAAAGTGGGGTTAATGCCCAAAAAGGACAGAGTTGTGTGTGTGTGTTGGATGTGAGCAATGCTAGTACACTGTAGGGAAACTAGGTCAGTAGCGAGGGCTCTCTGGAAGTGGATGTGAACTTGTCACCTCTGATTCCATTAGAGGGACTGAACTTGGTGGGAGAGGGAGAGGATATAAGGTCAAGAGATGGTTTGGTCACTGTGCCATTTCACCAAGAGGAAAACAAACACTGAACTCCAGCAGAAGACACAACCTCAGATGAACGTTAATGGACAGGAGATTATTTAGTGAAGATTCATGACCATAAACTACAAAACAGATGTTGACACGGGTTAAAACACAGGTGTGAATCATTTCTTAAAGCGCAAACTGTGCAGCAAATGCAAGTGTTTTGAAGAGTTTACATTAACAGGTGTTACTTCAACTTTGTGACAATATACGTGTATATACAACTTCAAAAGACAATATATATATATATATATATATATATATATATATATATATATATATATATATGTGTGTGTGTGTGTGTGTGTGTGTGTGTGTGTATGCGTGTGTGTGTTGAGCTAGGATTGTGTCTTTATTACATGCGACATACATTGTACGTCACACACATCACACACATGACCAGCGTCGGCCAATAGTGAGCCTACGTGTGACATAGCTCTATGCAATTACACTATTTTAACTGACTAGAGGCGCAAAGAGAAGGAAGTGAACAGTTTAAATAAAGTCATTATTTGTTTTTTTGTTTTTTTTGTGTTTTTTGCGCACAAAAAGTGTTCTTGTTGCTTGATAAGTTAAGATTGAATTTTTGAATTTTTAGATAGAATTTTTTGCTATTGGTATGAAAACTTTTTCTCTCAAATATTTGTTTTTTTCTCTCATGAAATGTTTTTTTTTTTTTTTGCTATCAGTGTGATTACTATTTCTCTCAAAAAATGTTTTCTCTCAGATAATTTTTTTCCTTGCATGTACTGTAATAAAGACATAATCCTATAGCTCCGTATTACATACATATATACAGTAGTGACCAAAAGTGATGTACGGAGGAAATGTTTGTTTTTAATGACCCTACAAGTTCGATAAAACCATTAAAATTTGAGGAAAATATTTAATATGAGAGAAGAAACCAACATTCAACTTGGTTAAGGAATTATCTGACAAAATGAATGAAGCAAACATTGAATACTAAAATATAATAAATTATCAATATTTCATCGATTCCGTCTTGTTTTTTCATGTGTTCATAATTTCTTTGTCTTCACAATTTGCCATGTTTCATTGCGTTATTACAAATGAAACAAGCGACAAGCACAACTATACAATAAGCTTACAAAATCCATTTAATATGTTTACTAATATTTGTACTTAAAATGCTAGCTATGAAATTAGCCATAGCGAGACAAAGTCGGCCATACATACTAAAATGTATTAAATGTAATTTCCACTACTGCCATTCATGTCCATCACAAAAAAAAGTACATGGTTTCAGAAGTAGGGAAGGAGGTGTAAATGCTCATGAAAAAAGCTATATAAAACACAAATGTTTTTACTATATTGTTATATATACTTTAGTGGACAAATTATATGAACTAGTGAGTGTGAACAGATTTTTAAAAGAGTGTATTTTCTAAAAGTCCACAGGACCAAAAGTGCAAATAGTTGAAGAAACACCCACATATGTTCATTTGGCGTCTATAAGATAAGATTTCAAGTTTGTGGCCTCATAAACCAACCGTATACTAGCAAGGAAAGCATAACTCACTGGTTATCTATTAGCTATAATACTGACAAAGATTAAAGGGGGCTTTGGAACATGACAAATCCATTTCCATAAAGGTCACTGGACGCCCAAGATAATGGATTTGTTATGTATGTAACCCAACCCGGCCCTTCATCTCACTGCATCGACAGGATCCCCGCTAAGCGGCTAACACTTCATCAGCCGCCATAATTTCATACAGCAAGCCCTGCTGACAGCTTACGGAAGCGCAGGAAAGGGAATGTGTCTCAAAATTGTGCTTCTTAAAGCTTTCCATTCAGTTCCTGGCCACATACACACTCACCGACTAATGGAAGACCAGTGCAGTCGCTGCAATGGCTCTCAGTCCATTGACGCAACAGAGCACGCTGTGCGCCCCTCGCTGGGCCAAGGACAAGCTCTGTCTCCTCTTCTGCCAAAAGCAACGAGCCTGAGAGCATACCTTCTGTGAGAAGGAGACTAGTGCGGGGGATTAGACAGCATCAGAACTTTCCTGAGCGATATCTAAAATTTGGAGTTGTGAGCTCAGACTTTGAGGGAAGCACAAATCCATGGCTGCTCACTAGAGGATTAGCCCCTTTGCGCTCAAACTTAATGAGGACGAGTAAGCCCATTCCTCCAGCTCCACGCGAGACACGATCATGAAGTGTGCTGTGGAATGACAGAGACAAAGAGATAGAGACCGGAAGAAAGGACAAGACTGAGAGCGCAAAAGTGAGAGGGAGTTGTCTGCCAAAGGGGGACTCTTTAATTCGGTCTCTGTTGAAGAGCGGGTCGAGTGGAACGCTGGCCTGTCTGTCACCGCGAGGCTCCAGTGACCGCCTGACAGATCACAGCACAGCACCGCATCAGGGGGGCCAGTAAATTGGCCCGGGGGGCCTCCTTCGCCTGCTTTCTCCAGCTGAATCTGCAGCGGTTTATGGCAAGGCTGATGGGTAATGTGGTACACAGGAGGCTATTTATGAGACATATTTGTCCACAGCAGCATTTTCAGCAAAAAGCAGTTTACACGTGTTTGGGGTTGTCAGGGGGGTGTGAGTCACCCGAGGGAGGAATACAGGTAAAGGGTTTTATTCAAAACAATGTAGCATTATAGCCACCGCAAACCTTCTGATACAGGACACACGATGAAGCAAGCTATTTTCAGCCACTCTGAACCCTGAGATCTGCAATACAGCATTGCTTCAAAGGAAGCTATTTGCAAAAGCCCTGGTTCTGGAATGGATTCCTGTTCATGGATGAAGAAACTAATTAGGCACTGGTCGGTTTACTGTCCACTGACACAATGAATAAAGCCCCCCAGGACCCTCCTGTGCCAGACTCAGAGAAATTAGCTTTAAAATGCAATCATATTATCAAAACTAGATTGTTGTCTTTTATGAAGAAAATATGCTAGTCCAGGGTGTTGTGGGTGGATTCTTGCTGGGCCAAGTCAAAAAAAAAAAAAACACCCACATGTATCTATCATATTCTGGCCCCTAGATATGGCTCAGGTTCCTCATTCAATTGCTTAAAAAGTATTAAAAGTATTATCTTACTTCTCTTCATCATTCACAAGCCATCATTCACATAGTTTAAAGTTTAAAGTTAATGTAATGTTTTAGAGACTTCCTCAATCATTAGGTCAATTTAAACAAGCACCTTCAAAATCAACTGGAAGTTCAATTTCATTTTTGAGTGCAACACCCACATCTTAAAATCCAAACAACAACCAATAGGTAGAAGAACCAATTCCCATTCTACCCATTTTCTTTCCATTGTTAGACTCGGATGTACGTCACAATATAGAAGAAAATATCTGTTTCTACTTCCGTTTCATCAAGACTTTAATTTCTTAAATAGTTTAATTTTATTCAATATTGTAATATTTATTATATTACAATATCAAATAGACAGTCAAATAAACATATATTGAAATAATTATAACACATTTTCGATGATTACATAACGATTTTGATTTTCATAACGATGATTACATTATTAAGAATCACAAACTAGTTGATGCAGGACACTTTAACATGAAATGAGTTGGGCTTTTAGATAACATATATCTGGCATATATAAAATCAAAACATGTTCAACATGTTACACAAATTTGACTCTACAAGAGCTCATTTGCTGGAAAAGGGAAGCCTATGTTCATTTAAAGTCCAACAGTTTTTCTCCCACACAGATTGTTAGACTGATAACATTTTTTTCTTCTGGGGAAAAAAAAAAAAAACATATGAAAATCGATTCTTAAGAAACAACCTTGATAAGTGGTTTGAAATCTGATTAAATATGGTTTTTGATGCATCTCAGTCTAAACGGTCAGATCAGATTTCATGTGGTTTTACCGTCATTAGTTGTGCAAAGGGATGTTACGCCAGGTGTTGCAGCAAGAAGGCTTAAAGACATTACAACATTGCATTCATCACCCTTTTCTTGTTTTTATGTCGTTCCCTACAAAGAATGCTTTCAGATTTGAACACTGTCCTGAAGAAAAACAATTTATAGCGAAAAATCCATCGCTAAAGTTTTACATTCTTTGCATTTCATTCTTATACCCAAATATCTTTACAAGGGCTTCACATTGATGTTCACATCACAAGTTCCTTGAAAGAGTTAAGACAGAAGAGCCTGCCAGTACAAAATAGGATATTCATATATTGATATATTCAAAAACCGATGCTCCAAAAATGAACAAACAGGATAGGGAAAGTAACAAAGTGAGACTTTAGTCATCAGTCATTAGGTAAAAACTCTAGAAAAGCAATACATCGCCCTGCTTAACAAACTAGGATACAACTCATCAGAAGCGCTCTTTACTTGTATTCAAGAGCTCACTTCTGCCATGTCATTTCCACAGAATGAGGGAGGCGTCCTGCTGAACACCACATGTGTGCACAATCAAGCCAAGAGCGAAGGGGATTCAATTCCAAGCAAAGCAACCTTTCCCGGAGTGTAACCGTTCATTACAGACATCCCGAGGCAGGGCATAGAAGTGCATCTCCACTTGCTAAGACTCAATTTGAACAGTGGGGGATCTGAAACAGAGCCGGGACATATGGCTGAGTCACCACTCTCCTGAGCTCCGTAACCTACAGCCGTGCAGTCTATCGTAGCAGGTAGAGTGGCAGGCCGCTTCCACACGATTAAGTTGCGCCTTTCTATGCGCAGGGCTATAAAAAAAGACAGCGAATAACTGTAATCCGCGTGATAGAGCCCAAAATAGCAGTCATAACGTTTATCACCTCAAGTGGTCCCTGCCTGCATACGGGAGGCGCGGAGACGAAGAAGGGCGGAGTATTCGGTGAGCTGCAAAACAAGACAGAGAGAAAGAAAATCTGTGACAAACGGGATGAAAAATCATGACTGACAGGCAGTTTAAGCAGAGAAGAGAAAAATTCACACACTTAGCCACTGCTAAAGTGCAAAAAAACAAAAAAAACAGGTGACTGGGGTGTTTGAATCTGTCGAAATGGTAAACAGAGAAACTCTCAAATCACACACATAAAGTTGATATGAAACGACTGGCTAAGTTTTGTGATTTTGAGTCGGTGTGAAAGTGGGTGAGAATGCGCCGGCATTTTTGAAGATATATGCTCTTCCAATTCTGCCCTCCGTCGAGGAAGGTGACTATTATATTCCATTGGGTTGACAGAGTCAGCAAGGCTAGAACCTTTGCGAAGGGGAGAAGTGTCAGAGGGATTGGTCAGTGCCGGTGAAGGGAACGGGTGGCGGGGTGACAAGCTGTCAGAGTGTCTCACAGTGAGGTGAGCAAAGGGAGAGATGGGTAATCACAGGTAGCCAGATTTCCCTTGAGTGAAGGACAGGAGATGGGCGCAAAGTTCACAAAACCAGATTCTGTACTGATTTTGTGGTATAACATGTTTGGAGTAGGGATGCGCTGATGTTAACATTTAAGCTGATAATTTGTTTAATATTATTCACAAGAAACAAATAAATGTCAAAAATTTAAAATTTTGTCTAAATAAATAAAAATAAAATAAAGTCAATTAAATGTATCAAATAAATGGCTGAAACACACCAAACATTAAGTAATACAAACAACTGAATCTCCAATATCAGCTAATAAAACAAAATTTTTTGTATTTGCCGATAACCAGTATGGTACAAATTGTGGATCCCTAGTTTGGCATAACAACAGAACACATACAAACTATTGTTAAAGAAAAGAAAAGAAAAGAAATAATACTTGTATCCAGCAAGGATGCATTGACTGAATTGATCGAGTAAAAGTAAAGACATTCTAATTGCCAAACATCATATTAGAATGATTTCTGAAGGATCATGTGAAACTGAAGACTGGAGTAATGATGCAGAAAATTCAGCTTTGCCATCACAGGAATAAATTACATTCGGAATTATATTAGAAAACAGTTATTTTAAATTCACGATATTGGTGTTCATATATTTTTGATCAAATAAATACAGCCTTGGTAAGATTAAGAGACTTTCTTTTACCAACCTCAAACTTCAAAACAGTAGTAACACCTTAGGTAACCGGTACGTTCTCTTACGAGAGGTTCTCTTGTATTGCTCAAGTTAGCTTACGCTACGGGAACCCTTTGTCAACGACGTGCGTGCCAAGCATCCACTCCATGAGTCCATGAGTCGGGGAACAAAATAAGTGGAATTTTAGGGGCCAGCATAGCGGGCCAACATATGTATAAGCACCCAATGGGAAAATGCAGAGCAGCATAGCTGGTCTTACATGACGGCCTATTATAGTGTAGCTCAACCAGAAGAGCTTAGTCAAGTGACAGTAGCCTGCGCACAGAAATGCGGGCAGATCATACACACTATTAGACTGACAATAGATTAGCCTGCAAGGCAAGAACTTCCAGGTTATAAAACCTCACAAATGTAGGCGGAGAGGCCCAGCCTGCTGCCGTACAAATGTCATGAATAGAAATTCCGGTGGACCATACCCACGATGAGGCCATGCCTCTAGTGGAATGAGCCCCTGACGCCCAAAGTCCACTGAAGATCTTTTGACGCGTAAGCAGCAGCAATATCGTCCACTATCCATCTGGACAGGCTCTGTTTCGAGGCGGTAAGACCCTTGGAGCACCCACCAAACGAAACATAAAGCTGCTCTGAGCACCTGAAAGGGGAGCACCTGAAATGTAAACGTTGAACGATCTGACAAGGCAGAGGAGGTTAGTATCGCTCTCGCTATCTGATGCTGGCAGAGCCTATAGCGAAATGATCTGCGCTCTGAAGGGAGTGCCAATCACCATCGGGACATAGCCGTGCCTAGGTTTGAGGATGACTTTAGAGTCATTTGGCCCAAACTCCAGACGTGCAGTGCTGACAGAAAGTGTGTGTAAATTCCCCACATGTTTGACTGATGACAGTGTGCCAGAAAAATGTTTTTGAGCGAGAGGTATTTCAGACCCAAGGAATCTATTGGTTCAAAGGGATATGTTTTTAGGGCCCCCAAGATCAAAGAAAGATCCCAGATAGGATCGACGGGGACCGCAGAGGCTTCATCCTTCTAGCTCCTCGAAAGAAACCGATGACCAGCTCGTTTTTTTCCTATTAACGGGCCATGCATCGACTCTGCGAATGCTGCGATGGCCGCCACGTACACTTTGAGTGTGGAGGGGGACCTGCCCTTGTCCAACAGCTCTTAGAGGAAGACGTGCACCTGCAAAACCCCACGTCTGTGGGTTCTGTTGACTGTCGTAGCACCATTTGGAGAACATAGACCATTTAGACGCATAGCGCTTTCTAGTTGAGGGAGCTCTGGATTGCGTAATCGTGTTCATCACTCCGTCTGGCAGGAAAATTGGTATCCGTTGATCAACCGTGCGTGCAGAGTCCAGCGCTCTGGACGGGGATGCCAGATCGTGCCGCAAGCTTGAAAGAGGATATCTGTTCTCACCGGGAAAAAACATGGGCTGTGAGTGACCGCGTCAGCTCTGGGAACCAAATTTGATTCTCCCTACGCGGGGTTATACGGAGCACTGAGTGGCGCATTTCCCTGATTCTCTTGATTACCTGCAGCAACAGTGAAATCAGAGGGAAAGCATAAAATGGGCGGCTGGGCCAGGTTTAGGGCAGCGCGTCCTTGTTCTTTGAAAAGAACATTGGGCAGTGAGCGTTGTCTTTTGACACAAAGAGTTCGACCTCCACTCTGCCGAAAAGGCGCCATAGTGTTTGGACTGTTTGGGGGAGCATGGACCATTCTCCTGGGGGAACATTGTCCCTGGACAGTCTGTCTGGGCTGTCGTTCAGGTGGCCTTGCACATGCGCAACTCTCAGCGAGTGCAGATAATGCTGAGACCAAACAAGGATGTGTTCCGTCATCCGACACAACGTCAGCAAGGGCTGACAGCAAGGGCAAGCGCATCCGTGAAGGGGGGTGGAGAAGGCGAGGACGAAACTCGAAGGAGGGACTCTGGAGACTCAGGATATTTCGCTTGATAGCGTAGCTCACACAGATGGCTGAAAGTGGTGGTAACCTGGCTTCTTCGGCACTGTCCTAGGTTGGCCTTTCACTTCCTCAAGATGGCAATGCGGCTTCTCTCGGATTCAGCGATGCAAAGAGCTTCAGCTTCCGGGCCCTGCTTATATACGATATGCCATAGTTATACTGGCAGGCTATGGCAGTGTGAAGGCGTGAGCGCCCTTCAATGGATGTGACGTCATGTCGGGCTCAGTGGTAGGTTGCTGCAGTTCCCGCAGGGCAGGCTATGAGCATGCTAGACAGCCTGCTCTAGGTATGCTAGCTACTGCACTGCATTGACAACGAATACAAAAATTAAGGATTTTTTTTCTCAAAAAGATTAATCTTTCCTGTAGAGCAAGCTAACTTATGCAATATGAGAGAACCTCTCGTAACAGAACCAAAGAATTGCAGACAAAAAGGGCATCCATTATGCAATCACCATTAGGGCCGGCAAACACCACCTGAATGAAAGAGTCAGCTCATGTCAGTCATATGCGTTTATTATTAACAAAGCAACACTGTAACCATATACCGTTTGATCCTGACCCCGAAACAGATTTCAAGCACTTCACACAGTCCACAGCCTTAACTCCCACAGACACAAAATACACACTAACACACCATATAAATTGCTGTCCAAATAGCCTGACAGTGGTAATTGTGCTCAGCACTGTGCACTAAAAAGGAAGTCAATAAACGCACACATATGCAGTACAATAATGTAAACTCTTTACACAGTAATGGCTGAGCACAGAGTACTGCAAAAAGCTGAATAATAATAGAGGATAATGTGATACTACAATCAGCGTAGCCCACTAAAAGAGGAAAACGTCATATGGTACAGAAGAGAGATACAAACTACAGTACAACACCAATGAAAATGATAAATGAGTTAAAGATTTTAGTTTTCATACTTGCAATGAAATGAACTTAATGAAAGGGGTCATGTGGGTAACAAAGCCATGTGGCTCTTTTTTAACAGGATGCAAATGAAAGGTTAAATCCCAATCTTAAATTTTAACTTTGGTATCTAAGACAATAAAGTGTGGAACAAGTAACGGCACAAAAACAAAAAAATAAATTAGTATCACATACAGTAAAGCAATTGTTACTGCCTCAAACAAAACATCACATTACTAAACCTGAGTGATTCAGTCAACACTACTGCTGAGTCATAAGAGATGCCAGAGTGATCTTACCCTTTACTGGCAAAAGAAGCAGCTGTGGCACGTTTACTGTATAGCACATTTTGTTGTATTGCAGTATGCTGTGACGGTAATTTGGTATTACTCTGAGCATGATACAGTTTTTGATCATTTATTGTGTGTCATCACAGGCTAATGGAACAGTGTGTGTTATAAGGCATGACAACAAAGTAATACCAAATAAAAACATTTCTTTTCAAAAGATGAAAGTCTATTTGCTCCATTTATGTAGATGACTCACCAATGATGAAACAATTTTCAGTTCTTCTTGGCTGAATGGAATAAAGTGAACCTTAAACTTTATATAAAACAAACTAAAAATAAATTAAAATTTAAATACATGATACAAAAAAAAAAAAAAAAAAAAAAAAAAAAAAAAAAAAAAAAAAACAAGTAACACTCACACATACCGAAAAACTTCAAATAATTGCCCGGGATTTTATATTCCCAAATCATCGAACTGCACTGTCTTTGAGACAGGCTCGTAACGCGCCCCGTCAAGCGCAGCAGTCAATCTATTCTACATCTCTCACTCATCAGGCTTTGGCTGGACGAAAATTTGCTTTGGCGACCGCCAAAAAAAAACATACGATCTGACGGATTTTAGAAGATTAAATACAACCTGAAAAAAAAAACAAGAAAAAAAAAAAAAAAACAGACCAGGCCTTTATTTGAGACTGGTCTTTGCTGGCAGTGGCAATTGGCAGTTGCTTAAATGCATTTAGAGGTGTGGTCCTGGTAAAGACACTCTCCTGACCTCCAAACTGAATGTCAGAATGGGAAAGAAAGGTGATTTAAGCAATTTTGAGCGTGGCATGGTTGTTGGTGCCAGACGGGCAGTCTGAGTATTTCACAATCTGCTCAGTTACCGGGATTTTCAAGCACAACTATTTCTAGGGTTTACAAAGAATGGTGTGAGTCGAAAATGCCTTGTTGTTTGACGCGCTATTCACGTCTGGTGTGAACGCAGCATTAAAAGAGTGATTGATTGGTCTGTGGCACTGTGTGCAAAAAAAAAAAAAATACTTCGGCTGGGCCTTAATGTCTGATGTCAGGTTATACTTGAAGGAGTGACAAACACACTCTATAACCAAACTCACAACCTGTAAATTTTCAGGACTCTCAACCGCTGTTGGAACTTTTCCTTCAACAAAGAAGAGACCAGGAGACGTTGGGATATCTTTCAAGCAGAAGTTATTCTTTATTGAGGACTTTGCTGTGCGTCATTGTTGTCCCCCAAGTCTGACTAAGGGAACTTTAAATTGCAATTTAAATGCAATTAGGAGGAGGGATTTATAATCATCATTTATACATCAAATGCTAAATTCAGTCTACTAAACTTTCTCAGTTTATATTGGAACATAAATTAAACATTAATAAATGTGTGATACAACAACAAATTCTTGGAAAACCTGCACTGTGTGAACGTAACCGAACTGGACAACAACTTGTCACTTCATACATTGCGAGAGAAAACTCACAGTGTTAATGTTACCATAAAGACCTGTTGCTCACATGAACTCTCAAATTACCTTAAAAAAATGGAACAAACAATTTCAGCTAACTAAGCAATCCACATATGAAGAATGTAGTATTTTAATAAGCTCCAAATGTTTACAATGAGGGACATTTATATCACTGTACCACTCAGTTTGCAATTCCCCTCACTTAGGGGTAAAAGGCATAAAAACGAGAGATAACTGAATTATGTGGTTTCTCTGTCTATGGCAGAAAGGAAGAACATAAAAAGCTATAGAGAGAGAGAAACTGCCGAAACTAGCTTTTTCTCTTTTATTTCTCAGGCTGCTCCGTCGGACTCGACCCGGGCAAATGTGGAAATCCATCGCTCTGACAGGAGCTTGTCACATTCCATCGCTCCGGGCCGACAGATCCCTCTGTCTGATTCTGAAGGGTTGTTATGTATGAAAGTGCCGACTGACTCCTCAGCCCCAGTGCCAGAACTCTGATAAGCAGGATGACATCTGCGCTACATTATTCTACAGTGGTTCTTTGTGCATGCTGGAGATTGGGAGATCGGCTCAGTATAAAGGGGAGGAGGATGTGTTGGGAAGGAAAGCAATTACCCACATTTGAGGGGAAGCCTTCGTCTGGGACCCAGCAAAGGGGTTTGATGTGATGGTCTAGTTCTCACTTCCTTTTCTCTTTCTCATCTTCTGTCTCTCATCAACTTCACTAGCTGCATCTTCCATAGCAAGAGGCTCTAGAGCGGCTCAAAGCCTCCTGGTCCTCCCACAAGGCCTTCACTCTCGCCTCCAGCTCTCAGCACATATATAGGCGCAACCTAGTAAAGCTGAAGAAATTGAGTTCCCTCCAAGTGCCTCTCATTATTCATGTTGCCATATATAAACCCCTGCAAACATCTGGGAGCTGGGTAGTTGCTTCCTATTTCATGGCACTGAAATTTATGGTACCATTAAAGGGTTACCAGTTTATCTTCTCCTTATGCCTCCACACAGTTTTGCTACCCCTGAATCTCCAGGAGACTAAATGTATTTAAGTATAATAGTGGTGATAATCTTGCTAAGCTATGATGCAATACTCTTTAATACAGCATTTCAGAATGTTTGTAAACAATAGGCACCGAGATACTTCCGGGTGGCAGAACGCAAGCGGCTTCTACTGAAGACTAACTGAAGAGATCCAGCCGGCTACTGTAACAGTTACATAGTTAAACACATTGTTGTTGATCAGAGTTGAATCGATGATGAAAATTTCTTGTGTTTGGGGTTGCGCTGCCAGATTTACAGCAAAAGGTGAAGGGGTTGTATCGATTTCTTGTGGGTGAGGAGGTTATAGCGGGTGAACTTTGTGTCATCAAAAGTAGGAAATCTTAATGATGTCCTACATTATATGATTCATCCAATGTTTACATTTCTGCTGCCAACCCCTTCAACGCTGCTTCATGTATTCTCAAAATGATCCATCTACAAAATCATAGCAGCATTTATCTTCAGCCGGGACTATCATTCGAGGGACTGTCCAGTCTCACGCATTGACTGTGAGACTCACGCAATTGTCACTTTTCACACGCTCTCACGCCACACATCTATTTTTATCACGCAACTTACCAAAATGTATATTCCTCATATATAATATCGACCAGTCAGTGTTTTTCAACCGTGCAAACAAGTTAATATAACAGCTGGAGAACAATTGTCACATAACATTTACCTCAGGAAAGCCATTTAATGACCATGATAGGCTATGTAGCACGTTATTTTGGCAAGAAAAATGAGCTAGAGTGTTTTTTACTAATTATGTGTGGGCCTACTATATTACATATTTATTATATTTTTTACTTATATCATTAAAAACAGTTATTATGATAAAACAGCATTATATTTAATTAAAAATTTAATTTACTAGTGTTGCCATAGGAACATTTTGGCTTTTGCCACCTGGAAGAACGTCTATTACTGTTGTGACGTCATGGTGAATTGTCGTATAAGCATAACATTTTTGCTAGATTGCAACTGTTGGTATAATCATTTATATTCACTCATTGCAGTCCGCTATGGAATTGCCCTCTCACATAACATATATGGTTTGATAATCTCGGACAGAAAGTTGTGAGGAGGTTCAAAAACAGTAATGTTACAAAAGTTTTCTAATTTAAATAAATGTTGTTATGCTTTCTGTTTATCAAAAAAAAAATGGTTTCTTAAGCACTACATCTGAATGTTAGCATGATTTCTGAAGGATTATGAGACACTGAAGACTAGAGTAATGATTCTGAAAATTCAGTCTTGCCATCACATGAATATACTGTTTTTGAAAACATATATATATATATATATATATATATATATATATATATATATATATATATATACTTAATTCAACGTGTGCGTGGGGTTCAGTTTTCAGCCTTCACAATTTTAATTGTGTGCTGTTTTTGTGTCATTGTTTTACAAAGATTTACACATGTTTCAAACATGATCCTGTTTCTGTGTGTGTGTTCATGAATGTGTGTCAGCTTGTGTGTGTTTGCTTGTGTGTGCAATAACAGCACCGGTCAATTTCTGTCAGAGACCTTTTTAACATGCACAGACACCAACAAATTAAACATAAAGCTGTGCTTATCAGGGATTTCAAGGCCGCTGGGTTCATGAGCTCAGCTCCTGTTTAACTGTCAATTTTTATGCATTTCAGGCATTTCAGGCATTAATTTACGGCACAGTCATCAGAGGTAATCAGGCCTTATTACGGACGGAAAGAGGTTTATCTCCTCATCCCTTAATCCTTATTCACTTCAGCTGCCTCCACAATTCTTCGTTTTTACAAACAAAGACATTAACTTTACCCCATTTCAAAAACGTCCCCATATTGCTTTGCATGCTATAGACTATCTGATCGCTTTAAAGCTGCATTTCACGCCGTCTCGGTCTTCAAAAGCGCCAGTGACGAGGCCATTGCGATGAGATGAGATGCGAGTGTGGGTTTCTGAACTGCTTGATTTGATTTGGGGAGATGATACTACACCCAGGAAGTGCAGGAGAAGGGTTGAATCAATATGCATGTAGTAATTAGGCCCCATTAAAAAAAAGAACTTCAGAGGGAGGAAGGTTATAAAATGTTAATGAGACTTCAACCCCAGCTCTCTCTGAACATGTGCGTCTCTGGATGTGAGTAGCATCCGGGTCAGTGCAAATAGAGCCAACCGTGCACGTCACACCAAACTCAAACTAACAAACCGATCTTCAATCTCTTCGGAAGCATTTCACACAATGTGCACCTGAACAGGGTTTTGAGGTGAAACCGTCGCAGGTAAAGTTGTTCAGTGTGTGCTCTGATACACCGTTCCTGTATGGTAATTTATTGGCAGTGATAGCTCCCTACAGACAGTCTGCCTCCGTCAGGGGCAGGCAGGGGCACTAATGGAGGAGGGTGCAGGCCCGATCAATAAGAGAATGGCAAGCGGCCCAGCCTCACAGCTGTTGCCAGGCGAAAAGGCTCCAGTAATGGAGCTCTGTTAGACAACGCTAGCGGAAGGTACGGGATTGTCTTCATATCCCGATGCTCTAAGCTGTCCCGCTTTGTGACCTGCAATGTAGGAATATGAAAACGGCTAGAGCTGCGCCCCAATGCAACTACCATCAGCACCTGATGTTTATGTCAACCTAGGTCACCTACATCCAAACCTCTAACCCTAACCATGTTGCGGATAAAGGTTCTGGAGAAATTATGCCCTTTCAGTCTGAGAAACGTGCAAAAATTGTACCTTTAGTTTGTCAAAGGGGCAGTTCACTCAAAGGCAGTGGTCCTGGTCCGTGAAGAATTCCAAGTTGTGTGCGAGTTGATTTGCTATAAATTAAAATAAAATGTAATTAAATTGGATATGAAATAAAATTATAATAATGATAAATACATTTTGTTAAAAAAAAACATTTAAATTAAGATTGAATGAACAACATTGAATTGATTAGCAAATAATTAATTCCAGTCAATGGTATTTTTTTTCAGTTGCTAGCAAACCGTAGGATCATTTAGGTTCACTTAAGTGGCAGTCTAGTTTTTTTTTTTTTTTTTTTTTTTTTTTTTTTTTTTTTTTTTTTTTTTTTTTAAGAAATTATCATTAAAAAAGTAGCTCATTAGCTGGAAAGTGACTAATTTCCCTCCAGGACAAGAAAAATCAACAAATACTAAAAACTCAGTCTGTGAACAACCAACATGTTCCTTGAAAATATAGGCTATTCCAAGAAATAGAAGAAAAACACTCAAAGTGACCTAAAATAATTGGGAGAATCACTGATCAAATATACTGATCATCTATCACTAAACAGTGCACATATTAGCATGATAAGAGTTACGACAATATCAATTTTCTTTCTATAGCATAACCAACACAACACCAGTTGGCCAGTGTGCTTTATAATACATACAATTAAGAAAAACTATCGAAATAAAACACACAATGCAACATTGTATGGACCATTCAGGAGCAGATAAAGCAGCCCAGCAAAGGTGACCCGCAAGTACAAATCTGATTCCAAAAAGATTTTCAGAGAGGGTTTTATGCCCAGCGCTATCAGTGATGGATCGGGCATTGAATATGTGTGCATTGTCTCTACTGAAGTAATCAGTGAAACAGGATGAGCAGTGGACTTTGGCGGGTACGATACAACCTTACCACCCTCCAACTCCGTACAGATGAATGGCTGCCACACTCCGCCAGCAATTGGATTATATGGAAAGCTTTCTCCTCAATGAGTGCTTTGGTAATGCAATCTGCTCAAACTGCCCACTGCAAAGATGAGCAGAGTGAGCAAAATGCTGTGGCACCGAGCATACGTCCCTCTCGGAGGTGACGGATGACTTTGATAGCATAGTGCCTTTGGAGACAGGCACTTCCTCGCATGACAGCAGAGTAAGTGATATAGAATGGCATGTATATTTTCTCAAGCACTGACTCGTCTCCTTGCCACAGTTGGGTTGGAGTTCCATAAACCCTTGAGATCCATCTCTCACCTGAAAGTTGGCCATTTATTACGTTGCTGTATGGTTTCGTTATGCTAGTGATTTATGGTTCCAATTTGTCATCTAACTACATGTGGATACGGGTAGCCAAAATGCTCTCAAGTATTTAAAAGTTGAAGTAATCTGTGGAGTAATCTTTTAAAGTGGTGTGTGAAGTGGTGCAGATTTACACATTTTAAATTCTACAAATAAAAGTTAAACACTGAATTAAACATTACATTGTGAAATGTTTTGTATTTTCTTGGAAAATCTACTCCAGTATTACAACAAAATGCCTTTTTAAAGGATTAGTTGTCGTTTAAAAAAACTTTTGCTGATAATTTTTTCACTCTCATGTCATCCAAGATGTCTATGTCTTTCTTTCTTCAGTCGAAAATAAATTAAGGTTTTTGATGAAAACATTACAGGATTTTTCTCCAAAGTTTCAAGGTCCAAATGACAGTTTCAGTGCAGATTCAATGGAACTGTCATTTGGACCTTGAAACGTTGGGGTCCATTGAAGTCCATTATATGGAGAAAATCCTGGAATGTTTTCATCAAAAACCTTAATTTCTTTTCGACTGAAGAAAGAAAGACATGGACATCTTGGATGACATGGGGGTGAGTAAAATTGTCAGCAAAAGTTTATTTATTTATTTATTTTAAAGTGAACTAATCCTTTAAAGTGTTCCTATTTGGTGACTGAAACAGTTATTGGTCAAAAATCAAAATAAGCAGTTTCATAACATAATATATTTTGCAAAAATCATCATCAACTAGTTTAACATAAAATGTTTTCATAAAGTACCCCACAGTCATTTTAAGTTAATATTTTATTCAAGTTAATGGTTCTTTTATGTTGGTTAATATTCACATGGCAACAACCAACTAAAGTAATTTTTTAAGGGTCAGATCAGTGAAGTAGCTACACTACTACACTAGAAATAGCTCATTATGATAACAACTGCATTACAAATATTCACTTGTTCTGGAGTCACCCTTGGTCACTTTTTTCTTTCCCTTCAAATCATCTGAAAGGCAATGACTATTGGGTCGGATTTACTACACCACAAAAACGTCTCACAAAGGAGAGAGGAGACAATTCCGCAGACTTCCCCATCAACTTATGTCCATGCTTCTTTCCGTCACACTGGGACCAGCCTGCCCTCGCATGGTCATTTTCCCATTAATGTAAAAGATATCCAACACCTAAGAGCTTATTCATTCTCCAAAGAAACTCTGGCACATCATCTTCTCTGGCAGCAGCATGACAATGACAACGCGGCATATCTCATTCTGCATCAAATCCCTTCATGTGTCAAAACTACACTCACGAATGGATCCTCCTATAAAATCATCATCTATCTGAGACTTATTCTTCCTCCCTAAATGAATATGATTTGAACATACAGATGTCTGACAGCATGACTACAAATCTTCCTCAGAGTAGAAGGACGTGGCCTAATTACTATCTGCGGCTGGCATCCAGCAGTGTGGTGGGCAGGTAAAGACCTTTTATCACCCAGTGGGAGGTCCACGTTGACCTTGATTTCGTTCGAGTGACAGGGGAGAACTGTGCAGCATCAAGAGTAAAAAAAAATATATATAAAAGTCTCACTCTTATGGAGCTAATAATATGACAAAATTATTTGAATTGTGTAAATATGAATTATTTGCAAGTGTAATCTAACAAAATTGAATTTTAGGTGGTAGTTTAAATAGTTCTGAATTAGATTCTTTTAACGAATATTGAACATTTGAAATTTACCAAATTTAAATGTTTTTTATGGCTTTTTATAGACATGTATTTTCAAACAGCAAGCTTTTTTTTGCTCTGAATTCTTATACAGTAAATAATCAGTAAACAAAACCCTACAGATTCAAGTTTTCAAGATGAAGAAATTCAGACTTAAAATTCAGTTTTCAAAAATTCAAATTCAAAAATTCCGATCTTACAGAAAGTAGGTCACAGGTCATCCACAGGGAAGAGTAGATGATCTCAGAAAAGTCGAACAGAGCATTTTGGCCAATTAGGGACTGCAGGCGTTTTCCAGCTGAACGTGGTGGTGGTTCAAGAGGCTGCCACTCTCTGACCTTGATCATGAATCGCCCGGAGGTAAGTGATTCTTAAACATTGTGTTTATATGTTAGGTTAGTGTTCTCAGCACGTGGGACATTTGTCTAAGCGGTCTCTGGTGTTTGTTTTAAAGTTTATTTTGTGTAAAATTTATTAGAACGACTGGCCCCAAACTTTCGAACGGTAGTGTTTAATGTTAGATTTCTATCTCAGATAAATGCTGTTTTTTTTTACTTTATATTCATCAAAGAATCCTGAAATAAAAATTTAAATAGCTGTTTCCAACATTGATAATAATGAGAAATGTTTCTTGAGCATCAAATCATCATTAGAATGAGTTCTGAACAATCTGAAGATGATGCTGAAAATTCAGCTTCGATATAAAGGAATAAATCACACTTTACTTTATATTCACATAGAAAACAGCTGTGTTAAATTGTAATAATATTTCACAATATTACTGTTTTTGTTTTTTATCAAATAAATGCAGCCTTGGTGAGCAGAAGAGACTTCTTTTAAAAACATAAAAAATCTTACCGATCTAAAACTTTGGACTGGTGGTGTGTATATATTTTCTAGGGAGTCATTCTATTTGGAGCTGGTACTGTCCTGACTCTGTTGTCCTCTTTCTGCCTGGCTACACACTTGCACTCATGCACAGGAGTGGAATAAATTATTCACAAAGAGTCCATCCCTCCCTTTCTTTTTCCGTCTGCAGGATGGGCGGAGCGGGTGGAGAAGGTGGGCATGAGGGGTGGGAGTCCCAGAGCCCACAACTCAGCAGGAGGCCAGTCCTCCAGACATTAGTGTTTCGGTTATGTGGCGTCCTCTCTTTTACTGGCACTCAGGCTAATTCAAAACTGTTTTAACATTCACCTGTGCATGCATGTCAGAAGGACAAGTGGGATGAGGATACATTTCTTTCCTCTCTCTTTCCTTATCCCTTTCTCACCCCCTCATTCTTAACTCTGGTGTCCCTAGTGGGGCCTCTGTCACTAGAAAAGCCCTGTTATTTTGTATCATGTCCCCTTAAGCGAGATTTCACAGACTGCCCCTGAGTATCAACAGCAGACTTCTGCCATCCCGCAGGTAATCCCGCATTGTTTTTGTTCTGAGCTTGATGCACACAGATGCTATAAACCGCTTGAAGACTGTGCGTAATTAAAAGTGCATGTGATCGTGTGGTCCTGTTTTTTTTACTTGCCTCTGGCCTTACTTCATCCCTCCAGATTTTCAGCTGCCGGATGGTCGCAGCCAATTCAGCATGTATCTGCTCGGGGCCACAACAGGATTCCAGTAACACCACATCTAAGATCAATAGAGACATCCAGAAGACAGAAGCTGACAATAACATGACTGGTAACAGCACTGTGGGAAAGAAAAAAAAAACAACAACAACTGGATGAGCATAAATAAAACAGAGGCTCCCTTCTGCACAGACTGATTTGTAATTATGTTGAAAACAAAGCATTTTCTGTGTGCTTCAGTCCCTTTCTTTGTGTATTCATCAATAACAAATGGGAATGTGCTAATCACAATGTTTTTTTTCTATATTCGAATTGTTGGTAGTAGAAAATTAACAAAAGCAATACAACCACTTTATAATTACACAGTGCTCTATTGAGCGTGATTGTATGCACAGTCTTATGCCGATTATGTTTAAATGTGTAAAATCGTGTTAACCCCTTAAACTATGATTTTTTTTTTTTTTTTTTTTTGGGGGGGGGGGGGGGGGTGTAAAGGCCATAAACAATCTAAACTGAAAATTATTGATTATTAATGTCAAATAATATAAAGTTTATTTGCAAAGAAAAAGCAAGTCATATTCTGGGCTACAGAACGGTTTATGAATTTTTTTATTGCTTTTTACTGATTAAAAAAAAATGAAGGGAGCGTCTCAATAGCTCCATAGTTCAGTAATCAGGGTTCTGATCAGCAGAGGTGGACAAAGGACACAACTTCCTTACTTAAGTGAAAGTACAGATAGATACTACAGGTCAAATATTACCCAACATCAGTTGGGTTCTGACGTCAACCCGACTTTAATTTCCAATCAAAATCCAACGTCAATGTCAATTCCACGTTGTGGATTCTGACATCAACCTGATTTTCATTCTCAACTTTGGGTTTGGTCCTCTAAATGCAAATTTTGTCATTGTTTTGGTAGCTTATAGATAACAGTAAGGCAAACATACAGTATTCAGAACCTCTGAACCTCAGAACCTCTATTCAGAACCATCCTCTGGTGGCTACTTCCAGCAGGATAATGCACCATGTCACAAAGCTCAAACCATTTCAAATTAGTTTCTTGAGCATGACAGTGAGTTCACTGTATTAAAATGGACCCCACAGTCACCATATCTCAACCCAATAGAGCCTCTTTGTGATGTGGTGGAACGGGAGCTTCGTGCCCTGGATGTGCATCCCACAAATCTCCATCAACTGCAAGATGGTAGTGTATATTTCTCTCATGATATAATATTGAATATTGCTCCAAGAGTTTTGAAACAGTTGGAGAGCAACAGTTGACATCAAAAAGCATCAGATATAAGAACATCTCTAATCAGAGCAAGCCACGCCATATGCCCTTTACGCTCTCTTGTGCCTCACTATAAATTTCCAAGGAACAAATGGTTGCTAATGGTTAAATGGTCAGATGGTCAGATAATACAACAGGTCAGAGTGTCTAATGTGAGAGTGATAGATGAAATGAGAGGGGCTGTTCTTCAGCTTTAAGGGTCTTATCACGTTGTCACCTGGCAGGTAAACACTGACTGACTGGTGGACTGGGCCCTCCAACTCAGAGATAACATTTCTCGTTCTCTGGTCTAGCACCGGATCTCATTTTCCTCGACAGGGCTAAGGTTCAGTCATTCGCTCAAACAAGGAAAACAGGACGCGATAGAATCTAAGAGGTTGTAGCTTCCTGCCTGGATGTATATCACACAGAGGAGATAAGAGAAAATCCAGGAGAGTGAGGAAGATGTAGAGACTCGACTACATGTGGAGAATCTGTCAAACAGAAGACGGTCTTGGTGGATGTGAAAAGGGAGTGAATATATGATAGGAACTTTTTGTAAGGATTTGTGAATGTTTAGATTCTACAATGAAACATCAACTGTTACAAAGTAGTACAAAGTCGTCCGTCCATCTGCCCATTCACCTTTTTTTTTTTTTTGCCATTTCACAACCAGATCTTCTGAGCACCAACACACAATGTGATGCACATTTAAGATTATTAGAATAATTATAGATTGGAATAATAATATGCTGTTTCAACAATGAAAACACTTAATTCAGTCATAGCAACTTTAGCCAGTGTTTGTTTTTTCATATTGAGTTTCATCTATCAGAATTAATGTTACACCCCTCAAAAATACAGTATACCATACGAGGTATCGCCACTTTTAAATGTGCATCACTTTAGGTGTTGGTGCTTAGAAGTACTGGTTGTAAAGTTAAGAAATGGATGGACGGTTCAACAGACGGACAGAGATAGATACAGATGGATGGATGGATTAATTCAGGATCAGGACTGGGTTTCCCGAAGTACTAAGCAAATGTCAGTTACATAAAATGAATAGTTAATCTACAGCATGTTACCCAAAAACACATAAAAATGTTGTAAATTAACAAGCCCCTCAACAACACTCATATATTTATTATGAGCAATTTCAACATATTTCTCAAACCTTTCATATATATCCCTCTCCCTCTTCCTCCTTTGTTTCATCTGTAGTCTGATGTAGCATGGCAGTCTGTAAGAGTGTTTTTGCTTATTTCTATAGTTTTCTTTGCTTATTTCTTCATATCAAAACTACACAACATTGAAAATAACCAATTCCAGAATGTAACGCCACTCATTATGACACAACTCATTTTCAAATGCTTATTTTGTATTAGATTCACAAGGTATTTCCTAAAGCTGAGAAGACAAAAACTGGTGAGGACTCACCCCAAATGACCGCTATGGTCTTATAGATACCTCACTAATAATTTATCATGGATCCTCCTTATACACACGAAATGACTGAACCTACTTGCCACTGCTTCCATTTCAAATGCAGTCCTGCTCTAGACTCGCACATCTGCTGATTGAATTTGATGGAGCTGTCTGTATAATAGCATTAGCATTACAGAGGAAAATGTTCATCATCATAATGCAATTTGTAACATATTTTCTTGAACGCGGCTGGATTTCCGGCGGGATCAATAGATAAGCTGCTCACAACAGTCGACCTCAGCCTCAGCATGAGTTAAGGGCACAGAAACGGACAAGGTGACACGGCCCAGGGGAAGCAGAGGCTAAAAGGGCTGTGTAATACACTGAGAAACAATGAGTTTGCAGTAGCAGCACAGACCCGGGGCTCTTTTTCTCAAGAAAATAAGATACTGTACGGTCAAGGCCCAATCCGTAAGCATAAGAAATGCTTCAAACGGCTTGCAGAGAGAAGTCAGTATTCTCCTGCTTGGCTCAGACACACTTTTAGTCATAGTTTGAGCTCTCTTTTCTTGGCGTGTGGTGGAGCCGTTCCCTCTGGATGCCGACTAACAAGAGCGTGAGAGGGGACGACACAAATTCATCTCGGCCTTGGATGGAGAACGTGGCTGCGACAGAGTTCTGTCAATTTGTGCTGCCTGCCAGCCACCGAGGGCAAAGCTATGCTTCTCTTCCTCTCTTTTCTTCCCTCACTCGCTCTCTACAACCCAGATCTCTCCTCCCTTGCCCGAAAACCCTCTGCCAGCCCTCCAGGGAGCAGCTGAGCCCCTGCTCGACAGCTTCCTCAATCGCTGCCATCTCTCTTGCTCTCTCTCCTTCCTCTCAACAGGCTTCAAACATCTCTCTGCTCCCCTTTTGTTTGTCTCTTCCTTCTGCAAGGCCAATCGGGAGGTTTTCACAACTTCCATCTCCCAGAAGCCATGATGGAAACATCAGCGCTAAACAGAGAAGAGGGGGGGGGGACTTGGGAAGAGTGAGGAATCATGGGAAGATAGGCAGTGTGAAGAGACATGAGGTGTGGAGGCGGAATGCAGTTTGGAAACATTCTGCCAATGAACAGTAAAGAAAGTTACAGTGGCTGTGGGTAGTTTGCCATGTGTGTGTGTGTGTTTTTTTTTTCACAGATTGCCTCTCATTACTGCCTGCGAGTGTGTGTGTGTGTGCGTGTGTGTGTGTGTGTGTGTGTGTGCGTGCGTGCGTGTGGGTGGATTCTTCAGAACAGGCAGGGGCCTCCAAGGTTCACTAAACTGAAAAGACAGAGGCAGCAACTGAGACACACAAGCAGATGTGAAGCCCAGAATAATTAGGCTACACGGTGTCTTCAATGGAATCTGACTTAGATTTGGCCACTCGCCCTTGAGCCTGAGCAACTGCACTGATCTCTCACTGTCTCAATTAATTTGCCCTATCTCATTCACTTTCTATGCAGAGGATGATCCATCGATGTCTAACATTCTGCTGTGAGGGTTATAAATACCCATGTTGCAAGCATCCAGCTATGTAAACTAACCAAACTCCATCAGGAATCCTTTCTTGAATCTGTCTGACACATCATCAGTGTTGGGGTAAAGTGTTACAAGTAGAGCTGTCAATTAAACTCATTAATTAAATTTTTTTATGATTATGTATGCAATTAATCATGCTCAATAAGTTCTGTATTCAAAGACAGCTAGATAATATGCAGCAGAATGACGCACAGAGGTCTTGAGATCTATCTGAAAAACTTTAAAATTTGGTGCACAAGATGTAACACAACAGCCAAAGATGTCAATATGCATGTTTACGTAGACTAACACTGAAAAAAAAAAAAATTATGCAAGAATACATTTTCTATGAAAAGCCCTAAGGCTACCTCTGACATATTGACAGATATGTCAAAACATGATAAAGGAATGATTCAAATAATAATTGACATATACAGTCACTTTGCGTAATGTCCATCCAAAGGCTTACTGATCTCACACAATTTTATTCTTAATTATAATAAAATAAATACTTTAAATACAATTAAAACTCTCAACTGGGAGTCCTAGTTAGATGTAAAGTTACCATTTTATTTTATCCAAGCTATTTTAAAGTAATGTTACATTTTGAATTTACTCCATAATTAATTTCAAAATAAATGCTTGATAAATACTAATTAACTGAAATCTTTACGCATATGCTTGACACTGCTTCTACGGTGAAACTAGATCTCTCCTGTTACAATCAAAGGTGTTTGCATGGTGTTAGCAAACCAGCTGAAATTCCACTTTGAATAAAACACATAGTAACTCAACACTGAACATCCCTCCTCCCATCTGATGCCAAACACACCTTGTCAGACCTTGACAGAGCCCAAATGTACTACGTGTTTGTGAGATCAGTACTATAAGAGACTCTGGCATGATAAACCTGCATATTCCAATTTTGTGGTCTCAGAAGGCAGGTGACACCGTTGCAGTTAAGATGGTGCCATGATGGCCATTACGTATGTAGCCAAATGACATGCTCCAGCAATCTGAGATCAATATGTCGTTAATATGAAAACAGTCAGACAATTGGAACGCATGGATGAAAATCTCATCTCCTTAATTGTTGTGTCGAAGAAAGTAATGTACACTGTAATATATAGCAGCATTACCTTTTCTACTGTAGATCACACTGGCCAGACTGAAGCACTGCACTGCAACATAAAAATGTTGCAATCAGAGATTTACATGACAATTTTACACGGACTATAACAATGCAGAAATTAGTTCAGTTTATGCATGTGATATATATCCCATTGTTGGAGAAAACAGATTCAGCTTTGAACTAGAGCAGCATTATTCAACACACGACCCCTCAAGACATTTGTGGTCTATGTGATGTTGTCATTAATGTGGCAACCACAAGTACAATAACTCACTACAATAATAATTAAAAAAAAAAGAATTTAAGAATTGATTTGAATAGGACACAGGACATTACATTGGAATTCTAAATGACAGAAAAAAATTCATTTTTTTCTATAATACATTCTGAGAAATAAACTATAAATCAATAAATAAATCCATCCACCCCACTCATTCATCCATGTTTGTAAAACTTTAGCATAAAACTTTAGTTAAATGACACATATTTCAGTTATATGAGATATATTTTTTTCAGAAGCTGAAATGAGTTAATATAAAAGACGTACTATAAAAATAAGGAGTGCAGCGCTTGATGCTGAACAGACATGCTTTGTGGCCCCTAAGCTTTTCAAAGTAGTCTTGGTTGACTCTATGTCAAAATAAGACTTTGTGTTCTCATATCCCAGCATGCTGAGTGCCCACATGGCTGTTGGATCTCTCTGCTTGAATGTCCTATGGGTGTGTGAGTGGTTTAAATAAGCACTCATTAGCTAACAGAGGCAGGACGTTCCATGATGACAGATCTTTCAGAAAAAAAATGACAGAGTTCCTCATAGCCTTTGAGTTGCAAACATGGGTAAGAAGGGGTTGGGGCTTGATTTCTTTCACTCTGTGATGCTTTTCTAAGACCTCGCATATGCATTGATATAAGACACAGACGTCTGAGGCCAAAAGAAATCTAACTGTGGCCAAGCTTCTGACCGCCCTGCTGAGGATATTATCTTTTCACTTGGATGTGTTTTTCTTTTACCCACCTTCACAGATCATTAAATGCTCTTTTTTTTTCCAGAAAGCCTCAAAGCAAAGGACAGCACTTAACCACAGGAACATTCTTCTCACCATGGCCTGAAACCTTCCTCTCTGTGCTAGGTGGACATCCCGAGAAAGATAAAAATCTGACATTTTGAGGACACAGAGCAAAGACCAAAGAGTTCCCTACTGTCACAAAGGTGGTGCTTCAAATGATATCATGGCTTTGATTTCATACATGAATTAATCTCAGTGTTATTAGGCTGAACCACTGACTGGTCTTGTAACAATGTGCTCTATAATAGACCTTTGCAGAAAGTTACAACTTAACCTGTGCACATACATACACACACACTCATTGTATGCCGCTGACACAAAGGGCAGGTTTGAGAGATCTGACATTTAAAAACTAACAGCGCAAGGCTAAGACTGGATCGTTAACCTCTGAATCAATTAAACGACTCATGGTTTAGTCTGTGCACTTGTGTGTATTTGGAATGATATATTTGGAATGGGAGTTTAATGACAACTGGTTAATTTATATTAAAAAGAATATTAATTTTAAAAAGTCCAATTCTATTAGAAGTAAACCTGTTGTCAAATTTGTTTGCAATTAAATGGATTTGGCTTAAAGGCAAAGTTCACTTCAGCTTCAAACCTGTATACATTTTTCTTCTGTTGAATACACAAAAAAATTTGCAATTAAATGTTAAATTGCTGCATTTTTTTTTTTCTTCCATACAATGAAAGTGAATTTGGAGAAAAAAATATGTTAAGCTCCAAAATCTTCAAATAAGCACCATATAAAGTAGTCCGTGCCTCATGCATCGACTGAGGCCCCGTCCACACTACCGCGTTTTCGTTTAAAAACGGAGACCTTTTGCTACATTTGCACCTCCCGTCCAGACTAAAACCGAAAAAACGAAGACCTAAAACAGAGAAGTTTAGAAACGCTGCAGCTCTGTTTTGCGTTTTGAATCTCCAGAGGGCGTTTTAGTGAAGACGTGAGAAAACGGAGGACTTTAGAAACGATGACGCGGAGGCTCACGCTCGGCTCTATGATTGGGCGTCATCAGTCATGACGTATCCTTCCCTGATTCATCAACCACTGCACGCGCGTGCCCAGTGTTGGTGAATGGTCACATGATCCGCGTTTTCAGTCGTTTTAATGTGGATGGAGATCATTTCTAATATGCAGATAAAACGCTGGTGTGGACAGAGATCGTTTTAGCTCTCCGTTTTTTAACAAAAACGCAGTAGTGTGGATGGGCCTGAATAGTGTGTAACGAGTCTCTTGTTGTGTTCTACAAAATAAAGGTCATACAAGCTTGAAAAAGATGGTGCCCTATTATTTTTGAGTGAACTATCCCTTTAAAAAAGTATCTTCTCAAATTTGCCACATTTTTATGAAAAATTCTTCAAGCTAAGCTAACAGGAATTTCACCCAAAATCTGTTATCACTTACTCAACATCATTTCGTTTCAAACCAGTATGACTGTCTTCTGTGAAACACAAGATATATTTTGAACAGTTACAATTTACTTGAAAAAAAAAAAACAAAAACCAAAAAACACTGATACATTTCTCAGAATTATCTTCTTTTATATTCCACAGAAGAACGTAAGTCATATAGGTTTAAAACCACACGAGTGTGCGTAAATGATAACATAATTTAGATTTTTGGGTGAACTATCCTATTAAACTCGAGTTTGCAGTCCCCATTTATCTGGATATGGACTCATCACTCATCTCTCTGTAATAATTTAAAGGCAGAACGTATGGCGGTTTCGGCCTCTGGAGACCACACTTATTCTTATTCCCGTGCCATCCCTGAAGTGTGCCTTGAGCAGGAAGTCACCGGATCCATCAGCCTAGCGTTAATTACAGCTGCCCCGCCACCCAACTCCCAACAGAACGGCAGCAAAATAATTACCACAGGCACCATGATTCCTCCAGTCCATCGCATTAAAGCGATACCTGAGACTCCATTGGTCTTCGAGCCATCCAATCACTCCTCTTCAAAACCTTCCCTTTGCATGGGGAAGAGGGACGTGACTTGGCAGCGCCTCAAGTGATGTTACCATTGCTTGCTCCAAATGGTCGTCTAATTAAATTTCCCATTTTGCTCGAATAGCAAGGACAGCCACCTCCCAGCTCCATTTGAGGCACTAATGTATGTTTTACTGAATATGCATCCCTGGCCCATTATTGTTGATGGACACGCATTCCTTTTGTTTTCTAAGTGGCTGTAGGCACATTCAGGCCCCTCTTATCAGCAGTGATTGCCATTTAATATCCACATGATGGATAGGGAACATTAGCATAGATCCACACCCTCCCTTTTAGCATGAGCATGAGGTATGGATGCAATCAGAGAAACATATCACAGATCTAGGGAAAAAAAAGGATCCATTGTGAAAAAGACAGTGGCATCATGCAGAGGCTCTTGACGCCAATACCTCCATGAAAGTCCATGTGTGAAAGGAGCTCCAGTGGAACACTTCCTTCTATACTAATCCAGCTTTGACTGAGCGGCATTTTACAGTCATTGTTTTTCTTCTGCCCCCGTTCACAGAGGTTGTCAAGTGTATTGGGTTTCATCATATGAATCGGGCAGATTACAGGGAACACCAATTCTGTGGCACACTTGAAAAGGATTACGGCTTGAGGAGCGTGTGGTAGGGGGCTCTGGTGGCTCCTTGGATTCAGTGGGACTTGCTAATCCCTTTAAATCAGTTCTGTTAATCCTTCTTCCACTCTCAGCCACTGCATCTGCACTAACACACATATTCTTCCTTACCCCCAGTGGTTGTCTAAGTGCAGCATTATTTGGTTTCCTAATTATCTCATTTTAGCATCTTCCATTAGCTCCACACTAGGGGAAGCACCGCCAAACCTCAACGACAAGTGTTGAAAGCACAGCATTAGACTGCATTTGTGCTCATCAATATATGCACATGACGGGACCCTCGTGGACATTAAAAAGGGGAAAACACATTATGAATTATTAGATTCACTTGTTAATTTGCTAACAGCTTTTTTCCGTATTGCAAACTCACATCAGCTGTTATTATATTCCTCCCTGTTTCAAGTTATTCTAACTTTCAACCTCAGTACGTTCCAGGGGGTCCATTGGCTCCAACCAAGCCGTCAATGGCTGCCGTCTGATTCACAAACAAATGACTGTCCTATTAATAAATAGTTAAAAAACACAAGTAACTAACTGAATCAGCCTGAAATACTGCACTTTATAATGTATTGCATTATTTGATAATTATGTAAGCAAAATGTACATTAAATGAAACATAACAAAATCAAATCGAATTAACTCAGAATCAAATTTATTCTTGGGAGTTGGAATTGAATTTGTAAATCTGCATCAAACCATATCCTGTGTATGTATTCTTCACATAATGAATCCTGACATTTTAACAGAAAACACCAACTGTTTGTTCTTCATCAGCAAGAAAAAATTACTGGATAAAACAAGCCCAAATATTCAGACTCACAATCTGCATGCTTCTTGGTTTTGAAGGCAGTTCTCAAACAGAAAGTCTGATGACCCTCAATTCATTTCCCAGAGGCATGCATTCCTACATTAAGTCACATCCAGAAGCATCATACTCTTCATGAGCCTGGACAACTTGATGAATACGCAAGAAAAACATCTGTTTGCCGAGCTGTGAACTAAAAGTTGAAACAGTCACACCATTTTTGTGCTAATGGAATCCCTTGGCCCAGCGGGCTTACTCAGTGGAGCTCTTCCCACTCATTACACTGCTGGACTGAAGATAAACTGTGTACATGGCCGCAGATCATTAGGCCTCAGATGGCTTCTTGTGATGGATCCAGAAAATTCAATAGGCAAAAAATGAAATAAAAAATTAAGCACATTGAAGGTGAAGTAAAGGTCTACTGTAAGGTTCTTATTCTACAAGAGAAAAAAACAGTGACCCCATAGTGCACTAAATATCCACATGGTGTATTTTAACCAAAAAAAAGTGTGGAATATTGGACACTACGCACTCAGCAGCAACAGCTAACAAGAGAGACGTGTGGCAAAAGAGGATGTGCTAAAAGGTCTAATGGTGATCAATCAAGAGTGTTTCAATAATTTCTCCTCTGAAATGTGAACACTCTAGTCAGGGGGGCCTGTCTGTGGATAATATTTAACCAACACAGGCTCATTGGAAAAACGTAGGCCTACCTGTGACAACATTTTTGCAAACCGTAAAATGCCTCACTGCAGTTTTGAAAAGAAATGAACACTAGAAATATTTCACACAATTATGCTTATAGGGGAATATTAAAGACCTGTTTTCACACAGCTCCTTGCAAAATTATGTTATGACTGCAAAACATGTTTTACCATTATAGTGCATGATTTATTTACAAATATATTTTGGAGTTTGTATCACTTAACCAGCTCACTATGTTCAGTGTTAAAGGCCCGTGCGGAGAATACAGGGACGATTATTACACATGATTTTCAAAGCTGTTAGCTTCTAAACAAAGGGCGCCAATGAGTATGCACACCGACACGCAAAACGCCAGGAGTAAAAACATAACGAAAATTTAAAAAAACAAGCCTCTGGTTTGTTATTTTGGTTTGACTCACAGCTTCAAAAACTGTCCAACAAATGAGATTGACACTTTTGTTCACGTGCCTGGAGCTTCTGTGAAGCTGCACAAAATGGTCTTACCAAGCACACATTGATATAAGAAGACGATGAAGACGAAGTAAGTAGATGAAGATGAAGATGCAACGAGGCAAGATGAATGCAGAGCTGGTCTCTTTGGTGTCTGAACATAAAGAAGTTTATGACAAACACTACAACGACTACAAAAATCTGTTAGAAAAGAGTGTGAGAAATGGTTTTGGCAAGCACGTTGTAGAGGGCCTCTTCTTCTGTGTGACAAGCGAGTGTCAAAAGCGTTGCATAGCGCCACCTTGTGTACTGGGGTATTTCTGTTTTTCAATAAGCGCCATCTACTTTCAGGGAGTTAATTTGCACGTTCACTTGGTGCATCGCCAGTGAAAATCGCTTGGATATAAACACAAATATATGTTTTCGATGGTCAAAAAACACTGGAGTTAAGCTTGCGATAGCTCATGATACAACTTGGAGAGCTCGGGTACGAATCCCATGAAAGTCTAGTCATGATAAAAGAGCTCAAAGTTAAAAAAAAATGCGTTATGTCGCATTTGCTTTTGTTAACACCATCGGGTAGGTTTAGGATTTAGTGTTCGTTATTTTAAAACGTGATGAACTCTAATCTTTTAGCGCCACTCATCGGACATTTCAAAAGAACAGCAGCGATACACACAAACTAACTACAAACGATGTAATAAAATGTTGCCATATACACGTTCATCTGTTCCGGGAAAAAAAACTAAACACGTTTTTAGCGTTACTCCCTGGATATTTTACTTTTTGCGAAACGTGCACAACGCAACGTATTTCGCGGTTTGAAATAATTGCCACAGGCAGTTTTTCTAATGAGCCTGGACCGTATATAACAGTCCATCAGCATTATGTTAATGTATACATCTATCAATCAATTTTCTAAACTATACACACTTTCCAAAATTCAGTATTTGAACATGGAATAAGCAACTACTTGTTTATATGGGGTTGAATATAAAATAGCCTGAAATTGAAGTACACCAAATTAATTTCATTATATGGTACAATACATTCAGCTTCCAGCATACTGCGCAAAGAAAGAAAAATACTTGACAGTACAGGTCATGTACTGTATGTTATATGCATCAGTATCATGTACGAGCAGCACAAGTGTTGAGTGTTGGGAACTCAACATAAATGTTAGGCACTGTGCAAACAAAATTACCCACTGAGTTCAGTGCAGGTTACCAGCTACATCAGCAGTACTTGCTGTTCGCCTTTTTCACTGTTGTGATTAACCTCCGACAAATAGGTCTAATTTCCACAAATTTCCAAGGCTACACGGAGACACTTTTAATTTAAGACTGGGTCAGATATGACAGTGAAGTGGCTCAAAGCACAACTCTTGCTCTCAGTAAAGTCTCACAATATAAGTCTAAAGAAAATAAATTATAGTCAATGGGTTGTGCAACCCATCTTTTCATTGACAGATTCTATTTTGCATTCTCTGATGACATATCTTTGCCTTTGGGAGCAAAATGACATGCGGAGGAGAGGAAATGCAGAGATTAGGCCAATAAATAATTCACATTGTATTATTAAAAAACAGAAATCCCTCCAAATTGAAGAATAAATAACAGAGAGGCTAATCACATATTAGATTGCAATCTCAAAGATCCCGTAAATAGTGAGGAGAGGAGCAACGCGTCCTCCCGCGTGTTCCTCTTGCGCACAGTTATTCATTATAAACCTGTCACCTAATCATTTCTCATCAAGCCCTAAATCACTGCAAACACTGTGTATGGAAATCAGTGAGGCCACTTTATTACTAGGCCACAATACTACAGTATTAGAGCCACAGTTCAAGCCCCCATGGTAACACATACATTAGCACTATTCAAACAGTAATTCTCAGGCAGACATCTCTAAAAGAAAATTTGCAAGGCTCAACTGTGATAAAACACAATCAGATGACAAATCCACAGAGTCAAATGAGTTTGGTCTTCTGAACTGGAAATTTGTTTCTGATGTAGTCAATGGTCAACATGTCAGTAGCTATCTTTCCATCCACATGTTTTTATCCAAATTAAGGGATAGTTCACTTTGAAATTAATTTTTGATGTTTGACATTTTTCGGTCAAACCGTTGTTGTCTGTCAGTCATTTAATGCAGATATGGGGGTCCACGTCAAAAGAGCATGCACAGAGAAGTCCAAATTAAACATGATTTAATGACTCGTGTATGTACACATTGATGGCCTAAGACACGAAACGAGCGGTTTGTTTGAGAAAACTAACAGTATTTATATCATTTTACCTTATGTAACCACAGCCATGTCCAACTGATCTAAATCAGCAACATTCCGTCCAACATTCCGCCGGAAGTCATCGCTTGGTGTGTACGTCACTCATTATTTACACAGAGATTTCGGAAGTCTTACCTTTCACTGAGATCTAAACATTTAGATATACAGGGAAATCGCTATGGAAGACGATTTCGATATTTCTAAATATGTTTAGTGAAAGGTAAAACTTCCAAAAGTAAACAATGAGTGACGTACACACGCGAGAGATCACTTCCGGTGGAATGTTGGACATGATTCAGTTGGACATTGGACAACTGATTCAGATCACTTGGATGTGGCTGTGATTACACAAGGTAAAAACGATATAAATACTGTTAGTTTTCTCACACAAACCGCTCGTTTCGTGTCTTAGGCCATCAATGTGTAGAAAACAGCATGTGACGTCAATACGCACAGGTTTTTATTTGCTTTAAAGCTGTTGGATGGAAACACACTTTCACCAACTTTATTCACATGAGGGTTTTTTTTTTCCCAGATAATAACTTCACATAATGCGATTGACAAGTGGATGGAAACTTGGCTAGTGAGTCAAACGTTTACAATTTGGAGAGCAATAAAATCACAGACTTATTCATCTAAATGCTAAAATTACCTTACGTCCTATACAAAAATTCCCTTTCAAGCCTTAAAATTCACATTCAATCTTTTTCAAATACATGTATACAGATAAATACAGCCCAACATACGATCAGATCGTATGATGTCTTCATCCATCTATATGGATTTAGCATAATTTAAACAACATGGAACCAAATTGGGACTCCTAATAGAAAACGAAGGCCCAGATGTACCATATTCAGCAGGGGGCTTTATCTAAGTGAAAAAAAAAACTCTCTGCTGGGTGGAGAGTGTAAAGGAGGTGAACGCAGAGCAAGGAGCCACTAAATGATCAGAACGAATGGCAACCCTTCCACGCAAGAACTTCGATGATCTTTTTTCCTTTCTTCCCCCTCTCTCTCTTTTCCAGGGGATCTGTTTATCCAGGCAGGGTGGCTTTGAACCCTAGAGCCTTTGTAGTTCTAAAGCTTGCGGTGGCATCTGCTAATGTCAATGCTAATGAAATGAGCACCGTTCCCTTGCCAGTCGACACACTTAAAAAGAACGGCACAAAAAAAAAAAAAAGATTGTCGGGGGTTGGGGGCACACAGGGAGCACAGTTTTATTTTTGGGAAGGATCTGTGCATTTATTTATGAATGCATCCATGCACAAGAGAAAAAAAGAACCAAAAAACACGCAAAAAATTACCACAAGAGTTGCCAAGTCTGGGACTGGTGCAGAAACCACTTCAATTGACAACACCACATTAGCACAGAAGCTAGATGTGCATCCCATGGGAGCGTACTGGAAAGCCTTTTTTTTTCCCTGAACAAGGCTGTAAGGAACAAAATGATGAAATAAAGAATTAAAGAAATAAGCCTGGCTTTTGCTTTCATCCAAGAGCTGCTCAGAAGAGGGCCACATGTGACGCACATTTGCTAGGCCGCCGGGGCTCTGAGGTGAAGTCCACTAAATGATTTTGTGGACCAGTGAGAACAAAGGTACAAGTGAGTCAAGCAGTGTCAGCAAGGCTTGTCAGATGATCTCCTGCAGAATGGAGAGACAACAGTTCCCACTTGAGAATCATTATTTTTGTCATGCATTTGAAGCACTTTTTTGTATTGGAACAAAGCAAGTGCCAGCTGAGGGCAACGAAACCCCCTCCCTCACCCCCAGGAGAACCATGGCTTTTGATTAAGCCTCCATTCTCCCAATCACACCTAGTTTCAGTTCTCGAGCAAATCCGCTCTGCGTTACTCTGAATTAGCAGCTGCCGCTAACTGGCTCTCATTTAGCAATTAGCACCAGTTTGCACAATGAAACTAACGGCAGGTCTCCCTCCCTAAAAATATAAACACATCAAAAGTGAATTCAATTAGCTTGCCCACAAAACACAAATGGGAGATCATAGCATTAGGCAAATTAGAACACGATGAAGGAGCAAAACAACACGCTGGAACATGTTAATTGGAAACTTTCAGGCATTACAGATACGGAGGGAGATGGAATTGACCTGAAAGGGGAGGATAATACCAAGCGATTAGATGGTATCTCTGATGCAAACACCAATAAGTCTACCCATTCTAGTGACTTACTGAGGTTTGGCAAATTGATTGTTCCGTATGATGTGCTAATCATCGAAAATCAAGAGAACTTGGTGTTGAGAACTGAAAATTAAAACCACATGACATCTGACATGGTCCTATTTTCCTACAATACAACTTGCTTAACCTTTTCAAATCTATTTGAAAATAGCATGGCATGTTGATGGAACAACACATCAGACAACTAATATGATTTTATTGTTACAGTATGGTTTAGTATATTAATTAATAATTTTCCTTTAACTTAAGAAAGATGTGTCCTTTCCTGCTTTTAGAGGGCCATTGTAATGCAGAATTGAGCTCCAATCTGCCCCAACACACCAGCCTGATGTTTTTTAGAAAATCTGGAAGACCTGGGTTAGCTAGTTCAGGGGTGTGTGTAATTGGAGCTAGATTTGTTATAAAGATTGCCCTCCAGGAGCAGGATTGGTCTTGGTTTAAGGGTTAGGTTATTGTTAGAGTTTGTGTTATAGGTTATAGGATATATTTACAGGACTGCTGTTCCAGGACATACAAAACATGCTTACCATAGAACATGCTTTACTCTGCAAAATCGGGGCATGCTGGAGTGTTTATTTGGCTGGTTTGCATCAGCCTATCCTTCAGCAATGTAATGAGTCAACCGTACTTTAATCTTGTCCACATAGTAAACCACCTTAAACCCCAATGTAAGAGCTTTTTTTTTCTGAGAAGCAGCAGTAATGCGTGAGATCTGTTGTGCATGGAAGGAAACAAGCTCAGATGAGCGTGGATGAGCAAAAGCGGATCTTTATCTGCCTCGTTTGTGTTGTTCCAGAGGCACTCAGCTGGACTGCAGTGGTTATCGATGTGGGCAGCAGTATTTGGTCGATACCTGAACAGTGCTCCGGCTGAGATCTCTACCGACTCGTGTAACACCTATGTTCTGGGTGGGTGCAGGTCATGGTAGTGATTAAACAACAAGAGCTTTAAATCTAGTCTTGACTGTATTAGTTGAACTGACCTTTATTTTTAAAATTTGACCAGAAGTAATTTGAACTTAGTGTTGAGAAATGTAAATCAAATGCGAAGTCAAAAAAATTAAATGTAAATAGCATTCTTTAGTTTAATCTGCAAACATGTTAAGTTTTCCATAGATCTTCACTCACTCACTCCTTCTCAATTTCTTTGGTCCACCTAACTCTAAGTACGTCGGTGCTCTAGGGCCAAAAACAAGTGTATGGTGACAAATTAAAGTTGAATCAAATCCAAACTGACAGTGTTTCTGTCTCAGATCAACGGAGAGATTGGGTGTGATGGTGAAGAGTTACCTGTAGGCTGACAGTCAAAGATGATATTGATGGACTGCTCCTTTGATCTGGGCTGTTTCTGGGCCAGGGCTCCAGCAGCTTTTAAAGGTTCTCTACCAGTTATTGAGGTCGATACCTGGCAGCTAACACGCTGTGTGTTGTTGTCATGGCTCCCATATTGAAAGACCAATCCCTACGCTGAAGAGTCACAAAGTTACCCATATTAGAATTGGAAAATGCTATCTTATTTGAATGAACCAGAAAGAAAAATCACAAATATCACTCTGTCAGCAATTTTAAGCAATTTTTCAGGGAAACATCTGAGACAGCGTTGAAATCTAAAAGAAAAGTAACTGAGCGATTGGTTAATTCGCCTGAGCAACGACCAACTAACAAAACCTTCCTCTGGGGAATAATGTCATAAGTTAGAAATGACGAAACGAGATACATTATGTTTATGCTTTAAAATCAAAATGTTTCTTAGAGCCCTTATGTCATATCATAACTCAAACATGAAAGCACAGGTGTTTGTTTTCCTTCTTAATGATTACTCAAACAGGTCTCACATTAGCATCAAATTCACATTCAAATGAAAAGCTGGGGTTAGAGGAGAAATTGTCAAACTTCCAATCTTGTCTATCTCTAATTGTCCTTCCCCCCTCCGTTCCTGTTTAATGCACTGTCAATGTATGCCCTTCTTGGCCCCCTGTGTGTACTCTATTGCCGTTTTTTCCACATTCTTTCCTCTCTTTTTCTGCTGTTTATTCTTTTTCTTGGCACAAGAAACACTAACACAGCAATAATACTGACCCCGCTGAGAACGCACTTTCTGACTGTCTCTCTCTCACACTTTCTCCATTTCTCTCTTCTTCTCTCAACTTCACCCTAAACCAGCCGGTGTTTTGCGATCTCGTCTTGGTTGGAGCCTGTGACCTTCGCTCTTACCCCTGGGGAGCAGTGAAAATGACTGGCTCCCAAATCCCTCCAGCTGAGAATCAGTGAGTGTATCTAAAATGCTCTGATGAACTGCTCCTATGAATGATTTGTAGCCCTCTCTCCATCAGTAAATATAGGTCTTATCGACCCACGCACACCCCGTCTGAACTGCTATTTGCTCAAAGACCCCCCCCCCACCCCCCCTCATCTCACATTAGAAATACATTTGAGTTTCTGCTTTCTGATGAAGAACAAGAGTAATCTGATTGGCCACTCTCATACAGCCTGATCTCATTAGTATTCATAATGTTTGCACATTTTTGTGCAATACCGACAGCATTTAAATTAACTAAAATGCATTTATATATCCCCATAGGAAAACTAATATAAATCACTTCAAATACAAATTACAACGCCAATAATTTCAATGTGAACATTTTTAAGTTTAAACTAAGGAAAAGTAATCATTTGATATAATATTGATTAAATACTATAAAATCGACCTGTTAATTCTATTAATTAAATCTTCTACAAACCTACAAGGATTCTTAAGCATATCTGTCCCTAAAGTTCATATGTTGTTTACGTTATAGTCAAAAAGCTAGTAATGCCATTTCTGTATAAATGTCTATGATTATGAATGAGATTATTGGCTTTATACTAAAGAAAGGTGCACTGCATATAGTCTGCCATGCCTTAAGGTAATACATTGAATAGTTCTCCAATGCTCAATGATAAAGAAAATGGCAATGCAGCCATTTGTTTTGCAGGTAAAATTATCGACAGAATAATCCATTTAGGTTTAGGGTTTGTCATATTGTCAGGTACTATTTGGAAAACATTTTTGGACAATGAACAACATAGTGAAAATGTCAAATTGATGTGTTGATGTCTCATTTTGGCATCAGTAATCAGTATTTAGAAGGGGTTGAACACATCCCTACATCCTCTCTTAGTGATCACTGCAGAAACCCTGTGAGGCTTGCGCAGCGTCGGACAAACCAGATATGACCCCTGCTGTTATATACACCAAAAACCTACAGAAAGAAAAATGCTAGAGCCAAATATACAGCCTAGAAGCTAAAGCAAACCACACGGGCTCAGTTACTAATGAGAGACGAGTGTGCTAGAGCTACATGCTAAGTTTTCCCAAGGCAATTGGGACTTCCTACTGGAACACTTCAGCAAAAAAAAAAAAAAAAAACGCAGGGCACACTACAGCATCACCACCACAAAGCGACAAATCCACAACTCTAGATTTAATCATCGGCACAGCGCTCGTTTCCCAGCGTGAGCCCCGCGTCCAATTATGAATTCATTTATTTGCGATTTATTTAATGACAAACACGCGCAGCGCTCTGAACGTAATGGTGCACGAGTCTGTCATGTGGAGAACGCCTTGCTGAGTGACTGAAAAGAAGCAAAGCGTGATGGGGTTGCTCCAACCTCTAATGGGAATTTGGGGATGCTGGGTGAGTTTAATGCTGCGGGCTAATCCTGGAAAAATCGCAAAAAAAAAAAAAAAAGTCAAAAGAAACAAAAATGGTTTTACTGCAATGAGATTTCAAGGCTGAAAATAGACTGAATAACCATGACTAATAAGGGCCTGGTTAATGCTTCGTATAATCTTGCCAAATTAATACGTTAGACACAATTGGCACGTAATTAATTCCTGTGAGTACACCCAACAAGAAGATTTATTTTCAAATGTCAATCACGCTGTAAAACCCAACCCACCAGAGGGATTACACTTCATAGCCACATAATTCTAATTATATGGTTATGTGGAATTACATAGTTATATTGACCATAGACACCATGTATGTATAAACAGCCATTACCTGAGCAGTAAAAATCACAGCTGACAAGGGCCGATCATCAAAAGCAAGGTCATTCTAATAGATGAACAGTCTGCCTGTATCTTACGTTTTTATGACTTCATAAAGAACGTGTCTCAATGGGACCATCAGCATCCCGTCTATCTCACAGTACGATCTCTCGCCCTTTCTCCGAAGTGCCAGGCCATGTGTCTGTGGTGGTGCATTGGCCCAGAGTCTGGCTTGGAGTCAAGAGTCAAGGTTGAGGAGAGGAGTGGAGAGGAGAGAGAAGGGGAGGGAGGGGGACGAATGACCGGCACTGAGGGGGGAGAGCTTTGATCAGGGAACAGATTTAAGCTGGAGTGACAGTCCACCAGTGCACAGCTTTGTTCTGGCCTCAGCTCAAACGCCATCCGACTGCAAGCACAGGGTGCCAATGCAGGGCATGTGTGTGTGTATCAGTGTACCCAGATGACATGCTCCCACACGCTATAGCTGACACACACACACACACACACAAACATCTGTTGGTAAACAAGCACAAACACATAGACAGGCAAACAGAAACAGACTGAAAAATCTATGCATACAAATATGATCATTCAATATCAAGGATACCTACTTAGAAATTGTGTCTTTCCAAGCTTCAAGCTACTCATTTAAAGTAGGCCTAGTTAACTACAGTCAAGCTAAAGGGTAGTTTGATGTTACTGAAAAAAGGAGAAACATGGAAGATCACCTTTCTTTCTTCTGCAGATCACAGAAGATAACACATGGACATTGTCCAATAATGCTTAGGACCCCAACTTTCAAAGCACTCCTTTGGCCATGAGAGAGGAAGTGTCTTATTCACAATGCATCTCCAAGGGGTGTATTAAGAGGTTCACTAACACAAAGCGGTGAGGAGACAGTCCCAGGACGTTAGCCCTTCCTTTTAATTCTACATAAATACCAGTCATAACAGCTACCATTATTATCACTATTCAGCCAAAAGTGCCTCCCTGTATGCTATTTGCACTCTAGTGCCTCTATGACACTGGCTTATGCATCTTTTCTTTATTAAAATCTCAACGTAGAATTAGCAAGAGAATATGCTTAACCTCATATACCTTCCACCGCATGAAGGATATATTGCCTCTTCTCTGTTATTAATAAAATCACAAGTACAGGGGGGCGCGGGGGTGGGCTGGGGTGTAATATCAGTGGCTGTAGGCTGGATGAGCACTATATTGCTTTAAAGAATGTTTATGTGTGTATTTGAGGCAAGTGCCAGGTCTCATATCTCGAGGCTCTGTAACAGCACAGAAATGGAGGGGGGTAGTTATGGCCACTGTGAACACCCTAAATCCCACCTCATTCGCCCTGAATATAACACATGATGACCATGGCAAGACTGGGGGTTCTCCCAGGTGCAAATCCGATCTCATGACCAAATCGTACGAATTCGACGAATGATTAAAAAGTGGCTAATTCGTAACAATTCATACAACCTCACTCGTACGAATTAGTACGATTTTTCTATTAAGACGGAGTTTCCTTTGCAGCGCCTCATACGTATTTAACAGTTCTGGTGCTCAGCGGTTTGCGCGAGTCAAGAAGCAGATAAAGTTTAAGCTAATACAGAAAATGACATTTATCCTACCATGCTACTCTAAAAGTTGCGGCAGCATGCAATAATAAAAGTATAACTCGATTTCAGACGCATTCTGAGAAACAATGTAATTCGTTTTCATTCGTTTTCATTCGTGTCATTAGCTTGGGGAAATACATCTAGTTAAATGAAATCTTAAGTCCATGTTCAACTCTAAATTGTAAGGAATTTATATCTTTGATTTCATTACACTTTACAATAATGTTCATTTGTTTTCCATTTTTTTTCACTAAGAGTAATTCACGAAGCATTTTAGCCCTAAAAGTAGCACCTAAGTCTGGGACAGCTTAAAAGAAGTCGAGAGGACTCCTAACTCACTAAGACCTATTCACAAAGGATTGTAGCGACATACATACAGCTAAAAGCAGGTGTGGCAATAGGCGTTTTTTCTTTTCTTTATTTGCTACTACAAGAAACTACAAAACACTTCATGTACAATTACACAGCTTTCATTCCTTGAGTACGAGGGGTTCCTCAATAGTGCAAATATACCACACAAAAGGTAAAATGAACACAAAATCAAACCATACATTCAACTGTTTACAACAAATATCGCAGAAATATCCCATAATTCATTTCGGCATTCGCGGAAGGAGCGAAGCAGAGAGAGGCAGGTCAATTTTAAGTTACCTAAATATTACTGGCGTTTTTTCCCGCCTTTGGCTAGTGATGTACACAAACAAACAACAGAAGCAGAATTAAAATGAGACAGGTGTTGCTTTATTGTTATGAATATACATTACATTGTAATGTATGTAGAGTAATCCCTTAGGCTTGGGCGATAAAGCCTGGCTGTTATCGTCAATAATTCTCATTGTTTGGGCACCGCAGACGGCGTCTGTGCGGGGGTAACGTAACTATTGCGCAATACCAGCAAGAACACATTGTCTCAAACTGTCAGTAGCGTTCTGTGTGCTCGTCACCTCGTGAGTTCGTTCTTCCAAGAACAACTAGCAAGAGCTTTCTTCCCAAGAACACAAGTCTGTTCTTCGCATTCTTAGTTTTGAGAAACGGCCTTGGTCTATCAACACAAAAAAAAAGTAAAATAGAATTTCAAGTCAGCACTTTCGACAGAAGTGGACGGCAGCGCTCAACGTGACTTTGTTTTTATGCTTCGACGTCTTAAACTGGACATGTAACTTGTTCACGCCGGCGTGATCGGCGACCCCGAAGGGTTAACTAATGAAACCTTATATTGTAAAGTGATACTGATTCATGATAGCTGACATTTTCTTACATATAATAATACATCAACAAAACAAACAAAAAAATTCCATAATTACCTTCTTGATTCTCACTGTTTTGTTTGGTAAAGTAAATAATATTCAGGAATATTATCATCCTTTCCCTATACTATTTTCATTTGATGTTAAGTAATTGTATCAACATATTTTCTTAGAATTATTTTATTATTACCATTTTTGGTCCCTCCGCACCTGCCCCTGAGGAGGTCTGTGCACGCCACTGGTGCAAATTACAAGGTCTGACCCTGCTAATTAAAACATTGACCGTTTGCTAACGTAGGAGACGATTCCAGCAAGCTTAAATGAAAAATTAACATTTTCACACAGGGCTCTCCATCATATCGCCTATGGATAGTGTGGGCAGTTGGGATGTGGGGGTCTGCAGAGATGCTACCAGCGCTGCTCCTGGAGCCTTCTTTAAATATTTACACTGAGCAGGGCAGAGATAAGGCATTGAGACGATGCAATGGAGAACGCAGCCAACTCCACATACAAAGTATACATGTATTGGGAGGCAATTCGCTGGCGGAGTGTTACTGTGTTTTTATCTTGATTCTCACACGCTGAGATTGAGTCAGAGAGACTGATCAGGATAAAAGGTGTGAGATAGAAAGTGCGAGAAAGAGGAGAGGTGAGAGACAGAGAGGGAAAGACAGCATAGGCGCTTTCAGTGACAAAGATGGAGGCAGTAGCAATACAGGGGGATAAAAGCAGGAGAGATAAAAGTGAGATTAGATGCAAAAAAAAAAAACAAATACCAAAAAAAGCTACGAAATGAGACAGTCTGAACATGTGATTAAGGACTTGATATAAAAGGAAAAAGGAGGAGATTGTTTGAGGGGACAGTGTGAGGGAGTTCTGAATGTGTCAAATGGATGGATGTGATGCCCACTCTCCTCTCCCCCATAATGCCGTGAGCATGGCGAGCACTGCCGGGTCAGCCTCATAGCATACTAATGAGATTACAGCCCAGTGTGCCACATCAATAGAGCTACACTGAATCCCCCTCACTCCATACATGCTAAACCAGAACACAGCTAGATGCTCCAGTGTGCTCTCTCTCTCTGTGTCGGATCCATTTGGAGGAATTCCAGAATTTGTACAATACCATTTATTCTAGTTTAAAAAAAGATGACGGTCATGTTCAGCAGGAATGTTTGGCCAACAATTCAGGTACTGAACACAAGTTTCTGGAAGACGCGCTCAATTTTTGTAATTTGCAACTGAATTTACGCAATACCTCAAGGTTTCCTGGGCTCTCCCGCACGCGGTCAGAGGCGACGGGATGAAAGCGAAGAGATACATTTATTCCCTTTATTATCCAAAGTATTATTCCTTGTGCTAAATTAATCATTCTGTTCTCAAGAGGTCCAAATCTGAAAACCTTCTTTTCAAAGAGGAGCTTTTATTTTTTTTTTGTGCCATAGCAGACCTTCTTCAAAAACCCAGATAATAATAGTAAGGGAGGGAGCCATTCTCTTCATTTCTCATTTCTCCTCTAGCTCCTTCCATCCAAAGCCACATAAAAGGTGTTCTCTCATGCAAGAGCAAAGGTGCTAGAGGTCAGGGTCATTTTGGTGTACACGCCTAGACGGAAAGAGAAGTGAGGCTGAATGAGACAAAACAACACAGGCTGAGAGAAGGGGAATCTCAGCACGTCTTCAAGAGGGCCAGTCTAATGCGAGTGGACGTTTTCATCTCTGTGGCAGCGCTCCAGTCCAACCTAATTGGGACAATTCCCACTAGTGATATAATTTCATTCCTACCTCAGTATGACTCCTATGATCTCAGGCTGCAACCTCTTACTTCTCTCATTCCCCTTCCCGCACTCTGCCACGTAGGCAACCACTGCACTGCCCATTGGAGGCTATACCTAAAAGAAAGTTCGGCGTCTTGCATGGCTCATGAAATGCAACTTTTAATGTCGTCTTATCTTCGTAAGCTTGTGTTGTCACAACTGAGCAAATAGGACTCATCACAACTAAAAAAAGAGTCTGTGTTTGCCTTCCTGTTTTATCTCACTAACATTTATGTTATGTAGCAAGCGACTCCACTGTGTTATGAGCTCGCAGCCGAAAGCGCCCGCTGTGCAAGAACACTTAAAAAGATGTCAGAAAGTCGAGTGTGATCACAGGTCACAGATGAGAGTATGAAGGGCTGTGATGTAAGTGCTGGAGGCTGGGTGGGATGCCGTTGATGAGGGGTATTGGGTGAAGAGCGCCCCGGGGTCGGCTGGTAGGGGTCGCTCTGGGAGTCGGAATGACGGAACAGACAGGAGTGGCGCCAGGCTCTCCCCTGTGTGTGTGAGGAGCAGCGGGGTGCTGTAATGGTACAACCCTGTAGCTGCTAGGATCTGTGAGAATCCCAGTGACACGAGGGACCGCAGGGGAGGAGAGTCAGCCCCATGTGTTTATGCAAACAGATCAGTTGCCATGACTATCCAAGTAGTGGCAAATTCACATGATGTCACCTTGGTGGCGAGGGAGAAACCAAAACACAGAAACGTCTAATTTAGGACAATGCAAAGCAGGACTATCAACATAACACCCACAAATCAGAGATACTGATAATGTCTTGGTTAAACACACTATTTAAAAGAACAGTTCAACTTAAAAATACAATTCTAACATTTTCTCACCCTCATGTCGCTCCAAACCCGCATGACATTTTCTTTCTTTCCTTCTCTCTTTCTTTAAACTGTCTCCTTTTATGTTCCAAGAACATTCATGCTTTTCCATTCACCAAAAGCATGACCAAGGGCTGCCTAGATACACCATAAAAGCACCATAAAAGTAATCCATACAACTAGTGTGTAGCATTCCATGTCTTCTGAAGCCATAAGATAGCTCTTAAATTATTTAAGACTTAGCAATAACAATGTTCATTGATCTCATAAATCCATTTCAATGCTTTGCAACCTTAAACATTCAAGTTTTCTAAGATGTTGTCTCCATTGTTGTTGCGGATTCTGCCTGCAAATGTCACAGAGATAATGCAGACGGCCAAAATAAATTAGGTTTTGCCATCGCTAAAACAACTCATAATAATCTTGAGATATCAGTTTGATTGTGATGAAAATACAAACCAATCAGTGATTTTTTTTTCCCATTATATGTCATTTTCCAACTGTACTTAACTATGCAGTTAGGCTACATAATAGCTGTGTAATTTTAGCTTGTTGCAAATTTTCTTTTTGAAAAGAAATATGTTTGTGAAGAAAAAAATAACATCTAACAACACAGCAACAATAAAAATGTATTACTTAGTATACTTATTTATAATTCATTAATTCATAATTATGTTTCATATAATGGGCCAGTGAAAATGTTGCCACGGCAAGTAAAAATTGGGAAAAGAAAATTTAGAGTATATTTTGGGAATTGTTATAGGCCAGTGTAAGCATTCTTAAAAAGTCATTAAGGACTGAAGCAATACAATTAAGTAATGTGTTTCTTTTAATATTATTTTATTATTTATTCCCATTTTGGGGTGAACTGACCTTTTCATTTCTGTGTATGGAGTCAGGAAGAGTCATTTCTTATGCTTAGACACAACTACATGTAAGATTCATGATATTACATTCAGTTGTGTCTAAGCATAACATATTATTCCCCTTTTGACGTCATACAGCCTTTAAAATTTAACACTTCAGCCTCAACAGTAAATGTGTGAGGTAGGAACTGGGGCACCCTGAGTGTGTTTTATTCTGTGTCCATGGCCCAGTTTGGAAGTTGCAGGGTTTGCCCCAGGTCAGGACTAGGCTCAGTGGGAACCAGCTGTTTCAGACTTGGTGAGACGGCGGGTTAGCCAGGAGGGAGTGATGAGCCAGTCATCAGGGCTTACCCTGCCCAGCTGTGCCACCGAGCCTGGCAGACTCGCACCTGCCCTTAACCTGCCATGCAATAACACCAATGCATTGCACACACCTGCTTTTTCTTTCCAGCATCCTCTGTCCCTCGGTAGCACGCTCTGGCCAATGAGGAAGAGGCAGGACTAAGCCATGTCCCCCTGGATCTGATCTGCCGTGTGTGTCTGTAGCTCAGGAAATCACATGCACTTCGACATTCGGCTGCAAATCTTCCAGTGTATTTTTGATAGAGTCAGGCTAGAGTGTCTTGTACAGCAGCTTCCACCCCTCCATCCAACCCCCACTCAGGCTAATTCTCTCTGGCAGAGAGACCTGTAAAAATCAATTGGGAAAATGTCCTGAAACAGTCAATCTAGCAACCATCTGCCCCGGTACTCCACTGAGACAAAAACCAATGTCCCCTGGGAAAGTGACGGAAGACACAGACAGCACAACGCACATTCAAACTCAATTACTCGCTGCAACTAAAACACTCTTTCGCATTGCAAAATCAGGCTTACACTTTTCTACTGCCTGTCACTAATTGCAAGGTAGTGTTTAAAATTATCTAAACATTTGATTTGGTGTTTGTGACAACAAGGTTGGTGTGTTTGCAGTTTCAAATTTCAAGTAATCTTTCTAACAAACTGTAGCGCAGAACTAATTTAAAATGTTTATATTTTAAGTGAGCAATAAACCTGTGTTTCGGCAGGTTGTTATGCTATCAAAACTTAATAACTGATTGAATGTAGCATTTGCTTTGTTCATCAAACGTAATTAAATTATTCTTTATCAAGGCATTTTCTCCCACTCAGTCCACAAATAAATGTAATTGTCATATGTTACTAATTCATTTTAAAATGAAACTGTTCAATTTCCAATGTGATGGTGGCTGCTTCTTGTAAAACAGAGAAGCAAAATCAGTACTGTTGATTAGTCATCGTTCCCTTTAAAACACACCAAAAATGCAAGACCCACAACAAAGAAAATATGGTGTGTATGTATACATACACTCCTGGGCAAAAAAAAAAAAGGTTAAACACTGGCCTTTAAATTGTCTTAACCATAAAGTATAACCATTATACATAGTTGAGTTGTATATTGTCATGTATAAAGCTAAAACATAAAAACAAACAAACAAACAAACAAAAAATCTAACTTGTGAAGTATGTAATCCCACACTTGTTCTGTCAGAATTTAACATCACAAGTCTGTTTAGTTTTAATGCACAAAAAATAATTGTCAACATCTATTCATTTGTGTAAATGAGACTTCAGAGAGCAAAATAAATTTTACAAAACAACAAAAAGGAGAACTAATTTCCATGCTCAATGTTGTCAATTTAAGATGGTTTATCCATACTTCAAAATAATGAAAGGATAGTACACAGTCCGCCATTATCAGGGGAAAGGCCAGACAGTTGATCAGGATAGAGAGATAGTGACACACAGAGAGAGAGATATATGGATGGATGAATGTTTGGTCACTTATACAGGTTTGCCAGGGGCAACGGTCATTATTCAGAAACATTATTCTATTTTAGGTTTCTCCTATATGGTCTTTATGAATTAACATCTTATGTGTTTTGGCTTGTGAAAAACATCCTGAAGAGTCAATTTCCCTTTACACAACAATAGCCAGATCAGTAGGCTACTGCAAATCAATGCCATCAATTGCCGTAATAGTTGCAATTATAGATGCTCTTTTGTGCCATTAGAAAAGCTAAGCTCTCATTTCAAAATTTTAATATTTAAAGTATCCCTCAACCTGTCTGTGTGAACCACTCAATCCTAGTGATCGTGGAACATCTGAGAGGATCTTCACAGATTTTCTTTTCAGCACTTGCCTGTGCCTCAATTTTATCCTATAGTACAGCACAACATCAAATTTCCTGAACAACTTTCCAACTTTATCGACAGCTCTGTGGTTACCCGTGTACAATTTCCAAATGATATGACTAAAGAGGTAGAATTGCCGCACGTTTCAACTGCAACTTCTGCTTCTGTTTGTTGCGTTCTCCCTGGCCGTATGAGGGACGCCAGCGAGCAGCCGCTGCTATATAGCTCTCTAAAAATAGCTCACCTTTCACTGCCTTCTACGTCCCGCTTGACAAGCGTCCTGAGCCAATCAAGCTATATTATTCAAATTATACTCCTCCTATTTGTCCATTTTAGCACCGCCTTACTTAGATGCCTGTGAGATCATCAACCCTATTTACCGTATATGGTCACGCACGGAATTGATTGACAACAAACCACGCCCCCTCTAGTTCCCTTGGCTTCCTCTCGCTCGCGAGACAGCGAGCCCAGCAACTTGCCTTGGTGATCCACGGCATTCAAGATAAAGGCTACCTGGAATTTATAGCGCAAAAGAGACAGAGGCAATGCGGAAATAGGTGGACAGTCCATGTCACCGATTTTGCATCCCACTCCCAGGCTGAGGATCTGAGAGGTCGCGGGGATTGCAATTAAGTGACAAGAATTATTTTTATTTTTTTTCCTTCCTCATAGCGCTTAAATTACCAGCTTTAAACTACACTTCACTGAGGATTTGAAACATTCTTTTTGCGTTTTGCAGTGGGCTGAGAAGAAAAATTATACCAGAGGATCAAGCAACACTTTTTTTCTTCTTGTGAGCATCAACATGGACGTGTTGGCAAATTACAGTATTTTTCAGGAACTTCAGCTGGTGCACGACACGGGCTACTTCTCGGCGATGCCATCGCTGGAGGAGAACTGGCAGCAGGTGAGAGTTTGCGCGTAACTATTGGACTGTTAGTTCACATAAATAAGCCGTGCGTATTTGCGCACATGGATCTAATGCAAACATTCACAACTTCACAGTGCGCGCGTATGCCTTCCTTCTACACATCATTACGTGTAGTGGTTTATATTGATGAAGAAAGTGCTGTTTTGCTGCTTTCCACTAAAGCATGGCTAGAACTCCGTTTTTTTTATCCGACCGAAAGTGATTATTATTTGTTAGAAGAATCTAGAATATGCTTTAAAGAATGAGACGCATACTACACTTCTCTGTTGTATAGCCTACTCAAAGCAAAACAGATGTCAATGACAGAATAAGACACGAGATGATTCATGTGCACTATAGTCTACTTCTGACTGGAACTGTCTGAATGGCGTTTTGTTAAGGCGCACGTTATGTGGCTAGAGAAAATAAGGGCTTGGTTAACAATAAGCGAATTGTTATTAAATAATGCATTCGTCTGTCAGATAACTTAGTGTTTTTTCAGCCCTACGATATCAAGAGCAGTTCCCGATCATCATGTATTATGTATTACCTCCGCCGCGAGGGTGCGCGCGTGAGTGGATGTGAGGATGAATGCATCCAAATCACCCACTCCTGAGAGCTGGTGTGCATCTGTATGACAATTTGCTGACTCTTGAAGGGGAGAGGTAATCAATGATAATAGTGGTGTTTTACATTTTTAGGATATCCCACTTAAGCCTTCTGGAAAAGCTGGAGATGATGCACATATGTGCCATTGGAACATGGTCATGTTTTTAAGTGATGAGGTCTTAATGTGATCAATGCAAATCAATTGCTTTGTGTTCTTGGGCAATAATTGTTTTAGCGGCAAATAAAGTAATCATAGCACCAGGATTTGGAAGTTTTATCAATTAAACTGCAGCAATTTAATGATAAGATTTATGATTTGAGGTTAGAAGGACTTCTGGTAATTGATGTGGCGATGGACGCCTTTGCACGCATGCACTGGCTGTCTTCAGCTCATTGCAATTCCATGTACTCGACTGCAGGGAAATGCTGTGAGTGGTTATTTATTGCTGGTGTGTGAACTTGAAACATATCTACCCCCCACCAGCAATTCAACCGGCACGTCTAATAGAAATACAAATATTACCTGGTAGCAAATGCAAATATACAGACGTATTGGCATGAGTATAGAAGGAAAATACAGGTCTGGCAATCTCATCTATCGAAGATAAGAAAAGAGAAAAAAATATATTGTGCATGAAGACAGACAGGTCTGGTTCATCTGCTAATTCTGGCATTAAGTAACTTAAAGCATCATGGTCAAATCAAATGATAGCATGCATGTGTTATACACAGGGCATTTATTCTCTGTAGTGTAAATTAACAGGTCCAAGCACATATGGATCACAATTATATATATATATATATATATATATATATATAGCTTGCATCAGAAGAGAAGGGGAACAACTTTATGGAATCAGAAAGAAGTTGAATCTAATGGCAAGAAAATAAGCATGAAGAGAAGAAGGCCCATCTCTGTAGACAGGCTTTTTTTTTCTTTGAGTAACATAATAGATAAAGTTTGATTCTTTTACAAGTTGGGATAGTTTTAAAGTGTAGCCCTAGATCTGCCAGTGCAAGGTAAACAGCACCCTTTGAGAAGGAGACGAGATGGATAGCTGTGCTCGGTCCCTTGCGAGTGGAGCATGAATCAGACCTTAATGGATGTGATACGGGTGAATTGAGTTTCAGAGCTCAGGATTCGACCAGGGATGGGGCGCAAGGGTCACGGAGGGGAGAGTGACAGAGGCGATGTGCTCGGGGATGACGAGAGGTTGTCCACCGAACGTGATGAAGTCCTGACGTGCACTGCATCTATTCCTCATGAGGAACGCAGACTGCTGGCACTGTCTCCCCCAACTTGAACAAAGACGCTATATCTCACTGTCAAGAAGAGACACAGAAGAGAGAGAAAAAAACAGAGACACAGAGGGCGGCTTGCTGTAATCACAACTCACCAACCTTTCTAAGGGTAGAGAAGGGAGTGATTATTTTGGCGATGACCCGCAAGCAAGGTTAATTCAAAGAGCGGCTGTTTGTGCAACAAGAGAGCCCCTGTTGGCTCTAACCCCCCCTCCCCAAGCAGTTCCACCCAGTATGACTCTCAGAGCTCATCACTGGAGGCTGCATGAGCAGGTGGAGTGGCCTGGGGAATGAAGCAGAGGCAGTAAACACCACCATTAGAGGCAGTCAAGGCAGCCTGGCCAATTAGTAAGGATCACCTAAGAGACGATTGGGGGGCTGAGTCTGTTTGTCTGCATCCATCCATCCATCTTTCCTCCATCAGCTAGCACACCACATGGGCCTTTGTCGGTGTGCCCTCCTCTGACAAGAAGGCCTTTTTGTGGGTCATAGAAAAAATGGGTCACTCTCTGTCTCTTTGTCTACACAGTCTGGCAGACCTGTCCTTGCAGCACTCTTCTTCTCGTCATCGAGTGCTTAGTTCAGAAAGTTTCCATTGCCATCAGTAACTCCAAATGACTTCATTCAAATTTCTGAAGCAGGGTCTAATTGTTGCGCACCCATCCTAAACCTAGGACTACCACTCTAAGTGTTGCAGTGTTACTCTAAGTGTCTGAACCCATGATACTTGGCTGTCTTGATAATCCCAGCAAAACCTTAGAGCTACTCTTCCCCCCCCTGTTCTATCAATATCTTTCACGGTAAAGGTTGAGAAAAAAGAATCTGAGAAGTGGTGAACTTCTCAAGCTCACTGGCAGCTGGAGGACAGACGACTGACCCATACAGACACATCACAGTCAGTAGAACTGGAACACGTCTGAGCAGGGTCATGTAAACCCCTGAGAGAAGCTGCAGGAAGTAGTCTGAGATGAACGCGGTCCAGCACTCAAACGTTGAGACTGGTCTGTCCCAGAGAACTCCAGTTTAAAAAGATGATGAATATCACTGCATGCATATTCTGTGCTGTGAGTTTTTGCATTTCACAGCCCAGTAATTTTTCGAAACAAAGGGCTGGATAGTTAGGTCGGTGGATGGGGGTTGAGAAAGAGGCTACAAGATAACATTAAAAATGTATTTCAATTCAGTCAGGCTACGTCAGTGTTCCAGTGGAGGCTCCACACCTGACAGCAGGATCCTAACATCCTTGCCCCTACTCTTTCTTGCTAATTCTCCCCTGCAGCCCTTTAGCTTCCATCCATGCTTTTATCACATTCCTCCTCTATCTACATTGAGCTTGCTCCAGCTGAAGGCATTCAAACTTTCTCTGGGCAGTGAACACTGAAATGTGCATTATGTAATACCCTGAGGAACACAGCTGCTTTCTCACAGTGTATCTTCTGACAGCACAGACCTTTTCTGCTCTTTTTCTGCAATTGGTAAAGCTTCAGGACACCAAAGTAATGGGCAAACGCATTACCTTGTTGACAACACCAGAGAAAGCTCCCCTGAAGCTGTAGAGTGAGTGGTAACATTGCAATGTCTTCAGAGACTGAGATAATGTACTAAGATCCTACTTGCCGGTTTAGGCAAAGAAGGCTCCTTATACACCCTCGAAGCTTTGTGCTGCATTTAAGATTCATCAACCTGAGTTTTTTCAGAGGTGATGTCCTCACTTACTGAATTTACTCTGAGGGAAACACCTTGGCATTCAACATCAAACCTGTTCTACCGGCCTCTCTTTGAAGTGTTAACAGGTCTATCAGTCCATGCTAATGCTCAGGCATGCGTTGAAATATCCCACATCAAGATAAATAAGCTGTCAAAAAGTTATAAGATATGCAGTGCATCTGTGGAGGCTTGGCTATTCTGACACATCCCTTCCCCTTCAACAGTTTTGACCTCAGTGGCCCTTGCTGAACCAGTCAACCAGCTCCATTAATCACTGTGTTGGTGGTACATGCTTTTGACCCACAATGGAAAGTGCCTGTCACTCTGTGTGATCCTTTTGCTGAAATAAAGTTTTATAACTTAATTGATCTCGTCAGCTGTTTTGTTTCCACTGGATTATCGACCGGCCCGTATAATAGCAGGGATCGGTGAGCAGACTGCATTCATAAGTCACCACTATGTTGGTATTAGTATGACATCATAAACCAACCCATTGTTCTGGGCATTTCCTGTACGCTGCCTCTGCTGGTGACTAGACAGGCCAAAATCAAGCACTGTCTGGGTTTTAGTACCTATAGACTTTGAATCACTGTAAAGTCATCATCTGAGATTGCAAAAGAGTTGTCTATATTTCTTCCCGCCTACCTATATCTCTCTAATGATTCAGATTTGATGGTGTGCAATCAAAATGCACTTTAAAATTCTGTATCAGACGAAAGCAAAAATTTGTTTTACTAACGTTTTACTAACAGATCTGGATAATACAATTGTAGCTAAGCTTTGTTCCAGCATATATACAAGTTAATCTGACTATAATTTACATCGGCTTTGTGCACTTGCTCCAAAGTACCCTTCAAATAGTATAGGTTACACATTGTGCCATGTATACTTGGACAGATAGAAACGACTACTATTCGACTTCACAAAAACCCACTGTAGCTCAAATATAAACAACCTTAGCGACTACTGCAAAAGCGTAGATCCCAGACACAGCAGATCTCTCAGCCCACAGACAGCTGACAGTAATTAGGCAGTAGTGAGGTGCAGCAGGGGTCTTTCATGTATGGGACTGAACCAGGTTTCCCTTTGAAGTGGGGACCTTTCAGTCACATTCTCCTTTTACGTTTGAGTAAAGTTCATACTAAGCTTTAGCACAGGCAGCTTCTGATGCAACCTAGCAATTTCATGTTGAATTCCATCTCTTTGTTAAAAAAGCTGTAACCACGAGCATGCATGACAGGCCTGGGCAAACTAATAAATAACAAGCTGTGGAAATGATAGAGAGAAAAAAAGCAATCCCAGACTCAACTATTATTCTGTGATTTTGAGTTACTACATTAAAGTGAAACAGCTTTCACAAGATAATTAGCATTTGAAGCGCAGCGCTAGCTCACCTTCATACACTGTGTGCTCTGTTTACCAAATATCGTTCACCATGAAATTTGGCAATTCTCTATAATTTATTCTCAGCACTAGAGGTAGATCAAAGACGGCATCAAACTGGCAGTTGGTAGGTTTTTGAACAGTCAAACATAGGTTTACTGATTGGGGGATAATTAGCATCTCCAGAGAACACAACCTTCAACAAACTCAAGGGCTAAAAATGATATAAAATAATGTCATAACTTAAACAATATTCCAGGATGTTTTTCCATTACAATGACTTGAAATGTACAAATAACAATAAAATGGCATGGTATAAAACCACAGTAGTGTATAGAAGGCACATAGTACACAAACACGATCGGGAATATAAAATAGCTGAGGAAATAAGTATTAAAACAACAGTGCAAAAGTGATTAAAAGAAAGGTGGGGGAGTTGAATATTAAACTTTGTACTACATTTCAAGGAAGCATTATAATTTTCCTCAAGTTGAAGCTAAATATATCCCTTAGCCCAAACCCAGTGCATTAATGATGAGATCATGTAAATCTTGTAAATGTTATGAGAAACACAGAGCAATAGTTATTATGTTAAACAGCCTATCTGTTTCCAGTAAGAACTGGAAGTGATCTCACTCTCGATCTGGCCACGCAATCTCTGAGGCGCTAATGGTCCATGCTTATCTTCACCGAGGGTGTCTGTTGTTTGTCTAACAGTGTGTCACCTACAATACGTAGCTTAGGGCACAAGGAAACGTGTGTTCGCAAATGCTGCCTAAGGAACTGCGGATGATTCACAGCATGCAGTTGATTCACAGATTCCACAGATGCATTCAAGATCTTTCTCCAGGAAACGTGTGTACGTGAATCTATAGTTTCTGGGGAAAATGTTTATGCTTTTTGATCCAATAGTAGTGCATGCTAAACTGAATATACCTACCCTAATCCTTGCATTCAACATGCTAATTATCCCCATGCCAGCGAGTGATTGCTGATGGAGGTGGTATTGTTATGTAGGGATCAAGAGCTTTTCAGGGGCCATGATTGAGTAGCTGTTGGATGGTGCAGACGGTGTGGTGCAGATTTGTCTGCCGTCTCTCGAGGGTCTATCAGCCCATGGAGACGAGAAGCAGTACTAGGATGGACAGAGAGAGAAAAAGACAGAGAAAGATGAGTGTTTGGGATGCATCTTTATGCATGAGGCCTGTCGTTCCCCTTGGTCTCGATGGAGAGGCAGTTTAGCCACTCAAGGATTTGATTAACAGTCTGAGAGGAACCAGCCATTTTTCTCTAAGTGCAAGTGCACACACAGGCATACAAACTCCGACTAACAGCCTGATGATATCTCACACCCCCCTGGAAAAAAAAAAAAAAAAATCGAGGAGATTGGAAATCAATACTTTCTCATTGCAAATGGTACCTCAATGCTGTTTAAGACAACAGCAATCCTTTTTCTGCAAAAAAATAGTTTTGCATAAACCAGGAGGGCATTTGGTATGAAAAATATACATATGATATTTTTAGTATTCCAAACCAGCTATAAGTAGCCCTGCAGAATGTCAAGGTAAAAATAAAGAAATGAAGAGAGAAAAGAGCAGAGGAGGAAAGTAAAGGATGTATCATGTTTATTCAAGTGCTCCTGATGTGAGATTCATCTCTGACGGTCCTGCACTCGTTCTAGCCTCTTGGCCTTCTGGAATTTCCCTGCACTGATATTGTCCAGATGGGAATGCGCAATAAGGCAAACTGGACTGCTGCCAGACTGTCTAATGTTCATATTCGTCAGCTAGCCAATGACAAATTTAAGCCACATCATCTTGGTTTCTTTTTTTAAAGAAATTTGCCCTAAACAATACAAAAATACATTTAGAATCCAAAAAGCACATTATACCCAACAACAACTGACAATAATTCAGAAGTCAATCAGTGCAAACAAATCTTGTCATGTCACCTTGTTTGACCTCATGTACACATCACAGTTCTTTGTATCCAGATGTAAAATTCTACTTAATTCACATTTATTTGTTTAGCACTTTTCACAATACACATAATTTCAAAGCAGCTTTACAGAAAATCCATGCGTATTACAATTTAAAGTGATCTGTTATCAGAGGTGACTGAGTCTTTCCATCAATATCAAATTGTAATTTTTTTTTTTAGCATGCAGATGTTGTAGCAACATTACTGGTCAATCTGAATCATAAAATGCATTTCCTCTAGAGGAATTCAGAGTCTCCTGTCTAGTGGAGATAGTGATTTCATATTGGGTTTCAGAGTGGCAGGAAGCTCAGGTCTGAATCACCAAATACCTGATGTCAAGCTGCCAAACAGGAGTGGTGAGCTCATTGTTTGTTTTGGTGGTGGTGACATGGACACAATTAGGGCACAGGTCACAACACCCATTAAAACACAATGACCAACAACAGGTACTTTTCCACTGGGTATAACGTGCCGTTAGGTTGTGTTTTGTGACCTTGAAACAACTTGAAGTAAAAATTTGTGAATTTATTAAAGTGCAAAGGGATGAATATGTATTCATTTGGAACATCTCTCATCTGTGTCTCATTGATATGATTCTCAAAACTGCTCAATCCAGTATCTCAAAGACTATAAGGGCAAACATAATAATAATCCTAGAATAAGGTTCTCTTTTGTGCACAGAAAGAAAAGTATAGTAAAATGTAATAAATGCATTCTTGAGGAAACTGAGGGGTATGATGGTTTGAGAACCACTGTAGCCTATCACACCCAGCTTTCCATATTGGCATATCGTCTCTCTCTGATGGTCACAGGATCTGGCATCACTCCAACCTCCTGTTGTGCCAGTCCAGTTTCACTATACTTGCTCATTTTCACCAGCTCATCCTTTTCCTCGTCTCGTTCATTCTCTCTTGCTCTCTTACCCATTTTGACCCTGTCTGCCGATGACCTTTTAAAGCACAGACACTGATTACTGGACATTTTGCATTAAGTGGTCTGTTCAAATTTGAAAAATCAAACGAGTTCTTTTACATGTATGTCCAAAATAGAAGGCATGTCAATTTAAAGAACGATCATCATGTAATGCACTTGAGATATTTTATGCAAAACAATGAATTAAAATAGGAAAGCGGCACAACCACATATCTGTCTCTTATGTCGAGAGGTGTGCAGGCAAGATTGGCGTACATCACCCTCACAGAGCCCTTTACCTAACTAACAGCTCTGCTTAGTAATTACATGGGGAGAAAATAAAAAGGGCAGATGCCCCCCTGGCACCGGGCACACAACCGGTGTGTGTTCAACCTGGCGGTGTGAAAGAGAGCATACTGCTAATTCACTAGAGAGCTGACTTTGAGCACAGTTCAGAAGGCAAGACCGCCCCATCAAGCACACACAAGTATGTTTGAGGTTCTGCTCTTCGAAAGCGAGTTTCGAAGTGTGCCGTTACCACTTCCTCCCCATTCGTTGCCAATTCAGTGGAGGAAACCAAGCCCTTGTTTACTGACGGGATTCTCCACTATCACCCACCCCCCACCCGCAGGCCTCCCTTTCCTTCCCCCTGCCCCAAAAGTCTCTCCCTCCACATGGACAACTGCCAACATCCTCTCCATTCATCAACCCAACAGCCGTACTGTTACAGTTATACTGGTTACAGCCCCTTGCGATGGTTGCTAAGCTGGTGCAAGTGCCATATTGTGTAAGCTTTATTTTAAGCCTTTTATTTTAGGCAGGCCAGACCTTCTGTAAATTGTGCCAGGTGCCATACTGTATACCTGATATAGCTCTGGCTAAGGATCTGCATTGCTCTACTTGTTTCTCCTTGAGGCGGCTCTGAGCTGCTCTGCTGTGAGACCCACCTGTTCACATTTGCTGGCATTCTTTGCTTTTCCACCAAACTCAAACAAAAGCTGAATCCTAATAAAGCGGAGTACAAATTTACGTGGGTAGTTGTTAGATAAAGTTAATAAGAAATAAAGTCAAATGGTGAGATTATAATTTTTTTTATTGTGAAACCTAAAATCACAGTGTGAGAAATTAAGTCAGGTTATAAATAAGTCTCAATTAGTATAAACAATATCAAACATTTTAGAGTGCCTGGACTTACAATTCTTTTTATAATACCAAATACCTAATAATAATAATAATAATGATACACACACACACACACACACACACACACACACACACACACACACACGCACACACACACACACACACACACATTACATAGCTTCCCAATTGCTCTTATAACTCCTCTTGTATTATTGCTCCTCTTGAAAATTGTAATGCGTTTAGAAATCTTTCTTAAAATGGAACTGTCCTAACAAACAATATTACCCACTACATCCACACTAAACTCAAAAGCGCTTTAGTCCTGAAGGCTGTGTAATGTGAGTCCTACTGAGTGGTTTTGGGGAGGGAGACTGAACAAACATGCCGCTCTTAGTCCTTCCAGTTTGTTATGGCTCGGTTAAATGGGTCATGTGCTGAGGACCAGCGACCTTGGAGTATTTGTCCTGCTCATTGAGACATTCAGCCTTCTCCCTTTGTTTTGCACAGACAGAGACCCACTTTCAACCATTTGCTCCATAATTTATAATAACTTATAAATAATTTATAATTTATTTATAACATAATTTATACAAAAACTGGCTGTAATAACCATTCTTTTTAGTGTTTTTGGTGGAGTTACCAGGTTCTTTTAGCACCATTTTTAAAAGCACCTGGATGCTATGACAGCGCAGTGGGTGCGAAGCATTGGAATAGAAGTGCAAAAATGACAGCTATGGTAAGGTGTTTGCAGTCAAGAACGTAAAGTCTGCCTTCTCTGAAGGCGAGGCTGAGCCAGTGTACAGCTATGTGGGTCGGCTGCTATTTTAATCTGTAATGTTGTCGGGAATACCTGAGGGAACAGCCTGGCTCTGTTGGAATCGGGGCTTGTCTGTGTGGAAGTTCCAGTTATTATGTGTATGTATAGGTATGGCGGGTTGCAGCGTGCAGATCAGAAAGGTTGTTTAAAGATTTGCGTTAGTATGAGAGATGCCTACTGGGCACCTCTCTTAGGTTCAGTGGAGCAGGCGGCATATAAGTGGGCTTTTAAGCATGGGCCACTGCACCAGGCAAACCCAGCAGAGACTAGCCAGCATCTGCGCACACGTGAGCGCATCACGCTGGCACTCCTGCTCTTACGGTACCCTCCCCCCTCAGGCGATCCTCAAACAGGCCAACAGCTCAATTGTACATTTTGAGTGCCTGTGACTCATCTCTTGCGCTACAATATTCAGGATGAGATCACCCACTTTGTCAAATGCAAAGTGCTAAATGTGCCCAACTGCACAGTAGATTCCAGTAAAATGATGAGGTAATGCCTGAGATCCATCATGGAGTCACTACCTCGTCCTAGCAACGATGCTGTCATTGCGTTCGTGACCTTGTGATAATCAGCAATGGTTTGGGGAATTTTGGCAAGGTGGTGCCAGAGCTCCCGTACTGGGCTCCCTGCAGTGCAGACAGGTGTGGCGGCAGCAGGAGCACCTGCCATTCAGCCGTCCCACCACGTCTGCATGCCCGGTGGCTTCAAAGCGTGGCTGTCCCAGAGAGAAAAACTGGGCACAGTCAAGTGCAACTTTGCATGCCCACATACAGCATGCACACTTGGCAAAGGTCTTTTTCTCTGCAGCTTCCATTGTAGTGAGGAATTAATAGACTGCAAAGACATTCATCAAGTCCCAGTTAGGTTTCCTTTTATGTCACTGTAGCAGTCTTGTCAGATGCTGGTAATTGGGTTCAAAGTGCCATCACAGTAAAAGGCTGTGTGGGAGTGAGTCAGAAGGGGCGGGCCCTCGCCGTCTCAGGTGACCTCACTCTCGGCCCAGCTGCTCCAGAGTGCAGAGAGTAGGGAGGGAGGAGGTGGGGGATGAGGTCATTCTTTTGCTGGGAGTGTGTGGGCTGGATTTGCGTAGGTGTCTTTGTGTGCGTGTCTGCATGCATGAACGATAGACATTGGAAGAGATAAGGCTGGAAATTTAGAATGAAATGCTAAATTAAAAGCTTAGGGTCTGATATCGGTCAGCGACAAATAAAGAATAAAGAAAATGATACATCTTTTTAAAAATCTAATTAAGTCTTTGTATTCATGTTGGTTTCATATTTTTTGAAATCTCAAGAAGTGTGAGTGTGTATGTGTGTGTCAATTGAATCCATCATGAATAATTGATTCATAATTATTCATGATAGTCACACCTAATTATGTTTTACAACATGAACTAATCGCCTAAATTATCTGATATTTAAATTTGTAATTGCATTTTTTTTTTATGCAGAAAAAAATACCAAAATGAAAAATAAAAACACACTCATATAAGTGGACAAAAAAATACAACACTGACCCATATGCTCATACAGCAAAAGGTGCACAGCAAAGTCCATTTAAAAATAAAATAATTGATAAAGACACTAGGGGATTTCATCAGGACATTGTTTCATCGCAAAAAATTGCCGCTGTCCTCTGCTCCTACAAAAAAAGCTCTTATGCATCAGTTCATGATCAAATGCTCCCTCCCTCCCCACTTCATTTATGGCTGACTGGCAGAGTGGCAGGGCTTTGTGTCTGTTGTTAGAGAGATGAGCTGGGCTGATAGCCACGTGGAGAAAACAGGACACCCAAGGATTGAGACGTCACAACACAGGGGAAGCTTGCCATTGCGTATTCCAAGCATGCACGAGAGCGCTATCAGATCGGTGAAACATACATCTGATTTGAGGTGTCTATATCAATGCCAGTTTTTTAATAGCTAAGAGAGGCTATTGTTTCATTGTAAATCCTTCCGTACACGTTGGTAATGAGACATCTAGATGGAAAGGACAATTTCTCTCCTAGCATGTAACAAAGTCATAGAAGGTTCTCTGAGAGATTGCTTTTGAGTTTTTTTATTGCAGTCGTCAAAGCTCTAACTCTCCTCTCATGACAGACGACAACCTCATCACTCCAGCTTACATACTTAGGAAGCATCCAGCAAATAGCAATACAGTGATTTTCGTAAACATCCCCAGAGATGGGCTTTCAAAGACAGGCTTTGTGTACTTGAAAGCAGGTGGAAGAGACCAGAAAAGAGCAAAGGAGTTTGTTGTCCCATAAAATACCAAATACCAGTTGTGCAGAGTCTGTGTAATTACCACACTGCAGGATAATTATAAAGAGGACAGATTCAGGGATGAAAAGGCCATTTGCGTGCACTTAAGTGAGCGATGGCAATTAACTGGGATGCCTATCCTGGTACTGAGAAATTGGGCTGGAAATCCTCGCAGTCAGTTATCACACAAACCAGAAATGACCGGCCTTCTCCTATCTCTTGGAGGTGAGGAGCCTCGCAAACAGGCTCGAGCAAGTCGTTTAATTTTTTAAGCGGCTTTTCTAATCTGCATTCTTCATTTTGTTTTGGACCCTTTCGTGCGTGAAAAATCCCCACTGCACAAAGACTGGTGGGGGCAGCTGTCGGGTTGGGAGGGGTCTTGAATTCCGGTTATCATAACTGCCTTTGTCCATCACAGCGGCCAGATCCAGGGGCTAAGTTGGAGATTGGACAGGTTACCATATCCATTCCCCTCAGGGTAGCGTGCCCGCACTTGTCCACACAGATTCCAGCCAGAAAATATTTGTGTGCTTATCAGCAGGATTGCAGCCAGAGCATGGAGGCCCGGTGGGGTTACATAACTTCTCTCTGCTCCAGTCATTGCATCTGCAGCAAGGCATGGACCCCTGCATCCCATCTATGCAATTTCCTTTTCCATTTCCTTTCAGCTGGCTGGTCAAGCCGTTGTGCGTGCTACTCGCATGGGACAGGAAGCTCAGATAGATGTAGTGTTTCCTCTCCACGAGAGCTCCTTGTAGAGCCTGCAGCTCACATCCTGTGGTTTATTATAAAGAATCACCCATGGTTATATATAGCATGGAGTTACACTGTTAAACCCATATGTTTGGTTGTCATGTTATCATGCTTGGTTGTCAAGTGATGCACCGAAATGAACATTCTGGATACATTTGGGGTGAAACTAGAAACCGAAAATGGCAAAAATAAATGAAACACTTAAACTGGCAAATAGTCAATATACTGTAATTAAATATTTTATTTAATATATTATTTTATATTATAATCCATAATTATACCAAGTGATTACTCTTCTTTATTCAGAAGTCATTACTACAACAATATATTTGATGATATATTGTATCTGTGTTAAACTGATCAAAAGTGACAAAAGATTATTTAAAAAAAAAATGAATAATAAGGATTTCGAATAAATAGTTTTGAACAAACTTGTAACTTGAACTTTCTAGTTAAAGAATGCTGGTAAAATATATTCTGTTTTTACAAAATATTAAGCAGGACAACTGTTTTTAATATTGATAACAATAATTAGTGCTGTCAAAATTAGCGCGTTAATGCAATTATAAATATTTATGTGAAGATTGTTTTAAGTTCACTTAAATTGAAGTTGTTATTTTTTCAAAGCCTAATAAATGTTGAAATTGATAGCTTTCAATTATACGGTAATGTTAAATGTCTAATGTTTAAAAAAAAAAATTATTTCATAGAGATATCAGTGCCAGTTTTAGTATCAGTGTTAGTGGCCTTCATTCATAAAAAAGATGCCATTACAACAAATATTTAAAATATACTGTCTTTTAAGTTGTCTTTTAAACAAAATGGTAGAATGCAGATTAGAAAAGCCGCTTATCTAAACCAATATTTCGACCCAAAAATCCTTGTTACAAACATTAAATACTCGTATACAAGGGCAATGCAACCCACCATTGAATAAGCCTGTTAGCAGCATTTTTTTTTTTTTACCAAAGACATTTATCAGTCCATTTATCAGTCTCCTCTACTGACTGGTCAATGAATAAGACTGGCCTTTTCACTTCTCCCCTGCTGTTCCTTGACTAGATGTGAATTTCCCATGGTTTTATGCCACACTGCAGGGCATAGAATGCAGAGAACTCTGACTGAGAGTCCCTACAGTGGGATAGAGGTAATGAGAGCACCTGCTGGGTCCCTGGCTGAGGCTCCGTCCTGGAGACACAGACAGACAATGTTGGAGAGCTGACACAGTGTACCTGAAGTCCTTGCAACCCAAAGTCATGTGAGCTATTGCCTGGCAGTGACATAACTGAGAATGAGAAGAAACAACCCTTTCACACCAGTGCCAGAGCTGTCACGCCACGGTAATTTTAATCTTCTCTCCATGTGGCATCCTGCTTGTAATGCACAGAACAGAAGTGCTGATGTTTGAGGTAGATCCAAAAGACAGATCTCAAGACAAGAATATTTAAATCCAATAATAGCCTTACATTAAAACAGCTTCCTTCAAGAAGTTTCATTTTAAATACGAGGTCGCTAGGAGCTAAGTTGCAAGGAATGTGTGTTAAATATCATCAATTTAATGGGCACAATCATTTATAGTGCTTCAAATATGTTCCTGTGTTTGTCGCCACAACCGAGATGGGAGACATTCTTGGTGAAATAAAGAGAACTCTTTATGTCTCCTAGGGGTATAGACCTTTACAAGTGCTTGATAATGGGACTGCAGCTGAAATTGACTCCCTTGGAGAACTTGGCCTATTAGTCATGTCTGTTGCCTGTTACAGTATGGTATGTAACCAGAGATCTCTATACAATACCCAGAGGGCCATGCATCTTATGATACAAAACGCCCTCCAACTCAGCCCCCACTTCCAGCTCGGTCCTTGACGGCCAGCTCTCTTTTGTTTCCTCTTGTTCTCTTTTGTCTCCACGTGTTGTATCCCCCCACCCATGTGGCATTCTCTTTGCATTGAGTAATGAAGATTAGCCTGGCATCAGTCACAATAGAGCCCCCCATCACTAGTATCCCTTACTTAGACTCCCCAATCTTATAACAAGCTGTTAACCCCATTTAAAAATGTCCCCTTTCAATCGGCTTGTGACGGGGAATAATCCAGCCCGAGCGATTTAATGAAAATCGCTGTATCCTGATTAGATTACCCCAGTGCCGCCAGCCAGTGGCCATTAGCCGACCCTGTACACAGATAAACAGCAGCCCCGCTCCACAAATCCAGTTAAAGGAAGACGGAGAGAGGTTTTCTGAGGCTCAGCTCGCCTCTTACCAGCCTGCAGTCTTACTGCCTTTGTCAGTGGGATTATCCCCCATTTGGCACATCTATGGTAAGGACTCATTCATGTCCTCCTGTACCCACACTATCCATTATTGTGCTTGCTCATTATTCTATCATTGCGCTAAGCGTGTTCTTCTATGGCATATCTGTACAGAAGATTTAAGTTTTATGTGATTTTTAAAGAGCATTCTTACATATTGGTAAATCGTAAGGACAAATTGATGTTTAAATTGTTACCAATGGAGGATGTTTATTTATTATTTTCTGTTAATTATGTCCTATATATATAGGAACATATAGGAGTGTGTAAATGCCACTCTCCTGCTAACTAAGCATATTTGTGGATCACCTACTTTTTAATGTTTTTTTTAGCTTTAAAATTGTCCAAAATACATATTCGAGAAAATACATTACCACGGGAGATTCCAGCATGTCTTTGCGTCATTACGTCACATCTGTACACATAAAGGAGGAGTCTCAGCTAGTATGTTATATTGCGTGTGAGGATGTTGGAGGTGGAGATTTATAGCCTTTTTTCACGGCACTTGATATAATCAAACATCAATTTGATGGCGGTTCCAGAAAGGTTCAAACGACAATCACCAGTAACAACAGATTCACCCGCTGTAAAATGCAAAAGACTTTGTTCGGACTTCGTAGTGACTACAGAAAAAAAGACTGCAACCGATCCCATGCGAAAACAAGGATACATATCGAAAGGACATTACACGTAGTCACGCAATCCTGACGTTGTTAACATTAACAATTTGAGAACAAAGTATAATTGGCATGGTTTTGTGTGATATGATAACTTATAAGCGATTGTTAGATTTCCTGCAATGTCAGAACCAGAAAAAAAGTGGGTGTTTCTTACTAGTTCAAGAGGACATTTTCCTTAGAAAATTATTTTGTGCATACTTCCAAAAATAATAATCTGTGATTCTGAATGCCAGTATCCACACCGGCGCAGCGACTGACAGCCTCACACTCTCCTCAAACATTGTGTTCATCCACGCTGTGCTGTGTCGAGGGTGTTGATGTACAACTCACGTAAAGTTGATAATTCCGCGAATAACTGCAATTGCATATTTCGAACAAAGATTAGAGATGGTGACAAAGAGGAAAACCTGCTGACTGCAGCTTTAAACAAAAAGCAAGTACACCATGATCAACATACAGTCTGGTTATGATTAAACATAAATCCAGAATCGTACTTTGTCATCTCACAGACTTTACATTGTAGCACATAGTACAAAAACGCCTTCATGTTTGCCCCCTCCCCAATGTAATTTCACCAGGTGTTCTTCACTGAGTTTATGAAGAGTTACTAGTGACTTTGTTCATTTGGGAAGACGATCAAGGTCGTATTATGTCCTCTACAATCATGTGCTGATGAAGCCATAGTGCCTTTTCAATTCCCTCACAGCTTCTTTGTCCCTTTTGTGACCTCTGTTACTGAAGTCCTACAATACTTTAAAAGCAAAACCAGTGTTTGTGTACACAGAAATAGCTCTCAACAGCCCCACACAAGCACACCCAAAGGCTGATTGGCAACCAAGCCGCCTCTTCCATCTGTAAATGGAGGTATTCATTAGCTGCAGCTGCACCATGTCAGACTTAAAGTCTCCTTGTGTGGATGGATGCAGATGGAGAAGACAGCAGACACTGTCTTTCACTGTCAATCCTAAATTATTGAAAGTCTCCGATCAAGTAAAAGCTTTGATGAGACGTGGCACTGAAGGCTGGCATGGAAGAATCTAGCCCAAAAGGGTTTCAGAACAACTAAAATAGAGAAGTATCCCAATAGCAAATAACATGCTTAATTTACAAACATTTAATTTTGGCTAGCCTAGTGCCCATGTTCTGGCCCCTAGCTAGAATGTAGTAACAAATGCAATTATTTAGCTAGCTGGTGCTCAAAGCAGGTATGCACTAGACAACATGCTAGCTTGCTAATCTTTGTTGCCAAGTGTGTCATAATGCTCTCAATAACACGTCTTTGCTTGTAGTAGCATCCATCTGTGAAATAATCCTGCCTCTAAGGGTACAGTGCACAGATAATTCTTGGTTGTTATCTTGCATGATTAGCATTGCTCTTTGTTCCGCATTACATGCATGCTCACTCAACGTATTGTGGAGAAATGAGCCATGTGTCTGTAGAGAAAAGGCTCAGTGATATTTCCAGTTGCTTTAATGGAGTGAATGGCCACAGATGCATATTTTGTTCCTGACCTCAAGAGTGTTCTTGTCTTAATAAAGCTGTCTCAGTTATGTCATGAACCTGATCAGGGCACTAATGTTCCGCCAAGTGCTGTCAACAAGGATAAACTCGTCCACAACAATGGCGAATGAATGCTTTTCTATCCCTGTGCTCCCTCACTAGGTGAAGAATCTGCCAAACATTTTTATTAGCTTGTGTTTTCTCACCAAACATGGTTAGGTGACTTCCAGTGACAATCTAAGATGACTAAAACCTATTCAGTGCAAAGACATTAACCTAAATATTGGGCCAGCAGCAGACTGATCTCATGAAATGGCTTATGTATGATACGTCAATTCGTATTTCCATTTTTGGCGTGCGATGAACACGCATAATCGCTTTTCAGTGTGTTTATGAACGCCGTTGACTTAACTTTACATTACTGTTTATATAAATCTATGACCTACCGCAACCCCGTCCCTAAACCTACCCGTCACTGGGGTTAATACCATTTATGAGTGTTCTCCTACCATCCTAGGAAAAACATATCGCTCCCCAGATGTAGATCTACATTTTGCTTTGTTTCGCTCGGACATTTAACTGTGTACACACACGCAGAATCACTCGGACATTTAACGGCGTAGACACACACAAACATGCGGATAGCTCAAAATGCATATAGATAACACAACACTTGACTTAAAGGTGGCGTATATGTTTACGCAAAAGTCAAGTCGAATCTCAAGTCCAAACATTAACTTGGGATTTTGGAGAAACATAAACCAAAGTAAGAGTTTATAAAAATAAAAGCTGTGTTCAGCAAGAAATTGATCAAAAGTTAGAAAAGACATTTATAATGTTACAAATATATATATATATATATATATATATATCAGCATTTGTTTTATATATATATATATATATATATATATATATATATAAAACAAATGCTGATCTTTTGCACTGCTGTTGTGCTGTGAACTGTTTTAAGCATTAATAATTGTGAGAAATGTTTCATGAGCATCAAATCAGCATCTCGTATAATGATTTGTGAAGAATATGACACTGAAGACTGGAGTAAATGCTGCTTAAAATTCAGCCTTTACGTCAGTGGGGGAAAAAAAAACACTAAAATATATTAATGTAGAAAACAGTTATTTTAAATTGTGATAGTATTTGGCATGTCTGTTTTTATGATCAAATAAATGCAGCCTTGAGAAGCATAGAGACTTTAAAACATTAAACTCCAAACTTTTAATGGTAATGAGTATATTATAGCTTACAAAAAAAGCAAAAAATAAATGATCAACCAATAAATAATTAAATAACCCACCTCGTAATTGTTTACAGTGAATTGTTTATGAATCATGATTTTTTGATTATCAGTATCACTCCTTGATTTGTGTTGTTTACTAGTCTCTAATTCAAGTCGAATCTAAAATCACATTTTTGGCGATTTGTTTCTGAGCTGCCATCGCTGTTGTCCAGTTACTTAGACATTCCATACTCTGATGCTTCACCAGAGTCTGGTCTCACTGTTCTGTTCCTCACTTTATAATGGAAACAGGAAAATGTGTCTTTCTGATACAGGCAGCACACACAATAACGTCCCAAACCAGTGTCCTGCTGTCTTTTCACATTTCAAAACCCAACAATGTGGCTGCTATGGAAACAGCTGCCAAGCCTGTTGTGCTCATCTCTGGCCGAGTTCCTGTCTGTCTGTTTCCTCTCATTTCCCAGAGGAACTGGTCTATGTTTACCAGCCAAAGAGAGACACTGGAGCAGGAACAGCACTGGAGAGGCCCTCTCGGTCACAAGGTGCAGCTGCAAAAGCAAGAAGCAAAGCTAGGAAGAAAAATGGAGGGCAGGGAAAGGGATGAGGATTTCAAAACAAATTTGCAAATCGCATTACACGGTCAACATGTAATTAGCTTTGTGTGCGAGTGTAAATATTGATACACAGTAATGAGTACATGGAGTTTACACTAATCTGAAACCCAAAGCCAAGCTTAGCCTTTCTACAGAGCTCTCTGTACAACCGTTATGCTCGACGGGATCATCCTTACATTGTATTTTTATGGTGCCTTTTATGGTCTTCGAGAAGAGGGACATTACTAACGCTTAGGAGCAGTCTTGTGTCAAGTATCTGATTTCTCAGTGGAATCACGTAACATCGTTTCTGAACAGATGCGAACATGCTGAGACAAGAAGAAAAAAAGAAAGACTCAACGGGAGCGTCGAACAGAAGCCACATCAGGAGAACAGCTCCAGAGATTACCTTCATCAATATATAATAATCCAAGATTGGAAACATGATAGAAATGAGCCAGACAGATGAACAGATCATTGAGTAGCACAGATACCACATGTTTTGTTCTGGGTCAAAGAACTATAAAGCGATAATCTAGATACTCACGGTTCCAGATGACAGTATTATTACAAGTATGTTTTGACAAGTCAAGATATGTTTATATCTAAAATAGAACTTTGGCCTGGCTGATCCTGAGCACTGGGACCAGGCCAGAGATTCAATTACTCTAAGTACACATCTGAGCAAGGTCAAGTTCGGCACACGGATATTCAAGACTTAAACTGCAGCCAATGTCTTCATATTAAGCAGTTGCAGTTATTACTTAACATAGCACTCACGTTTTCACAGGTTTGGCAGACAGACAGGCCACTACACATAAAGAAAAGAAATATGGAGCATATCAGTGAACCCAGCAGCTAATGCATACACACACAGGGCAGGTTTCCACCCAAGCTACGAATTTCAATTATGAGAAAATTCTAAATATATTGCAAAAAAGTAATTTGGAACATGCAGCATTTCCATTGCATGCGCTGAGTGGGAAAAAATTTGACCATTAGAAATATTGATCATTCTGTAAATTGTTACTGGGGGTACTAAAAACATTAGTAAACTTAGGCATCATAACATTATAATGCACAGTATGGAAATTGATATTCATTTTGAGATTTGCTAAAGATTATTTTTAACCATTTAGATTAACTTCAAATGAGTTTTAGATGTCTTTAAAAGGTCATGCACAAAATTGGGCAAAAGAACATCCACAATTAAATAACCTGTATGGAGTGAAACAGATCAATTTAAAAAAACTTCATGTTTGCTAGCAATCTGTTACAGGTGCCTTACTTCTGGAAGCAACAGCGTCCCAGACAGTTCTGGGAGGTAATAATAGTCAATCACAATGACTTTTTTAAATGCACATTTCAGCATTTATTCAGTAAATGTGCTTATAAGCACTGTTTATGTGCATGATATCTTATACCCAATGTATCTATCCACCTCAAGTGAGCATATGAATATTTATTTGTATCTATTTATTTATATGTATCCATTTATCTTGGTGATTCCATCCAGCATTTTAATGAATATTCATGGATGAAAACCCAGCTACCGAAGCCAGGTTTTACTCAGCAAACCAAATTGAAATGTTCACTGTAAGGTATCATTTACAATTAGGATCTACAATTTGAAATGCCATAATGAAGAACTACACTGCTATTATATAAATGCCACTTGTTTGTAATCAAGTTGTGTTGTTTCTAAAAGAGCGACCCTGTGTAGTGCAGAGGTGGTTTTGAACAACTTGATGACAAGCCTGTGTAGATTTGCAGCATAAGCCTACGGAATCTGGCTTTTTCTTTGTGCTGTGCAGAATGACTCCCTGACAAGCCATGCAAGTTACATTTGCAGATGTACACAAGGGATTTAAATATCATCTGGTTCCCAGGCAACCACAACAATAATGAAACCTATATGTAAATGCGGGACACAAAACCAAGTCTTTTTCTTCAGAGATCTGGAGCAGAGGTTCTTCCGCTAAAGAGCTGCTCAGTAAATCTGGCCTTGAAAATGTTCAGGCAGTTGGCTTGCCAGAGCCTCAGGCTTATTTGCAATGGCCCATTCGTCACCGAGTGTCCAGTTTTGCCAACTCGCTAATAGGACACCGTCCTCAGTGAATAATTGGCCCTTTTTTTTATTTTTTCACCATTATACCGCAGCTCTGCACATTTTAATTTCACCTCGGCCAGACCTGCATTGTTTTCTCTTGGGGTTTTGATGTCTCTTTTGGCAGAAGCAGGATATTAGAGATCTTTAAAATGGATCATTCTTAACATGTTACCAGCGTTCTCCCAATGACAGATAGTCAGCACCAATCCATATAACCCATCTCAGCCTACTCTTCAGCTATGCAGCAAAAGCAGCAGTGGAGAAATCACTGGCAGGTGGTCATTAGCACGTCAGTGAAGAATGACAAATGGTGTAGCCAAGGCATTGAAGCATCATACTTTTCACTAAAATTACACAATTTTCAAGATCGCTCTGCTGCTCAAACACACTGATAAGTATCTGATCTTACACGTGTAAATACACCCTCAAAATGCAGGCTGACTGGCCCAAATTCACAGCCTGCAGTAAGTAAAACGTTTCTCTTGTGTCCTCTATCTTACATCTTTTTCCCCAGCAAACAAATGCTGCACATTGGAGGACAGGGACCTTGACTTGACAAACGACCTGCGACGAGCCTCCATCCACTGCAACAGTGGCCAAGGGCCAAGGGAAACGGGATTAAATTATCCACCCAAATTAAAAGAGCATATCTGTCTTGTCCCTGCTAACAGCTGTTAGCATTTATCTCCCACATGTGTCTGTGCCATTCATTCATTTTATAATCTGCGTTTATCAGACTGGCTAGGCCGAAGTGGGGCAGAGGGGACCAAGAAGAGGCGCCCGGGTGCTAATTGCCTTGCCATGCTCGAGAACGTCTGTGTGTGTGTGTGTGTGTTCCAGAGGACTCCACTGTTTTGGCAAAAAAGGGGGAGATGGAAGTGTAAGAGGGGGTAGGGAGGGATGACACAGGTGCAGAAACAGGAAAAAAGGAGGGCTATTACACAGCGGGAGAGTCTGCAAAAAGTCACTCCATCACAGACCGCTGATTAAAATTTCATAGGAAGGGGCCAGACGGACGAGTCTGCTGTAGGTAGTAGTTAAACAGTAGAAGTGGATTTCATTTATTTGAGTAGGGTTATGGGTCAATGACGTATAAGTAATCACAATTTTAAAAAAATCTAGTTTAAAACAAATGTGCCAAGTTTTAGAAATGTACTCTTTGAATTATGTTGGGTTCATATGGTTTAAAATAATTATCTTATCCATTGTTTCTAAAAATGCCATGTTGTGTAACCAAGTAAAAATAATATTTTCCCTTATACCTGGAATACTTGTGTACGTTCAAAATATATAAAAACATGAAAAATATGAATATGAATTAATTGTGGTATTTTTTTACAAATATCACAAAGTAAAGATATAGTTTACCCAAAAATGAAAATTCTGTGATTAATTACTCGCCCACGTCGTCCCAAATCCGGAAGACTTTTGTTCATCTTCAGAACACAAATAAAGATATTTTTGATTAAATCTGAGAGCTTTCTGTCCCTCCATACACGGCTACACAACAACTACTTTGTCACTACTTTGACGCTTCAAAAAGTTAATAAAGAGATTGTAAAACTAATCCATATGAATTGAGCAGTTTGGTCAAAATTTTCTAAAGAGACTTGACAGATATAATTTAGGCTTATTACGGTCATATAAATTAATTTATATTTGAATAAATTAATATATAGTACAGGACAAAAAAAAACAGTATATCCCAATGTTTTCTGTCCTTGTGCTTCTTGGTGAGCGGCATGCAACGATTTTCTGCAGTTATCGGATGAAATACAAATAGTTTGTTGTCCAAATGTTGCAGTTTAGTGAGAGTGACGGGTTGTGTAAAGGATGGGGCTACATTTTCAGATGCAGTCGTGTCTCCGTAGACTCCTAACAAGTTGCTGACATCTTTTTTTGTGAGAGTGAGGTTGCGGTGGATGCGGACGTTTATTGACTGCGCTTGCTTTGATGGGGAGAATCACAAGAGAGATCAAAAGGAGGTTCGGCAGCCGTCCGGGATCGTACCACACTGATGTTTACTTTTCACATAAGTGCTCTTCTATTGGTTATTAACTGCTTTACTGAGTCTCTTTTCATGTTTTTTTGGTCCTTTTGTTTGGATATCTGCTTGTAAGAGATTGTAGTCATTGGCTTTATGGCCACTTGTCAATTGGCCATCCGCACACAGAGGTCTGCAGTAAATCACAAACTGTGATCAGCCCCATGCTGTAACTGTATTGTCTAAATGTCAGGATACCCAGAGTGGGGGTACAGGGGCATGGGACGATGACAGTAGATAAAGTGAAGAGATTCAAGCTTCACTCTAGTGTGTGTGTGTTTGACAGCTGTTTTCTTCCACACTCACTTCCCCCTCCCCAGACCCCTGTCAGCCTCCCCTCCATTACTCACCCCAACACTCCAGCACCAGGACAGCAGTGACAGCTCCCCTCCCTGAGCTCAGCCAGCGAGGTGCAGGAACCAAACTGAGAGAGCAGTTGAAAAGGCACGCAAGATCCGTGAAATCCTATCCATGACGGTGAGGGCCTCAGATGACTCTGATGTCCACCCTGCTGTGATGATGGTTTATATGTCATCAGGGACAGATAGGATATTCCTCCGACTGTAAATTTGCTGCCGGCTTGGTATCTCTCTCGGTGCATGGATAGACATATCCTGGAGGGAGGTCCTTATGGGCTATAGAGTTTCGAAACACTTCCTAAGGTTGATGGCGAGTGTGTCCCCCTTGGCACAAGTCTTCTATTAGGGTTTCTGGGTAATTGTTGTGTCATTACAGAGGTAATCGTGCAGCAGCTATCCCTAAAAAAAATACTCGAAATAATAAAGATAAATGCACATGGTGTGCAAACAGCCCAAAAGCCCTTCAATACATGAAGGATGTATATTAATCTTGCTAGGTCATAAAAGTGTTAATGGCCATGGTGGAATCACAGCACCCTGGGAAATTGTTATGAACACTGCAGGGTACGAAATTATGTCATATAGACAGATTTCATCGCAAGATCATTGACACCGCTTGTGCTTCATGGAACAAAACATTGCCAGAGCTTAGGACAGGTTTTGCAGGAAGGAACACCTGTTCAGCTCATATTTCTGCATGACAGCCAATAATCTTTAAATTGTTAGGTGCATCAAAGAACCATTTTCTTGGGTTCCAATTGACTATGCATGGTTCTTGAGCTGACTGGAACTGACTATTTCCTTATAGGTCCTTCAGATCAGCATATTGGTGGAAAAGTGGAAAAATTAAACTCTTCTGGGTTCTTTGAAGCATCAGTAGAACCATAGAACTGATTTAGGTTCAGGGTTCCAGACTGCAACCATTTTTTGAGAATGTGCGAGTTAATATTTTATGCGGTCGCATTTGTGCGAGTGCATGGTCATGTACTCTTAAATTCACGCATGCACAACAGAACGCCGTTGTATCAGCAACTGTTGAAGTCCGTATGTTCAAAATGAAAGAGTACATCATGAATCCATTTTCCAAAACGTGTTTTTGACTTATACTGAATTACTACGGTTACGCCTACTGTATAATAACTGTTTAGATTCTAAGAATTTTATCCCGGGGTCGGCTTGGATGCGGAGATGCCCAGGTCCTGCGTGACTCGCCATAGACATTGAGGAAGAGCTATAATGATCTTCCGCAAAACACTTAAAGTTTATTTATTAATGAACGTACACGTCACGCACATTGCACACTGAAACGAATGCACCAATTAGGAATTAAAATCATAATAAGTATAAGTTAAATGTACAGTGTACGACATGTAAAAAAAAAAAAAAAAAAAAACGCTGTAAAGACGCTAACAATGTCAACATCAATATTTTGCAGTGCATAGATCGTTTACACACCGAGTCTATTTTTGCTGTGCATCACACGCTGAATTAACGGTGCATAGTTTGTGGTCAAAATGAGCACAAATTTACATGACAATGAATTTAATCATAAATGCATTTCACGAGTTCACACATACACGAAATCTATAGGAGTACTCGGAGTACTCTGGGTTCGGGCAAAATATCCCTATACTGGGGTAGACCTGGCCGAGTTTGAGGTGATGGGGTGGTGGAGGGATGCTGAGACACCGGTCATCATCTTTTTACTTTGAACTTTTTAATAGTTTTTTTTTTTTTTTTTTTTTTTTTTTTGAGAATATTGTGATTTGATAGTTAAAAGATTAAAACATTTTGCTAACATGAGGTCTTGTGGCACTGTCAGTCTTTTTACATCAATGCGAATCTATTGTATGCAGATTAAGACTACTCTCAGCATGCATTGATTAATCCCATGGCATGTAGCAAAAGAAAAAAAAAACTAAATCATAGGCTGGTGCGACCAACTACGAAAGTTGGTAGCACCAGTGCAACCAGTGGAAAAGTTAGTCTGGAGCCCTGTGTATGTTCTCCTGTTCCTACTGAAAAAGCATCTCGAACCAGCCTGAGGTGGTTTGCTGGTCTTATAGCCTGGTCAAACCAGCCTAATGGTTGTTTTAAAGGGGAATTGGGGCACATTTCAGCTGCCTGGAAGACCAGCCTGGAAGACCAGATTGGGACTTGCTAAACTAGAATTGTGATCCAAATTGAAATACAAATTGTGCAGACCGTAAAATCAGCTGAACATGCTTGGGCTGGTTTAAGATGGCTTTTCCAGCAGGCATGAAAAATGAAAATGTTCTTCTATTGCATTACATTCTAAAACCCCTTTTTGAAATGTTTAGCTGCAGCGCTTGCTACGGTCCTAATTCTTTTTTTTTAAATAAATATATAAATACAGCACTTTTAACTCAAGTGTTGTTCTTAGTGACTACATCTTACACACATACAAGCACACAGACGCACACATACACACTTAGGCTTCCCATCAGCAAATTAACTGAATAAAGAGCCTCTCTTTGCTGGGTCGTTTGAGTGGCTAATTAGTCATCAGCGCATGCTGTGTGGAGAGAGAGAGAGAGGAGCGCAGAAGAGAGATCGGTTTTGCATCAAGAGGTAGAACTTCAAACGACATCTGATGAAAGCCAAAATGCTTAATTAAAATCTATTTGTATGAGCGAAAAATCATCATAATTTCAACCTCAAAAAATAGAGAGGGTTAGAAAAAAAAAAGCTGTTTTGTTAGACGCGGGTGGAGATATAAACACATTAGTTTAGATAATGTGCCGACTTTATTATCCAAGCAGGGAGCGGAGACAGCGAGAGGAACTGACTCTGAGATTGGCGATAATTTCCCCTTTGTGTCTAACTTGGACTGCATCCACATTTGCTAATAACAGTTTTGCGATTCTCCCCCTCGCCTCTCTTTGCCCGCTCTTTGTCTGACATTGGCTCTTAGCGCTGCATGCAAACCCCCTGGCACTGTATTTATAATAGATGGAGCTCAGTGTGCACAATATAAGCAGGGTATAAAGGGGCTTTCTACACCAGCAGCCAGTCCAGAAGAGTCAAATCATCTCATCTACATTTTCCTTTCTTTTTTGTTCATGTAGTATCTCAGATGTGTGTGAAAATATAGTATGCGCTTATTACAAGTTCTTTCAACCCTCTGCCATCTCTCAATGGCATGTTGCTTTAAGCTGCATTATGTGGCGAATGTATACATATGCTGCACTGTGCTGATCAAAGCAGGTTGGGTATGTCCACAGACCATCTACTAAAGTAATAAGGCCTACAAAATGCACAATAATGGAATAATTCCAATAGGATGGCATGGTCTCTCTTGGTTGCTTAAATTCCAGCATGCTAAAACATGGCTAAAAAAGCTTCAGTGCATGGATAATTCATGCACTCTCAGGTAGTGCTCAGAATCATAAATGAATGGAGAGCTGAAGGGGAGAGCTAGCAGTGGTGAATTGTAGCTGCTGCAGTGGACTGTGTTTCAGTTATTTTAGTCTTTGTTGAAGGCTCTGCTTTATTGCATAACATAGAGTCAAATTGTAGCTACTGCTACAGTATTAGTGCCTTTCTTTCAGTGTCGCCAGTGAGGTCAGAGAAAGTACACAGGAACCATTTGGCTTCAAGTAAATTCAAGTCAACGTTTCACTTAAGCAGTAGCTGGGATTGCATGGCATTAGAAATGTATCTCATAATTTTCTGTGTTTAGTCTGAAATTGTAACCTCAAAGAAATCCCTGCATGCACAAGGGTTTACGTAAGGGACCCAATACATTTTCATGTATTCATTTTGGAATGCATGGACAATTTTGGACAATTTATTTTGGTCTGAGCTAAAGGAGATGTACAGAAACTCTAATTTACAGCTGAAATGAAATAAAGAGCTGCAAGGTTTACTGCCATTTGACTGCCAAAGTGCTTTTACCGCAACACACTGAACAGAACTCTCTAATATCCAAACTGGCCACTGTGACTGGGGAACAATATTGTTAAACCACTGAAAAAGAAACTGCTGAGTGAGCAGTCAGTGAGCCATGATAGTGCTGTCTTTCTTTTCCGTCCTCCCTCTGTCTGCCAAAGTATTCATCAGAGGAAAAACAGAGTGAGGGAAAAGGTATCTTAAGTAATAAGACAGTAATTTCTCGCTCAATAAGCACCGTACAAAATAGCCTACGCTACATAGATAAATACTATTCCCTCAACCGCAGCAAGCGGAATAAAAATTCCACGGATGTTCAACTTCTCTCCCAGAACATTTTGCCCATCAGCTGCACTCGAAAAATGTTCTGTGCAAAAGTCTCTATGTAGCAGATGCAGTCGTTTACACATTCAACAGTGCGACCAACTAAACCAACACCAACTGAAAAAGTGTTGACGCACCACGTGTTTCACTGTTACCATGTGTTTTTTTCAGACGGTTACCTTTCCCTTTATAAACATCCCTGGACTTAAGAGTATTCGAAGGCGTACTCATGTTTATGCATTTCTGTTTCTCCTGCAGACATGTCTCGAACTGGAGAGGTACCTACAGACGGAGCCCAAAAGGCTTTCGGAGCTCTTCGACGAGGAGCTTGACTGCCTCCTTACGCCAGCCTTCATGAGGGGAGACAGCGACGAGGACCTGCTGGACCCTCTGCTGCCCAATTTATCCGACGAGCCCAGACCCCCACCTCTTCTGGTATCCCTTCCCAAAAACCTCCATGCCCCAGCCAACGCCAAGAGTACCGATGCAGGGCTAAAAGAAGTCAGTGGAGGGGTTAATCCCGCCCAGCTAAACGCAGTCACATCCCTCACACCACCTTCCTCCCCGGAGTTGGGACGCCATCTTGTGAAGCCCACGCAGACTCTTACCGCCACAGCTGATGGCACGCTCACGCTGAAACTGGTGGCCAAGAAAGTGGGACTTGGGGCAGCAAAGTTAGTAGCGACACATTCGCTACCTTCGCCACCAAATCGCGGGGCACAGAGCGACGGTGAAGGAAGCCTGGGAACAGTAGGCGGAGGGGACATCCCGGAAAACAAAAAGAGGGTCCATCGTTGCCAGTTTAATGGCTGTAGGAAGGTTTACACAAAAAGCTCCCATCTAAAGGCACACCAGAGGACACATACAGGTGATTAAATGCTCCTATAACATATGTTTTAACATTTAGCATCATGTATAGCATTTAGCTTTCCTGGAGAAAGGCTTCTGGTATAGCAAGTCTAACTCTGCATGTGATAAGATGAAGTTTTCAGAGTTAAGAAAATACTATAGAAGGGTCACAAGAGATCTTGTGAAGCTAACTCGATTTTTGCTACACAGCCCCAAAGCAAAATATCCGTTTTTCTCTCTACTGCACCTTAATCTCAAACTAAAATGAGCCCAGCCACGCCATTCAAAAGCTGCCAGTGCAGTCAGTAATTGCAAGAAGATTGATAGACTGACTAGGCTGAATCTTGTTTCCCAGCTAATTTCGAGCTCACACGCTCTGGTGCCGTAGTTGCTGCCCTCTCGCTGAACCTGAGAGCGTGTTGCACTCTGCCATGGCCCCGAAACCTACTGTGACAGTGGCCTCAATACAGCGTATCTGTCCCCTGTGGCCAGCTGTTGACTCGGCAGGTTTCTATGAGAGCTTGTGGTGCTAATCGCTTTTAGGCTGATTCTAACATATAGATTGGGGGAAATAAGCAATAGCAGGAAAAATGGGTAAATAAAAACCCTGAAGGAACATTTTGGCTTGCTAGCTCATCACATAATGTGTTTATTACAAGACAGATTATTCTTTTAATTAGCTTAATCCTGCTCTTTCAGTTATCATTTCCGTAGATTACTAAAACAGGGAGATTAAAATTACAACAGGATTTAATATAAGCCTACTTGCTACAGTACTCTATATGCTAATATTTTTGTTTTAGGAGCACTCATGGCCCTGGAAAGTGAATTAAGCATTTCTACAAAATTCAGGAAGAAATTTTATGTGGTTTTGTTTTGTTTTTTCAGAATATTTTAAGAAAACCTGAGAGATGATATAAAACAGTGACAGGGTTGGCTGATGCCCTTATATATAATATATAAACATTATTAAATGTTGAATAGTAGGCTTATCTTATTGGCTGAAAGACAGATGTTTTTAAGCATGCATTAATCAGTTGGTGAGACCCCAACAAAGCTCATGACTGGATTTGACTGGACACCCAAAGGGCTACCTAGGAACATCGACATGACCAAATTACAAATCAGAAATAATTTCACCTTATGATTCACATTATTCTGGTGAGAAAGAGATCTCTGTTGATTTGGATTTAAGGTTAGATGCATTTGGGGAGCTTTTAATTTGTTTTAATTGCATTAGGGAGTTGTATTGTATTAATATACACCAACACATCTGATCGGGTGTCAGAAGTCGCTAGAAGTATATTTTCACATTCATTTACTCTCATAAATGCAGACATGGAGCCTTGTGGTAATGACATGGTCCTACTTTGCTTTGTCAACAATGTTTACTAAAGTTAATAGCACATAGCTGAATGGGATTTGGAGGTTAAAATGGGTTAGAATCAGAGAGCTCATTTTGAAATGCAACATGAGCCACTGGAGAAGCCGAAATGAATGGATGATAATTGGGCCGTACCTCTGAAATCTGAACTTCAGAGACAAAAATAGCTTACCAGCACTCTGTCTTGAGGAAATGTAATTAACCACACCGTACACACCTAGGACACTGGTGCGAGGGAAGGAGCTTGCCGTTTTGGAGGGGATCTGTTGCTAGGAAACCATATCAAAAGACTGTAATAGGTTGATTATTTGCAGCTCTGTACCAATTGAAGCTCCAATATGCCAAATCAATCCCACCTTTCCCCTACCCTCTTTGGGTACAGTTGGGGTTGCCAGGCAACTACATCATCCATATCTAAAGCAAGCAATAATTGGTTGGTATTGAGTGTCCATAGGTTGCATACCGACTGAATGGCTCTTTCTCTGTCTCTTCTCTCCTTTTAACACTCTCTCTCTCTCCCTCTCTTGGCTGGTTGCTAGGCGACTCCATCATGCATCCGTGACTCTCCAAGTTATAATTGGCCTGCGTTATGGTTGCCGTGGTTGCAGGTCCAAGCCTGCCTCGCTGCTGTCAGACAGCAAGAGAGGGAACGAAATAAAGAGATGGAGGAAGGGGGCTACAGCATAAGGAGGGAGAGCGAGCGCGAGGGGGTCTTTGGCCAATTATTGTGAGTGTAGTGCGAAACGTTTGCCGTCTCACACCTGCGGCCAGCCACTCTCCAAATGACACAGAGATGCTCTTCCTGCGCACTTGTAGCAGTCACAGACACAAGAGCAGACGAGGCAATATTTTCTCCAACTGATTTTATAAATTGAAAAAGCTCAAGGACAGGCAAACATAATAAAATAAACCTCAAGGCACTTTGACCTACTGTTTGTCTGTGCGCATCTTGCCTGGCAGAGAAAGATGAGAGATGTCAAAGAAGGCCCGCTTCTTGTTTGCAATATTTCCAGAGGTGCACTAGTGAAAAAAGCCCAAGTACATTTTATTATATTTAAAAAATCCTCTTCTATTTGTCATCGGAAGTCAAGAAATATTTTTATGGGGAATGGAAAGAGGAACTGGTCAGGCCTCTTACGATTCGTTTTCCTCATCGCCATTGCCGTGTCATTCTTTATGTTGCATCATAACAGACTTTCAGGACAGACTGAGCAACGTAGTGGTAAATCCGACGTTATGTCACCCGTTACATCATCTTGCATCATAAAGCTAAAAAACGAGACAGGATAAATAGATGAACATACTTTGATTTCATAACAGTAACAGTGTGCTCATTTCAACGGCATACATTTTTGGGGGTATGAAATATTGCGAAAGCGAATACCTTCCACTTTCCCCTCATCTAACTGGATCATATTTTCCTTACAAAAGGAAAAAAGAAAATAACAGCCTGTAGTCATTTCCATTCCCTCTATGATTTTCTTCACCAGTTTCTACGTAGAGTCAGTCGTGGAGGTCCACAGGCACATCCTTGCTGAAAGACTAGCATAAAACAGCATGAAATTCTATGTTGGTCCATAATAGTTTAAACTTGTTAGTATAGTCTTTCAAGTAAGGCAGGTTCAGTAGGATTGTTAATGATTAATCATTCATTGATTAACCATCAATAATCAAAAATCAATAACCTGCCAACTGCATCTGCCTGGCCATCATTCCATCTGTCTATCTGTTAATCTATCCATCGATTTATCGGTCTATCTAGTCTGCCTATCTAACCTACCTTTAACTACCTAAACATTTTTTTAAATTACATTTTGATCGAAGAAACAACTACGAAAATCACCATCCCTACTGAGTGAGTTTAGACGTGGTAGTGAACTTTTTTCCAATGGAGAAACAGACTTCCTAACCACTTTATTCTGGTTAGGAAGATTGGTGCACACAGCGTTTGCTGGAGTAGCTGGCAGTTCTTGTACTGTGAATATGGCATTGTTTCCCATTAAGCGTCATTAAGACCCCAATTATCATTACCACCTCCAGATCTGTATCCATGCCATCAACACCCTCCCCATTCCCACCCAGGCCCCAGGCTGAATCCAGTTCTGTTCCCCAAGAACACTGTCACTGTGCCGGGACCCTTTTTTCGGGTGTTGAAACCCCCCTTCCTCCCTCACTCAAGGCCATATTTTGAATTTGAGGCATAAAAGTATAGCATGTGGAACAATTGGTATCTCCTTTCCCATCTGTTTAACGTCATTTGAATTTCAGAGCTCAATGGGAGGGTGAAGAACATTTAGCACAAATGGCTTCATTTTGGATACTTGACTTTGGGTTATGAATTCATTCTGTTATGGTGACTGAGCACATTTAAGCAGCCCCACTTTAATTTAAAAACAGGTGGAAAATGACTCTGATCAAATCAATTTTTGTGTCTGAAAACGATCACCTCTATATATTGCCTGAGAAAGCAACATTGAGAATACAGGAGGTTTGGGCTACACACACTTGCGATTGGTCGACTGGGAGAAAAAGCAGCAGTTTGATTGGCTGCCTGGTTTGTGTGATTGAGAAAAACAGTAATGAATGATGTTGATAATGGAACTGCTGACGGTGCTCACAGTGGCTGCCTCGCTCCAGAGGTGCACCATCTGTGTACAGATGTGTGTGAATGGTAAAGCATGGATTAAATGATGTGTGTTTGTGCATGCAGGTGAGAAGCCTTACAAATGCTCCTGGGAAGGCTGTGAATGGCGTTTCGCACGAAGCGACGAACTGACAAGGCACTACCGCAAACACACTGGTGCCAAACCTTTCAAGTGCAACCACTGCGACAGGTAAGAGACACTGCAAATGCTCCAAAGCTAGCTCACAATAAATGCATGTGCTCATTTAACACTCTATTTCTTTAAAACTCCTACACATTTACTAGTCCACAGTCCTCAAGTGTCCATAAACAAATTCCTTTAGCTATGAGACTAGAAGACCAAACTCTCTCCCTCAAACAGAACCCTCCCTTCGCTCTTGTTTTCTTAAATTCTCTCTAATGGCATGCACATACCAAACTGCATCAGGCTCATTGGAAGTTAGTACAGGCCCAGTTCCCTGCTGAATAACTCATTCACAGTCTGGTCCTGTGATACCCATTACTGAATTACTGTGAATATCTCATGCTCGCATCCTGTTCCACTTTCCTCTATCCTCCCTTCGGTACAGCATATTCACACACAGTGGCTTGAGTGCAGGGAGAAAGAGAAGTTAAAGGCATGGGTGTGCATTCCAAGGTTAGAGAGTTATACAACAGTAATATAAAAGAGCTGGGTAGAGACACAGGGAGAAATGGATGCACGTAGAGCTACAGAGGAAAGACACAGCAATGAACTATAGTACATGCAAATTCTTCCCAAATAAAACACGACGTGCCAGTTATGTGGTTTATTGCTACCTTAATTTTATTTCATCATTGCCCAATTTGCGCATACTAACTAACAACATTGGCATATATTGTAAGTCATGAAATAAAAGTAAAGTACCAATAAACCAAGTTACTAGCACGTCGTGTGTTTTAGTTGGGAAGGATTTGCATGCAGTTCATTCTATTAATCAGGAGCAGTTTCCATATGTTTTAGTAACAGTTCATTTAAGTATTGTGATTTACCATGGTAACTTTTTGTTTCTATAACTATACATATAAATGGGTCATGGCTTAATTACCATGGGACCCACCAGTTGAGAACCACTATTTTAAAGTATGCCCAATTAGAATTGATGTGTCCGGAAAAAAAAAAATGTACTTGCCTGGATGGTTGCCCAGGTTGACTGAAACGGTTTAGGGTTTATGGCAGCGATCGCTTTTTCTGACCAATGGGAGACAACAGAGTATCCACAAAACCTGCTTGAAAATAGTAAATTTTGTGATTTTGTTTAGTTATGCTAGTGGCACTAAATCTTACACCTTCGTTTATATAGCTTTTTTTTACAATTACAGATTGTTTGCAAGAAGTTTTACAATGATAATTGTGAATTAATGGAACAAAGATTATTTTGGCTGTACAACAGCTCTAGAAGAAAGTCAAGCGCACATGCACACACACACATGTGATGCAGAGGCAGCATGGTGAATGTGTCTTGGCGTTGATGATAAAGAGGTGAAGAGACGCAGAAACAGCAGAGAAAAAGGGAGATTTGCATTAGCATGGAGAGAAAGAGTGATAGCCTGTCAGGTGACAGTATTAGGAAGCTGTCACTCGGGCCTGGCATGCGGGCAGCAATTACACAGTGGAGGCCGCGTGCCCACTGAGCCAGCTCCAGGTGGAAGCACAATTAGACACGGCTCCCTGTCTCGCCGTCGGCATCAAACCAACCTTGCTGCAGCCTTTTGAAAGTTGTCCATTGAACATTTCTCTGCTGCTCCATCACAATGAAGCTTCACCGATCCCAGCGGACAAGTTGCGGCTGGGAAGGCCTCTGTTCTGCAGACTGCTGCCGACACCTGAACAGCGCCGTTTTCCCTCAGGCTCAGCCAAGCACGTGAACTCTCTGGGGGAAGGCATAGGGAAATCTGTGTCCCTACACTCATTACTCAGAGTTTGGCAGCTATTGCATGACAAAAGGAGGAGGAGCTGGCTTGGATAAGCAAATCTACATTGACAATTCTTTCTCCCTGATGTCAGTTATAAACAAGGGCATCTTCTGAAGTTGAACTCTAGCAATTTAGTTCCGCTGCAGAATCCCACTCACAGATCCCCATCATTCCCTGGGAAGCATTTATAAATTGAGCCCTCTTGTTATTCACTTTTAATACTAAAACTTGAAGAACCTTTCAGGGAGACGCACATTTTTGTTTAGTGCATTGAATTAATGGGTGTATAAAGAATGGAAAAAAAACTATTTCAAGTGTGAACAGTGATGTTGCTGGAATGTGAAAGTGTCCTTCTGCAGCATTATTACTCTTGACTGGGATAACAATAAAGAACAATGTGTAGCAATGGCAGAAGGAGACAGTATCAATTGTCTGATGCCAGAAAGGATGCCTAGTTGAATCTGGATGGAATAAGCCAGGGGCTAAAGGTGATTCTGAGTGTACACTGTTGAAAAGGTGTGCAAAACTGCCCATTACGATCTTCAATTTTCCAACTGACCTCTTCTCGGGCACTGCCTCCAGTCAGTTCAGGACGAGTCCTATTACAGAATTTTGTTTTAATTGTTTTTAAATTGTCTTACTAAACAAAGGCAGCTGCAGTCATGTGGCAACACCATTAGATATTAGAATAGAACAGTAAATGCATAATACAGCATTTCTTCCATGATTTTTGGCACAGTGTCAGACATGTGCATCCGTCTTAAGTTGCAGATAGTTACTCTGAGTCAACCTGAGAATAGGAGCCTTGCTCAAGTCCACAACAGTGTTTAAGAATTAAGTTTAAGAGTTAAATTAAAAACCAATGCTGACTAAAATTACTGATATCAAACTTAGGTAACTTTTAGGGTATATTTAACTTTTTTTAAAGGCTTAACATTTTTTTCACATTATCTAGAAGTTAAAACAAGATTTGGAACAGCATGGTATTTCTCTCAGTTAGGTGTAATTACGCAGAGTGTGTTACCATCACAATGGGTTATGAGAAGCTACAGTCAAGGGCAGTCTAACAGTAAATACAGTCAACCAAAACACACAGTCATACTGTCTCACAGTCACACACACACACACAAGTGTATTGGGCATCATTAATCCTGCCTAATCAAGCACAGCCCCCTGTTGGGTGTTGAGAGGGGTTGAGTGAGAGGTGGGGGGAGGGGTTATGAGATCTAAGGGTGTGCCAGCTGGTGTAGCAGCCACTTACAGTGAGTCACAGGACCATCTGTCCAGTCGCTCTACCCTACCTCCACACACGCATATTTATACCTAGATCAATGCAAATCACAAACAAAATTTAACTCAGTGTAATGTGCAAGCCATATTAGGCTCTGCAAAACAATTCACACTCCTGAACAAAAGTGAAATGTGTATATGTCATTCACATAATGCAAATCCACAGATGATGATGGTCAATACTGCAGTCTAGCTGTATTTTACTAAACAATAAAATAAATAAAGAAAACCTGCTGCTACTAGGGTGCTGGAAATGGTCCGGTATATGTGCTTATTTTGTCAAGAAAAGGTCAATGCAATGGAAAAAGTATTTTCAGTTGCCCTCGTTCTGAATACTTTTCCCCAATTAACCAGAAACAAAACAAATCCTCAATAAAAACTAAGAGAGACAAATCACAAAATTGCACATTTTAATTTGAAGTAAATAAATAAGCATGGCAGGGGGATACATTTATATGGTTTGTTGTTTTTTATGAAGAAATCTCCCATGAAGCACTGTGTATGGCAAAAAAAAAATGTTGATTTGTAATCATTGGTTTTCACATAATATAAAGTATGTCAATTAAATGCAATATTTGAGCTTTTTTACTTTAAAGATCATGGTAGGTCTGTCTTGAAAGGTTTCTATGGAATCATTTTAAAACATTCTCTATGGGGAAAAATGAATGGGATTGTTTCTTCTAAAACCCAGCTGTGGCCTTCTATAGACCTTAAGGCCTCATTGGGCATACAGGTATGACTGATCATTGGAAGTCCATTTGAAAGATTTTCCCAAACAGAAAGATAGAAAATACAAAGAGAAGGATTGCACATTTGTTCAGATGTTCAGAACAGAATTCTGCGAAGCAACTGGGGAAAACCAGAAACTGTCAGACTGAGATATATTGTAGAAAAACCAACTGTGTCTACCTGTATACAAACCCTCCTCCCACCCCATTTTGCATCTTGGCTGCTTCCCATCCAAAAAGCAACGGCGGATTTAACACTGTGGCTCTCGACTAATTAATAATGGATACAGCCAGAGGCAAACTGAAATTATAATTCTCTACTTCTAAAACTCTACAAGTTTTTATTTATTCCAGTTAAGATTCACTTTCAACACTTGTTTGGTGGTAATACAGTAATCCTCATAGCCATATAAACGTAGAGTAGCAATGGCATCGCAACACTGTATTTTCTAAGCATGGTTATGTATTGCTCCTACCAGCAGTGGTTACATGTGAGCTTAATTGATGATGACACAAAAAAGCCCATGGCCCACTACGAGAAAAACCAACCGCTATGACTCAAGTGCTACATAACTAATGCAGTCGCAGAGTTTAAACAATACCATTTCACCTCCAGCCTCGAAATAATTTCCTAATTCAAATGGGCTCCCTGTGATTTGTGGTCGCACTCCCAAAAATATATTTATTGCACAAGGCTCAGCACAGACTTTACTGGTAACTGCATTGGCAAGCTATGCGTTCAAAACGATCTGTCACCAGTTTTAGAGCAAAAAGCTGGCTATCCTTAAAAATTCTCTCTTTTTTTTCCCAAACGCCAAATGTTGTTTTCTCTGTTCCATCTGCAAAGCTGCCACACATCTTCCCAGAAACTTAGATCATGGCCCTCTTTAGCACAATCACAAACGCGTTTCCTAAAGTCATTCCAAGCTAACTCTCTCTTTCTCTCTTTACAGATGTTTTTCCAGGTCTGATCACTTGGCTCTGCACATGAAGCGACATATCTGAGGCCGAGGGAGACGGAAGAGAGAGAGTGAGAGAAAAAGAGTGAGAACGAAGAGAAGAACATGTGTGCACCGCCCATTCAGGAACATTCACAACAGACTTTGGGTGCACACGAGGGGTCTGGCCGCAAACGTCACCAGGAGGAACATGCGAGGCAGCGTGGGCAAGCGTTGTTGGATTCTACACACTCTCAAGACAGTACAAAAGCCTTTTCATCAGCGATTAGCCATGCCTTACTGAGCGTTAGCTTGGAGGTCAGACACTGCCAAACACCACCTTTTTTTTTTCCCTCATTCTCTTTTTGTACAGTAAGTTACCAATAGCATGGGACAGTAAACTGATCGCTACATGTACAAAACTGAAACGCACATGTCATTCATCACGTAACATAATTCTACTAGAGAATCAACCATCATTGTACATTCTGGAACTTCCCTTTTCTTCACAATTACCAACCTGCAGCTATGTCGTATAAAGCAAGCAACCAAACACGGAAAACAACATTGCCAATACGTTCGGAGGAGTGACCAATGGAAGTAGCGGCCCCCGAAGCAGTCTCTGCACGGGAAAAATTAAAAACAAAAAATACGGCAACGCTCAGGATGTGTGCTGATTTCTTGTACTCTTTCGCTCAGGAGCGAACTCTTCTCCGCTCTTAACGCCCGTCACCTCACGGGCGACCGAAATGATGCGCAGCGACACTTTCTTGCCTTTTTTTTTTTTTTTTTTTTTTAAGACTGTTAAAAAGATGGTTTGTTTTCCTTCTGTGCTGAAATGTCTTAAACTTCTGAAAAGTGAAAACTAACTTTGTGAACAAGCATAAATGTGCACATACGGGCAACGGGAGGGAACTGTGAGCCCTTCTCAGTATGCACAAGGTTCAGTGGCTGCTATCTGGCACTGAAATGTAACATTGGAAGCATAAGACAGGAACAGAAACCCCCAGAAAAGTTTGAAACTGCTGGCTTGGTATGAAAGGACAGAAGTCTTCTATTTTTCATTTAGCTTTGCTCAGACTTGATCCGGGAAAAGTGAACCAGAGTGCGTCGGCACGGACCTTTTGTGATGCTCTTGACACTGGAAAGAGTTCTTTTGCTTTGTGTTGATACTGGCACCCATGTAAGAACATAGTAGTCCAGTGCACTGGAGGAGACCAACGAAGGAGACGTTATGGCGGGGAGGGACAGCTGGCAGGATGTTTGACTCTCAGATTGGAGCACCTGCTGGGATAAGGATCCAAGAGAACTCAGTGGTATCAGCCCAGACAAACTTTGCCTGTTTCGTATCCATTGTCTGCACTGATTTTTTCAATGTTCTCTGTGCTTTTTTTTTCATACAGTCAAAAAAAAAGCTCAAAAACAAAACAAAAAAAGCATAAAAACAAAAAACAACTTGGAGGGAAAAAAGCAGAAAACAAAAAAAAAAAGATTAAAAAAAATAATTTCACACAGACACACCACAATGCAGACAGAATGGTTTCATTGCTCTTGGCTTTTTCCTGCCGCAAGAAAAAACGCAAGAAAAAAAAAAGCAGAACAATAATTACCAAGTTAATGAACAGCATTAAAACGAAACACTGCATGGCAGCCTCTTTCAGACAGACACACACACTCGCACACATACATGCGCAGCTTGCCTCTCAGCATTATTTGTTTTTGCACCGAAATCTTCACAGCAGGGTTTTAGCAATTGTTGTTTTGTAGGATTGCGTTCCATCCAGACGTCAGACGTTAAATCGAGAACTTGTTGATACACCCGAGTAAATTATGCTAAACCGGGCCTAGGTTTAGCTCTGTGTTAACAATCAGCTTCCAAATAGCGGGTAAAAAAATATATATATCATCGTTCCCAAGGTTGTGAAGCCTGTCATGGCGTCGCAATCAGGGTGTTACCCTGCCGACCCTCCTCTTCTGCATTGATTTAATGGCTGCAAGGGTGGAGGGGAGATTGAAAGCCATTATGATTCAGCGGTAAAATGTTCGGAGTCATCACAGACTCTACTAAACAATCCCAGAGTATCCCTCAGGGGACTTACAGAGCTTAATGTTTGATACCGTAACTCTCAGTGCAGAACTGCCTAAGACTGAAGGGTTGGTGCCTTTCTCTTGGTTTGAGTACTGCTGAAGGCAGCTCTTCTATCACACATAGACACACATACACAGACTTACACACACACCATCACTTCGGTTTGACCACAACTACACGTTTGATTTCAGTTACCATTTTCAATTGATTTCCTTTTATTTCCAAGTCATTTTCTCCATTAAAATGCAGTCATGCCAAATTTTTTTGACAAAATAGGGGATGAATTGGTTTATCTCCATTTATGTACAATCAGTTGTGGTTCGTGGCACTTTTTCCGCGAGGAGCGGCCCGTATATGTGACGATTGTATGTATGAGTTTCTGTAAAGCAAGCGAGCAGGATGTATTGTGTCATATAAACATTGTCCAATGTCCCACGATTCCACAAATGGGGCAACTATCGACGGTGTACAGCATTCTACGTTACATCAACTAAAAAGTTTTGAAAGGGTTAAATTTCCGTTTTACACAAGTGGTGAAAAGCTACATTTGTTACACGATGCTCTGCTCTCCTGTGTTTGCTCCCTGATACAGCGACGATTCCACTTATTCCTTTAGTCACCATATGGGATGTAACAGAAGGAATGCAGAGACCAAAAAATGTGTCATATCATTTTCTTTGACACTGACAGACAATGAAGCCAGTCTTCAAATTAACACTTAAGACATACATATAAATATTGTCAGTTTAAACAGTGCAAAGCAACGTTAAATGCAACATTACAAACAAAAATCCCTTCTTTTGCCAACATGCTCCAGACGTTACTAAATGAATTATGTAACAGGCCAATCAGATTCATTAGCAGGCAACATGCCATACATATCCCCTCGCATATCAAGTGCCATTTAAAACTCCCATATCTCACTCTCAGAACTACAGCAGTGGTCCAGTCAATTGCACAGGCGTCTGATGAATACTTTGCCCAAAGAATTACGCATTTGCAAATAAACTGCTGGGTGTTGAATGAGAGAAAGAAGAATTTAGTCTTCTCACAGTATCTGCCCTTCACCAGCTTCCTATGATTTGTTCTTTAATGTCTAGGTGATCATTGGCTTGGTCTTGAGTGTGTGTGCTTGTAAAATATGGTTTGAATGCAAAGTTGAGGATGAGTTTAGAACCTAGCCTTGAAATTGAAACAGCGAATTAGTCGCATCGGTTTTAGTGCAGGTCACGCATGTCTTTAGAAATCACCATCCAGGCGATCGTTTTTAAAACTATCGTTTACGTAATTCGAACACGATTTTAGCTGTACAGAAGACCACCTTACCTACTGCGAGTTATCCGTACAGAGATAATGCTGTGGCTGAGTGTTTTACACGACAGTAAGAATGTTTGAAAACATTCTAAGGGAACAAATTTTAAGTGTACTAGAAATGGGAACTCTTTCGGTGAAGCTCCTTTCCCAAGCCGTTTGCTTTGTTGCTTCAAAGAGGCTTTTGGCAGCTTAAATTTTATACAAAAAAAAATGCTTAAAACGTCACAAGGGGATTTTATGATGAATGGTCAGAGGTGACAACTTTTTCATTTTTATTGTCCGTATTGGAACATTTCACTGCATAACTAACACACGTCATTGTTACCGCTAGCTTAGTCTGTTTAAATGACACTGCTGTCGATTGTCTACATAACATTTAGTGGCATTTCAAGATGCACTTATCACAAGATCATGGGAATGATTCATACTTCAGCTTATTAGATAAAGCTTGTAGGTTCATGGCACAACATTAATTGTCTTTTACTGCGTATGCACTCAAATACTCATCCATATAGTTCCCGGTCACTCGCAAACAGAGATGAGAACTCTAAAGGACTCGTTTGACTTGAGATATACTGCATCTTGAAGTGCATCTGTATCCGTGTTTGTCCGAACTTGATATGTCAGTGAGTAAGGTTTTCTCCAGGTCTTTCCCTTTGGCTTTTTTGTGTTCCTCACCTCCCACCCCATCTATCCCACCCTGCACCTGCAGAACCACAGTCACTTCCTGAAAGCGCCGTCACTTCAGTTTCATCCTGCAGTTATGTTACCAGCTGTCAGCAATCTCTTACCTTTGAATGTCCCTTGACATCACGAAGCAGGGAGCAACCGGCCAACAACAGACCTCAAAGCTTTTACAGGTGCTCTCTCTCTTATCCAAACATGGATCTTTCCGACGGCCTCCGGTTGGTAGAGTAGGTACAAGTCTGAAAAACGGAAAAAAACAGAGCAGTTATGTGCCATCTTGATTTATCTGTATGGAAGTAGGACGACATTTTGCCATATGTAGGCTGAAGCATGTAGTTTCTCGCTAGAGCAGGGACCCTCATATTCACTGTCCTCTCTTTCCCTCGCCACATCACTAACACTCCACCCCCTCACTCCCTGTAATCTTCACACTCTTCCTCTCCGTTTTTTTTTTTTTCCTTCAATTCTGTTCTTTCCTTGTGTGTTTTTCTTTATTGGTTATTTTGCTGTACAAAGTGTTTAAAATATTATTATTTGTATGATATATTGTTAGTATGGTAATGTTCTTTATTAAGGAAGAAGATGAAATTTATTTTTGTTACTGGTCTGTTTCATAATTCTTTTTTAAATTGGTATTGTAAGATATCTATGCAAGAACTGTTCAGTGGAGCATTTTTATTTAAGAATGTAATAAGTGTAATAAATGGTAGAATCTGAACACCCTCAGACTCACGTTTTCTTTGACCAGAAAGAAGAAATATTACTTTGACAGCGGGTGAGAGAGACGCTGTCTTTTCATAGCCTTTCATAACCTTTGGTGCAGTGCTTTCAAATAGTCAAGACTCATTAAGAGACAATTTAATTTTTGTCCAAGAAATCACCACTTTGTGACAATGGCTTTGTGCACATTGGATTCAAATTACTTTTGTGTGTGTGTGTGTGTCCACGGTTCATTGGAATTGGAAAGCCGAACACCATCACCAACAGAAGCACTGAGAAGGTTAAAGACTATCACGCTTTGTATGCAGATAGATATTGTTGTATATCTGAATTTAAACAAAAAGCAAATTTCTCTTTGTTTACAGCAATAAATTAATCAAAATAATTAATTAGGAATAAAATAATAAATTGATTACACAATTAAATTAAAAATTTGTATAAAGAATTCCATTAAGATGGCAATTTCTGGTTGCTGCATGCATTCCAGAAATACAGAGTAAAGAAGCAAGTAAAGGAGACCTGTATGTCCACCCTTTGATGAGATGGCCCACAAAGATGATAGCTCAATAGTAGCGTTTACTCAACCATAAAAATATGTCCCACGGCCTGAGAATTTTACCAACAGCCCTACTGGTGTGTGAATATAGGCATTTTTACAATGACTGAAGACTTGTCCAGTCATATTTTCAAGCCAGAACTATGACTTTTATACCTCGATTTTTATTACAAATGAATGACCCTCCCTCCCAAACTTCTCTCTGCGGGCCACTCTGTGTGTAAAACATCCCATCCTTTAATTAGTCGTCACAGGGCTGCCAATGACTAAGCCACCATTTAGAAACTCGTACCCATGACTCAAGGATTAAAAGGGCTAATCGAATAACTAATGGTTAATTAGAGAGTAATTATGTGAAAGAAAAGGTACTTCTAGCGCACATTCTCGCAGCCTTGTAAATGTCTTCCAATGAGATTTCCCCCATCAGCTTCGCTCTATTATAGCTGATGCTGGTAATTGAAATTCACATTGTCATCGCCTCAAACCAAAAGCAAATGTGATATTTATGCGTCATCCACCTCCTGATGCAAGCCTTACTCCTGACACACACTCAAAGCCAGTACGTTACATCTCACCCTGATACACCACGGCACATCTGGTGCCAACTGTGAGTAGACCTAAATCCAATTAATTGCATTGTTAATTTGTAGGAATAGACGTGTCAGTGACTGCTGAATAATCTCACCTAGGCTAATCACGAGGAAAAAAAAGGAATTCTGCAGGCTGCAAATTTCCAGCTTGGTCTCTCGGGATCTGTGTCAGTAGCTTAATGTGCATATCCAGCCCCCTCCATTCACCATCCCTGCTCTTGGCACAGGGGTCGAATCGTCTGGGTGGCGGAGAAGACATTCATCCATGCCAAGTTTATTAATGTAATACGTCCCCATGCCCTTGTGCGCCGAGACAATGGTACTAAAATTAGAGTGTTGATTAAATGGAAATTATGCCACTGATGTGATTATTGCTTTAATAGGGCTAAACCCCTGTAACTGATGCTAACTAACAAAAGGTCACTTAATTAAGGAAGTGATAGCAGAAGATAATCAGGAATTTACAGGACTCTCGATGTGGCTGGGGACAGGAAAACAACGTTTTGTTGAGCACAACATGCTCTTGCGATCCCCTTGATGTGATCGTAAACAAGCTTGGATTTTCCCTTAAGACAATATTTTGGGATGTAAGCAAACATTATTGCAGAGGGCATGGGCACAAGGAATTTCCCATGATTCCATTTGCTACGCTTACACAAAACTACTGTGATTATAGTGTGTATCACATTATAACATTGCACTTTGATATAGCCTGCTTTGGTATTGAATAATTTATATAATCATTTCCCATGATATTCACATGATACTCCAAAGGCATACAAATATAATATAGCTTTAATTAAATTATATAAATGTACATGAAATAACGTAATACCCTGTATATAATCATATATACAGTACAGAATATATATATATATATATATATATATATATATATATATATATATATATATACACACACACCATACTATGTGCACTGTATATATATATATATATATATATATATATATACTGTGTGTATATTATATATGTGTGTGCATATTATATATATACTGTGTGTATATATATATATATATATATATATATACACACACACACACACACACACACACACAAGCAATACCACACAGGCAGGAGTGCAACTTCACCACAGTAATATTTCACAATATTAGAAGAAATTTATTACAAAATTATGATAAAATTGTATCAAATAAATGATGAGCATAAGAAATATAAATATATATGTATGTAGAGCACTGACACGAAATGAAGGCTGAAATGAAAATAAATTAAATGGGAAATGTCACATTCATTCTTGAATGTTAGCTTTTTCCGTTCACCAGCGATTTCACACACAAACATTTACTGCCATCAAAATGAAACATCAAACTTAATTAAAAATGGTGACAATGACTCATAAAAATCATCTCAAAAGCCCTTTAAAAAAATCATTGTATTAGGCTATAATTTAATGTCTGAAGAGGGATGATCACATTTAGTTAAACCTTTAATCTTAAGATGGCAATAAATATGCTTTTGTTTCATTAGCTCACATATAAAATATCTGCTGTTAGGGCACAATGAGCGTTTTCCCATAAAAGCCAGCAATTTATTCCTAACCATGGAGGAGGGGAATTATATTAACTGCCAGAGGAGATGGTATTTGAAGTGGGATGTGGCATAAATTGAAGGGTTTCATGATTGTCCCAGCACAGGAAATACTTGTATCCTGACAGGCTGGAAGCAGGAAATGATGGCAAAAAGTTTAACTAACACGTGTTTTTGGAACAATACCTCCTCCGTGTCGACGGATGCCGCTTCATACAAGCGTGAGCTTGTTTATGGGTACACAGATTGGGAGAGTGATCGAAAATATAGCTTTCATGTATAGCATTTAATAGTAATTTGTTGAAACATTGTCAGCTTGACAATTTTTTTTTTTTTTTTTTTTTTTTTTTTTGAATGAACTAACCACCTGACAAAGATAGCAATGTTCTAGATGGTTTAGACAAAGAGAGAGAGAAATCACTGTGAAATGACTTCCTCCTAAGAATAGAGGGAAGGAAAACGTACTTGGTTACTAACGTAACCTCGGTTTTCTCTAGAAGAGGGTACTGCGTAATATCTCTTTTCCACAAGATATTGAAGCCAAAAATGATCCTTAATTTTGACTGAATTAATGTAAAACGCGTTGCGGCAGCATGCAGACATAAGCAAGACGGCTTGAAGAAAAATCACTCACTGATCTTGACTGAATAACTTTAATCTAACTTTAACTTTAATCCTAATGCTGTTATATGTTTAAATCAAATGTTTTCGATTCATTAAAAAGAACCACGGTATAAGAGTCACCTCTTTGTGAATCAAACTACACTGGTCGATTTGTATGTTTGTTTTTGATTGCAGCTTGTACAGAAACCTCAATAGATGTTTTTTTTTTTTTTTGATATTTCACAGCACATGCACTTCTCCCCACATCGCATTCAATACAGATTGCAAATTCACATTCACAACACAATTGAGCAGAATGCAATGACACCTGCAGAACAGGATGTGATTTTCACAGCCATTTAAAACAGGTAAGGTAAAATATTAAAACTGGGATTTTAAGAATTAGGAATGTTCTAATGAAGATTGTGATTAATCACAAAATCAATATTTTTACCAGCACTTTCTTCAGAAATTGTAAAAATGTGTCAACTTTTATAAATGCCTATTTTACTCGGAACTAAATCTATAGCGAACAACATGTGGTCTACCAGTCTTCCTGTTAAAAAATACCGGTAGTGGTATCTTCACAGTGCAGACAACTCGGTTTGCCATCCAGAAATGCTGCTGTTTACTTCAAATCAAAACGGTAAAGATTCAGTGGGGTCAGGGGTCAGAGAAGGAGTCACATGGTGGGTGCTTCTCATTTCTTATTTGTGCATCCTAGAGTTGTTTCCTTCCCTTGTTTTCTTCCCTCACGTCTTAGCTCCACTCCCTTAGGATGTGAGGTAAGGATACATCTGTGTATCCTCACTCATGACACAGGAAGCTTCCTCACTTCTCATTCCTCGACTCCTCACAGTGTAATTAGAGAATTGAGATGTCCTTCAAGATGGCTGAGTACGATCGGTTTCCAGGTCATGGGCTGGAGGGTGTAGGAGCGAAGAAACGAGGAGGCATCAATTTGAGTATTGAGAAGCACCCAAGCATTGCATTTATCCATATCTTACCATTAATCCAGATAAAGTGCTCAGGGATGAGTGAAGCAATTACAAAAGGTGTATTAGGATTCAAGAAAATACAAACTTATTTCTGGACGACACTAGCACAAGAACAGATTTAGACTGTTCACTTTCAGCCTCGTTTTTAAACTCATTCAGTAGGCCGAACTCACACACACACACACAGTATTTCCTTCCCATTTCCCTGCATACACATTCTCTCTGTTTCCTCAAAGAAAGTCGTAAAAGCAGCTGAGTAACAGTCCACTGACTCGCTGGGTCACACGGGGTCAGAACCACTCAGCCCATTCAAAATTCCCCCATAGTTCAGACCAAACATCTGCAGATTCCATTGAGCATCAGTTATGACCAGTGAACTTCCTGGATGGAGTTTGTGTGGGTCTTTTTGTGCACATATAGCAGTGTTTCCTGTGCCACTACTAAATCTGCAGCACCACAGAAAACATATTTTAGATGTGCTGTTAGCTTGCAAATGGTCAGGAACAATTCCTGTTAAATAATTAAATTAATCCACAGTTTTTCCTCTTTATCGCCCTCTCTGTTCAAAATCTGCAATTGCATTTATTCAGAGAATTATCAACTTAACACGAGTTGTACTTCGATACAGCACACAGCGAGGATGAACACAGGAGAGTGTGTGTGTCGCTGTCAGTCGTCGCGTCGGTGTGGGTGCTGGCATTCAGAATCACAGATTATTCTTTTTGGAAGTATGAAGAACATAATAATTTTCACCAGAAAATATCCCCTGAACAAGTAACTTCCCTTTTGTTCTGGTTCTAATATTGCAGTAAATCGCGCTGATTAAATCTCAAAATCCCTTATAAGTTATCATATCACACAAAACCATGCAAATTATACTTTGTTCTCAAATTGTTAATGTTAACAACATCAGGATTGCGTGACTACATGTAATGTCCTGCCAATATGTATCCTTGTTTTCGCATGGGATCGGTTGCAGTCTCTTTTTTTCTGTATAGACACTCCGAAGTCCAAACGAAGTCTTTTGCATTTTACAGAGTGAATCTGTTGTCACTGGTGATTGTCGTTTGAACCTTTCTGGATCCACCATCAAATTGATAAGTTTAATTATATCAAGTGCTGTGAAAAAATGCTATAAATCTCTACCTCCAACATTCTCACACTTCATATAGCCAACTAGCCGAGATTCTTCCCTTACAGATGTGACGTAATGATGCAAAGACATGCTCGAATCTCTTGCAGAAATCCACAGTTACACTGGAATTAAAAACATTATTACGAGCTTACGGTTTTGAATCGAGCTAAGGCAAGCAGATAGTTTTGAAAACTGGCTGGTTATGTATTTTCTCAAATACTATGTATTTTGGATCATTTTTAACCCCCCAAAAAAGCTACGGACTGCAGCTTTAAATATTATTATAAAGTACATTTAAAATGATAAATCAATTACTATTATAAATATTGACTGGTTGTACCAAGTAGTTAAAAATATATATTAAAATCAAGGGTATTAAAAAAATAAAATGTAAAACCTGATTCCTGTATTATTTACATAAAAAAGTAAAAGTAGCCTCTATAGAAAATGTACAGTATTTAAAGGGTTAGTTCACCCACAAATGAAAATTCTGTCAGTATTTACTCGCCCTCATGTTGTTCCAAACCTGTATGTGTTGTTCTGCTGAACACAAAAGAAGATATTTGGAAGAATGTTTTAATCAAACAGATCTCATTCCCCATTGACTACCATATGTATTTTTTCCTACTATGGTAGTCAATGGGGAATGAGATCGGTTTGATTAAAACATTCTTCCAAATATCTTCCTTTGTGTTCAGCAGAACAAATAAACACAGAGGTTTGGAACAACATGAGGGTGAGTAAACACTGACAGAATTTTCATTTTTGGGTGAACTAACCCTTTAAATTAGTCAGCAAAATACTGCTTCACTTGGTTGTCCAGCCTATGAAATGGAAGAGAAAAAAAAAAAATGCACAACAAATTGACCTCATCGTGTCTCTCTCCTCAATTTCAGATATGTATCGGTAAATCTGCTGAGATGCACCATTATGGCCAATTTCTTGCTCTGCTGAGTAGTCACATCAACAAGCTTCGAATAGCCAATACCAGTGCGTCAATTGCTATCTACTGACTGCTCAGACTCATTAATGTCATACGCAGTCTTTATCAGACAGTTACTGGAGTGTACTGCCTAAATTATTCAGGGTAAACATGCGTACATCTGAAGAGGACTGAGGAGGCTTATCTCAGAGAGCAGCCTGTTGTTCTTCCACGTTCTCTTGTCAGTGCATATCAATTCGGACTGTGTCGGGAGAAATCATCATCATCACCCTGTTTCTCTGATCAAACTGTGGATCACTATATCTGCAGCTTGCTCTGTCGCAGCAAATGCACATTGATTTTAATGTTATCATTATTGCTGTCTTGTCTTTCAGGAGATTACATTAGGTGCATTTCAATCTGCACATTCAGCTTAATCACATCATTTTCAAATGCAAAAGTAGTGATCTTTGCACTAGCCTATATATATATATATATATATATATATATATATATATATATATATATGCATACAGAAAATTACAGATATTTTGCAAATGAATAAATTGCAGACAGCTACACGCATATTACCACCATTTTATGATATAAGATTTATGTTACACCTCAAATGATATGGAATTGTATAGGCCTAATCATTTATGGAGTTAATATTAATTGGCAAGTCCAAAAACTCATCCTCTGAAATTGCTTGGGTATGTTGGGTATGCAGAGCATTCGCAGCTTATGTGAACTGCATGCTCGTACTGAATGTATGTATGCACACACACACACACACTAAATAACCTTTGTTAGCTCACCTTCAGCCTTCGCGATATGAAAGCATCCAAACTGCATTTGAAATCTGCCAGCCATTTACACTTCTAATTTGCATAGCATTAAAACTGTCTCTACTTTTTGATGCTCTCACTGCTTTGATGAATTATATTTATGACATAGGCTAGATTATAATCTAACCTCACAATACAATTTCGCAAAATTAGTTTTAGGCTCTCCCATGACAGCATATCAGAACATGGCTCAGATATTCAACAGAAAATGTAAAAAAAAAAAAAAAAAAATCTGAATTTGCCAATGAATTGGACACCCCCATCTTCGTCGGCTTCAAAAAGAGAGTGGGGCCATTAATTTCCCTTGAATCAGGATTCAACAGTTAGATGAGCCTTTGAACATGAACTTAAAAGGAACTTGTCCCACTCACAAATATGCCAACTCCAATTCTTAAAGAAAAAAAAAAAAACATAATACCCAAAGAGATGATGGGAAAGCACCACTGCACATACAGCCTCATCGAGCATGAGGTAGGAACGCTCCTTTGTCACCATACTAAGCTCAGAACTTTTCCCCTTGCCATAAAAAAGTGTAAAAATTAAAGACCCACTGCCGTTTGTCTTGTCTTTCATCCTGTTTTTCCCCTCTGTCTTGTCAAGCCTGAGAGGGTAAAGGAAAAGGAAGTGCATACACACAGAAAGGTCTGGTGACAGTCACACGTGTTTCCTTTTTCTCAAGGCCTGTGTGTATTGTTATGGCCACAGGTGTGGGGCAGAGGGCGAAGACTGTAATTTCTTTCCCTTACAAGCTAGGTCAAATACCCTTCACAGTGCTGGACCTGGTGAAACGCTGCATCTAAAGCCATCTGCATCACATTTGATTTATAATAGTCCTTTATACGACTGTTGCTTGTTAGACTGTAAGAATATGATCACCGCTGTAAGCCATGTCACACTGTAAGATCTCAGTTGTCATTAATGTCAGAGTGTAGGACAGTCAAGACACGTTAAAAACGGACGCAAGAAAACTAACTTCTTTGGAGTTTTACATCAATCAAATGACCCGTTCGGTGACAGTGAGCTGCATTACACGTGGGTTTGAAATGGTGGCTACAAATTAATCTCTTATGTTTATTTTGGTCATGGCTTGTCTTGAAAAACTGAGACAATTTGACTGTTGTAAGAGAAGTCACAATGCACCCGACAGCTGTCGAACCAATATTTATATTGATAGGGTCATTGTTTTGTGTTGATATATCCATGCATTACATTCATTAAAATAATTAATTTTACCATTGTGAGTAGCCGAGGGTAATGGTTGCTTCACAACCAATTTCAAAGTTCCGTGCGACCGACACTAGGGAGGTGAAATGCGACAATCGTATGCAAATGTTGTGTGCAGTAAAAAGGCAGCTTGACATACATGCAAAATTATTATAGATATCACAATAATAAATTATTGTGAGTTATTTTGTCCACAGTTGTGTAGTGGAAATTAGATATTGTTAAAACCCATGTTGTTACTGGTTGTGTGTAGCATCATAACATTAGAAATGAGCTAATATATATATATATATATATATATATATTTTTTTTTTTTTTTTTTTTTTTTTCTCTGATCAGTTTAGTCTGAACTTCACATTTTCGGTGAATTATTTATTTTGTGATGCTGTTACAATGTAATTCATGGTTTGCCAAAAGGCTGTTATTGAATTGCGCAGCGCAAACAATACTGTAGCCAACAGCAAGCCAAAAGCCTGTGAGAAAAAGTTCTGCAAAGCATCGTCTCTTATTTCACATATGAAGAGGGCATTTAGAAAGCACAGAGAGGGTGAAAAATGGTCATAAACACACTCACTCAAAAATACATCCGTTTTCGAAAACTCTAATAATTTTAGAAAGGGATTTTAAAAAACGGTTCATTAAGCAAATATTCCAGGCTGCCAATGGCTAGGGCAGAGGAGAGTCAGGCTGAGGATGTAATTATTCCATTATCTAATTGTCAGGGCACATTCAGCTATCTAATTTCATCTTCCAACACAAAATGATGCCATGGGCAGGGATGGGGTTGCGATATGTGATACAAAACTGAATGCACATTTCTCACCCACTTTTAGTAAAACTCCAAGTCCAAAAAGCCACAAGAAATTACCAGTATTCCAAGAAGTTAAGAACCTATTTATGTTGTTTTTGTCAGTGAACTAATCACATTTTAATTCTTTTTTTTTCCTCTAGTATTTTGTGTTTCTGCAGAGACAATGATCCAATTAAGCTGAGGCTTAAAGCTTATCTCTGTACCCGTAGCCTGCAGAAGAGAATGGGCTCTAATTGTGTCTCTTAATTGCCACACTGATTCACCTGCAGCTGGGAATGGTTAGATGGCAGTCTCACACCACCCTGACAGACCTGGAATGGAAATGATGCCATTAATGAAGACACTGGGCGGAACTATTCCTCACTCTGACAGGAAGGAAATGCACGTACAAGAAAGACTTACAGGTTCCAATAGGCATTAGAGGGCTCTAGGATTTTTCCACGATTGGGCCTATGGTCACGGGCTTTGGCTGCATCTCAGCCCCATTATCACAAACTCAAAGCCTAAACTATTCACAGATTACTGCTGGAGGGTGGCTGACTCCCAAATCACACATATTCTATTATCCATGTCGTCTGCCTAGCTGAATATTGATTTGAGTGGTTATGTGCAGTGTATCAAAATGAGATGAGATCAATATGAAAGTGCACACCAGTTCAAGCCTCTATTAATATCAGTTTAAAATTATTATTTTGAACATATAATGTACCAAATATATACATCAACTTAAAAAGCTTGACCCCAACTTCCAGTGTTGTCAAACCAGCTCCTGTCGATTTATGGGATAGCAAAAAGTCCATTGGTTGCACGTTTGATAATCTCTTAATTATTGTAGAGCTACTTTTGGTAACATCTAATCAAAGATTTACTCATCTGCGATAATAATAAAGTCTTAGAATCGTCTTCAATTAAGGGCTTATCTCAGCAAAAACCGACATGTAGGGATTAAATTTCGGATTAAACTGATCAATTAATGAAGGAGTTTTCAGCCATTATCCCACTGAAGACTGGTAATGGCTGCTGAAAATTCAGCTTTTTCAGAAATCTTTCATAAAATATCAGTTTTTCACATATTTAAGAAATGCTGCTCTGAAGAGCATTGGACTTTAAAAAAAAAAGAAAGAATTCTTAAAAGACACCAAACTTGTATAGCCTACTACATGTTTTACTGTTTTATCCACATTGAAGTACTGTTTTGTTAGGACTGTTTGCATGACCTCTGATCCTCTCGGAGTCCTCTCCTTTGCCCTTGGACTGGGGGGACAACATGGTGCTAATACTCCATGATACACAAAAGTGAGCAGTGGGATATCAGAAAACATTTCAGTGCCAACATGGGAAGCTCACAGGATAAACAGACCGAGCCACACCTGCGCTGGGCTTGATAAAAGATGACAAAGGTGCCTCGACCATGACCTCCAGACGTGTGTGCAGACAACTTTCTATTACACTCCCAGGCTTGTGCAGGCGATTAACATGTCTAATGCCTCAGTGACAGAGGCTGAGAAGGGGGAGACGGGGGTGTTTGCTGGCAGAGGGGTGTGAAATCCGCTAATTAACGTGACCTGCCTTTGATCCAAAGAGAATACACAAATAACATCTGAATCAGGAGGAGCACCATAGGCAGACGTGGGCTGCGCCCCACCCAGGCATGCTGGGGCTTGGCGTGTGACTTCCGCCATATTAAACAAAACAATTGTAAAGCACTATGGGCAACAAAGATGTTTTTAAATGTGCTATAGAAATAAATAAAAGTTGAATTTGAAAAAAAGTGCACATGCGAAAACAAAAAAGGTATCATATCTTCTTCATTCAAGGACAGTGCCTTTCTCAGAGAACATGTGTGGACCAGGCGGCATCTTTTGCGCCAGGTCTGGAGCAGGCAGTCCCCTCCCCGTCCCCACAGATGGCCCTATAGGCCCCCGCCTGACGATGTGTTGTTGTGCTGTGCACTCAAGCACATTTGATTGAGGGAGGAGGACACGTCTCTTACTCTCTCCGTCCACCACATGGGGCTCTCCGAAACATTCCACCTGCTCCTCAAGCATCAGCAGTCACAAGCTCCGGACAGATTGCGGAGTGAGAGGTAGCAGGAGGGTGGAACGGCAAGATTTTGTCGCACGCAATTATATTGAATTTTTTTTTTCAAGAGACTACTCACTGCAAGCCATGCCAGAGGATGATTCTGTGTGTGTGTGTTCTTTTAATCATGGCCCCATGTGCGACTCGCATTGCATATGTAGTAACACAGAGCCAATTTCCCAAGCTAAGTCACAGGAAGACACATGGGGGCGTCTCACAGACATGTCACGATAATGATTGTTTACCTGCCGTCTCCCTGTCTCCATTTTCCACATGCTGCATCCCATCATACAGAGAAAGACAGAAATAGGTAGATAGGTAGCAATATTTCTGGAACGGCATACTGTACACAGTATGAATTTTTACTGTGCCACATGATCTACATTGAGAGATATTTATGTAGAGGCCAGCCTTAAAGGTATAGCGGAGGATTTTCTTTTTCCGGGTGGGTAGTCTATACTATTGATCCACCTAAGTGTCAATCATTCTGGTGATATGTTTACGTAAGGCCGTCGTACGTGCTCATCTCTATGTAGTTTTCACTTTCTGGTGTTTTATGTCGGAGTTTCGGTTTCAGCCATTCCTTTGAAAATGACTGAGGGTCGAAAGAGAAAAAATGTATACGAAGTGTATGACAAGAAGAGAAAGGCCGCAGAATATAGAAACAATACCAGAGTGATTTTGGGTGGATTTCACACGCTGGCGTGCACTAAAAGCACAGGTCGGGCTTCTCACTGATGCCGCAGTCGCGAAGATTCTACTGGACAGGTAAAGTTTGTCATGCTGTTTGGAGAAATCCATTTAAAATCACTAGTAAAAGTTAATGCAAGCGACTTAGCAATGCTAGCCCTGGCACAAGTCATGCACCGCATAGACACGGTAAACATCTCAATTTGTCTAAAGTAGCCTTTTGACCAATGGTAAATGGTATTGCGCTAAAATATTCTAAAACCGTGTGTGTTCATGTGTTCATATTCTAAAACCGTGTGTGTTTATTATTACACAAACGCAACAAGCTACTTCTCCATATGCAACTATGTATAAAAATAACGTATTAATACCTACGCATTAACAATGAGAAATATTATGTCAAGGACGTAATAGCCCTGCTCATATGTTGTCATGTAACATAATTGCGATTTGCAAAATAGTTTCCTCAGAAAGTATTTCGTGTGATACAGGGTTGCACATATCATGTCTTGAGTCCTCGGTCACTCAATCGATCAGTATAATAAGTAAATAAAACACGGAAGGGCATTTGACATGTTGTCTTTTTTATGAATGTTTTTGAGTTAGTTTATAATTTGCAACATAATTGTGCAAGGCGTCTCGGGTCGGGAGCAAGAGTGTTGTGTTTGTGCATTTGCATTTTTTTTAAAAAAAATGGAGAGGGCGGGTCTTCTCTAAATTTCGGAAAGATCCTCCGCTATACCTTTAATGAAACACAAAATATAGTCATAAAAATTGAATTAATTTCATTGATTTCATTACTTCATCAGATAAAAGCTAATTCACACAGAAACCTAAAAGGTCTTCACTATACAACCCAAGAAAAATTTAGATTTAAATCATTACAGAAATAATATTCAAGAAGAACAATTTAGAACAACAATGAAGACTCCAGATCTGTTTATTCAGATGGTGTAGTCAATATCTGATACCTACACTGGTTGCCATGGTAACAGCTCAAGCGTCAGCATGATGCCTAGAGACTTTCCTGTGCTGCAACCAAGAGTTGTGATCATTGCGAACAGAGAGGATGGAAACTGGAAATTTCACAGCTTGTGTCCATCAAGACAACTTGCCCGTGTTGCCCGTTTCATGGGAAAGAAGCAACATTATTGACTCATATTCTCTTTTAGCAGAGGTTTCAAAAATGAAAGCAGCTAGTTTCTTTGCTAGATCCCATACCATTTGGTCTGTTTAAATCATGTTGGGCTTCCTTGTGCCCCTTTGTTCTGAGTATTATAAATAACTCTGTGTACTGGAGTTGTGCTGGAAACTTTTAAAACTGCGGCAATTACCCCAGTGCCTAAAAAGTCAAATATTGATTGTGAGAACTTCAATAATTTTCATCCCATATCTAATCTCCCTTTTTTTGGCTAAACTCTTCGAACGAGTGGTTGCTTCTCAGTTGATTTCTCACTTAACTGAGAATAATCTCTTTGAGCCTCTGCAATCAGGTTTTCGTAAATTACATAGTACAACAAATCTGGTTCACCAATGACCTGTTACTTGATTCTGGCTTTCAGTTTTGATCCTACCGGATCTCAGTGCCGCTTTTGACAATGTTGATCACTCAATCAATTTTAATTACTCATCTTGAAACTGTTTTTGGGGTTTCAAATACTATTCTGAATTGGTTTAAGTCCTACCTCCTTGATAGGAAGCAGTTTGTTGCCATGAGTGGATTTTGATCTGAGGTTCCCTCAGGGGTCAATTTTGGGCCCTCTTGTTTTTAATATTTATGTTTATTCCCTTGGCCAGCTTTTGAGATCACTAGGACTAAATTTTCAATTATTTGCAGATGATACTCAAATCTAAATTCATTTTAGACCTAGTGAAATTGTGCCTGTTACTTTTCTTTCTGAGTGTATTTCTAAGATGAATGAATGGATGACAATGATAATTTTCTTGGTCTCAACAGTGGAAAGACTGAGATTATGCTTGTTCGTTCACCCCACCAACTACTCAAAGTAGAGCCGGTCACTTTAGCTCTTGATACACTCTAGCTCTTACAGTAGAGTCTGTGGAGTTTAAATCTAAATTGAGGAAGTTAGGAGTAATTTTTGATGCCAATCTTTGAGCCACATGTTATGGATACTGTTAAAATCTCATTTTTCCATCTTAGAAATATTTCCAGATGCATCCAATGCTGTTGTTTTCTGTTGCTGAGAGATTGATTACCAATTAAGAAGTATTATTATTGTGTTTTATAACAGCAGTCTATTATAAATCAGGTTTGTCAGGGGTTTAACAATATATCATGCAATACATAAGTGCAACAATACTGTATGCATCGTGGACAGTGACAATATGAATTATGTATAATTCACCCAAAATAAAATGTTTTCAGAGATTTAATGTCAGTACTACATTAAACTACTATATATAATGTTGAATATGACATAATAATCCAATGGGGGAATATTTGTGGGTGCTGATCATGCCAAATGTCTTATGTCATCAGTTAAAAGTGGCCTACGTTACTTTAAATATATCTACTCAGTGACAGAGCGCAAGCATGTTCTAAAATATTCATGTATTTTCAGCTTCAGAATCATTTTATTCTGGTGTCAAAATTGTTCTGTTGCCAGTACCAAGTCCAAGCCTATTAATTTACACCCACAATTTTAATCAACAGCACATTTACATGTATTCATTTAGCTGACGCTTTTATCCAAAGACTTAAAATTACTATATATATATATATATATATATATCAAAGGTTGCACGCCTCTTGAACAACTAAGGGTTAAGTGTCTTGCTCATGGACACATTGGTGTCTCACACTGGATTCAAACCCGGGTCTCTCACACCAAAGGCATGTGTCTTATCCACTGTGCCATCACCACCCCGACACCGCAATAATGTTGTATGGTGATAAGTACTGAATCATAACATGAGGGTATCGTTACACCCATATTTGTTACATTGACCTATCTGGAACATTTGAAACTGCAATACTGTCAGTCCAAATCCATATCAAATGTGAACTCAAATCTTGTCAGTACTGCTCCACAGCAAACAGAGAAAGTGTTGCAGTTTTGTAAATTGAGCTTGCTAGGAGGAGCACTGGACAAAACAGCACATTGTAATTTACTGTATCCCCCTATCAGACACGTTCTGTCTATCTGCTTTTAAGAATCAGTAGGGACTGTCAGATCTTTGGCAGGCTGTCTGGCAGATTAAGGACACCATCTTGGCATCAAGCCGGGTCTACAAGCACAGCTTCTGGAAATAGATAGCACATGGCAAGCCTATAGCCACAGAACACACTGCAGGTGCCCAGGATGGGGCTGTTCAATACCATGAGCCTATTCATAGGGGATGTACTGAAACATTAACGATTATTAATTAATGGCAGAGATTAAAGCCCTGGACAACAAGAGGATTTGTATATTGAAGAATGTCCCTCACTGTGATCTCGGCTTCACAAATGCAACACTCACCCATAGAGGATCATCATTTTTAAATGCTAAGACATAATTTAAATGTTAAGTCTGTTAGATCAGTCTCTTAAGATCCTACCAGAACAAACCTGTTTTGTCTGGTATCCAAAACCAGTTATCAGAAACATCAAATCCAGTATCCAAGATCAGTAGCCTATAATACCTCAAAACTGTACAGTCTTCTATTAGCCTAAGATGTTGACTGAGAAAGCCAAGAAAGAGAAAGTAGGAGACAAAGGGATGATTATAAAAAAAAAGGAGGAGCAGGATTTATAATCTTATTTGCGTTTTTCAATAGTCTGGCTTTGTCTGAGCATCATCTCTTCCTTTGGACTGTACTTTTGTTGTTCTTCATCTGGCAAGTACAAATCCAAAAAGTGTTATTTAAAAAAAAACAGCAATGGAAGAAAAGCATTTAATGCACCGATTTGACTGCAATTTAACAGGGTTTCATGCGTGAAAGTGGCTAATAATACCGTGCACACTTTATCTAACATATTCTAGCCGAGGGAGGGATTGTAAGAGTTTGCAGTCAAAACAGATGATAATGCAAACCACTCTGTTCCTCTACAGGGGGGTTTCTGGAGGAATGCTCCTCATACACGATCGCATCATGAGGAAGCCACATGGCGCACTTGTGAATTAAAGGATATAAGAACATCTGAGTGCCAACACATGATAATGTACTGCTTGATTTACATGTTTCATTCTAGCTCACTTTAATTAGGAAAAGAGAAATCAGCTTTTGTCTCATGAAAGAAGCACACATGGCTCTGAATATGAAAATCACATAAACGCCTCAAATCCCAAAGTAGCAATAACACTGGACACACTGTGCCGTAATGCACCATATGTTAAAACGTAAAGGACCCTTTAATATAAGCCAGGTGATTAACTGCCTTAGGACGCAGATTTCAAACTGTTCTTTTAGTGACACTGAATATAGGCAATAAAACAAGCATCTGTTCGGTGCAAGTGTCTTCTCCTAATGAAATGTTGAATCTCACACCTGCTACCTGTCTCCTTCGGACCAGAGGGGATATCCTAAACATATTAGATGCCACAGGACATGAAACTAACATTGCATGGCAGTTAAAATGCAGTCGATCCCTTCTTTGTAGGTCACTTTGGCTGTGTATTGTTGTTTCCTTGCTGACTGTAATGCATTCATTCACAAAGTGCCCGAAGCAGAGAAAGTCTAAATATTTTCAATTATTGAACAAAGTGTCAGGCAGACCTGTGGTAATTAAAACCCAGTTGACATGGAAGATAGTCAGCGCTGTCATGGTCGCCACTGCACACGCTGCAGGCCTACTCAGTAATTACCAGATTTAATTGTTTTTATCTTGATATGAAGCTGGGAGCTACCTGTTAGAGATAGTATGAATGATGATTTCTCATTTCATGCATTTTTGCAGAGCTTCAGACTGTAACTAAAATAAATCTTTTTTAAAAAACTGCAAAAATAATTTAAATCTAGTTAGTTGAGAAAGATATTGTTCGTCTCTGATGCAGCTTCATCAGCTAGTATCTCGATAGAGTGTGTACTGGCGTTCTTCAGTGCCAACCCACTATTTTAACAACCTTGGTTCGGTAAGTATTTTTCCCATAGGTATTTTTAAAAAGTCTTTAAGAGTCGGGTTATGAATCACTATTACTAGCTTTGATTTGAAGAAAAAAAGTCTTTGAAAATCAGACAAAAAGAAAAAGGTACAAGACTAAACGGCTTTAATGAGGGGCCTTACTATGAGGCCATGCATTAACTATTAATCCTATGAAACAATTGACAAAATCCAATATGAACAATGGCGAAATCTAAAACTATTCATGTAAAGATGTTTATTATAAACAGATTCTACATAATTTGTAGTGTTTCATGGGAGTGGGTGGTCAAAAAAAATGTTCTGGCGTGATTTACTTGTCACAAATTTCTGATTGTTCGACAATGAAATCCCTGGTTAACTAAACTGATTCAACAGAGAAATCTAACCAATGTTTTTTTGGTTTTTTTTTACATAAGAGAGACAGTGTAGAAATAATGCAGGCTGGTGGCTTCAACAAAAGCATTCCCGTTTAACATAGATTTTAGAAAATGTTTGCCCTCTATAACAAAATTGTCACAAGCTGGGGTGACCAAATTGTCAACAAATGTGACCCTGGACCACAAAACCAGTCACATGGGTCAATTTTTTGAAATTGAGACTTATGTCATCTGAAAGCTGAATAAATAAGCTTTCCAGTGATGTACGTTTCATTGGGATTGGGCAGTATTTTTCCGAGATACAACTATATGGAAATCTGGAAACTAGGCCTAAGGGTGCAAAAAAAAAAAAAAAACCTAATCGAAAAATTCAGAAAATCGCCATTTAAGTTGTCCATTTAAAAATAAATAAATAAACATTTATGGTAGGAAATGTACCACAAAATATGTTCATGGAACATGATCTTTTCTTAATAGCCTAATGATTTTTGTCATAAAAGAAAAATCAATCATTTTGACCCATACAATATATTGTTGGCTATTGTTTCAAATATACCTGTGCTATTTGTTTTGTGATCCAGGGTCACAAATGATCCAATCAATAATAAAAAAAAATAATAATAATAAACATGAAAGCTCATAGTTAAGTTAGCATTTTGAATCAGAATCGGTCAGTACCGTTCAAAGCCATACCGATTTCACAACTGACTCCCTCATTGAACAACGGTTCATGTCCAATTCAAAATGAACCAGGAATGTTACTGTAATACTATACAATGAATTGAAGCACTTCTGAACAATATTGGCACTAGAGCGATTCTGTAATTTGACAGTAATAAATCCACCATCATTTTGTATCTAGCCCTATAGCCCATGTTGCTGTTGAGAGAGACCTGTGCATTTATTCTAGTATTTATTTCTTAAACATAGCCTATCACATGTTTAAAAACACACTGGGTTTTGATGAACTCTACTCTATCAGGGTTGTGCGCTCAGAGGAAAATCCGATATTTAGCTGAAGAGTAGCTGTAGTCTGAGGGATTTTCAGCAAGTGCCGCTGAGAGAAAAGCAAAATATAGCCTATTCAGATCTTTCTGGGTGTAACTGTTCATGACATGAATGTGAATGTGTACAAGGTCACACTCACAGGTACTGAGATGAATTCATATACAGACAAATGATCAATGTTACACAGTTGTATTCATGTGCAACCCAATGTATGCCCATTTCTTTTCTTATTTTATGAGTCATGAGGTAGCCTACTGCAGATTTTTATCATATTCAGTAGAGCAACTTAATACATTATTCATATCAAGCGAAGCTTATAATCCAGATGACCTCCAATCTAGATGCCCTTAATATGCTGATCCAGGATCTAGGATCTACTTTCTCATGATCTTCACCATTACCAGAACAAACAAACCTTCAGATGGCTAAAGGGATTTATGGGTGTTCACTTAAGTTCCCATATAGACTCACAATAACTCAACTAATCAACGTACTGTTTTTTATTAACACATTAGCAATAAATCAATCAATGACAAATGATTCATAGCCAAAGTAAAAGATACATTGATTTTCAAGCAAAGTTAAAAAAAAATACAAATAAAACCTGTGTGTGAAGTGAATCTCAAGCATAAAACCCTACAATAAGTAATGAAGCCCCCAGAAGATTCTGCAGGCACAGAAAGACACAATCGGCAATACATAATTTACAGTGGGTGTTGTTTATTGTGAAAAACTATGGAGGTTACCATAGTTACTTGTTCATTTCTAGAGGGGAAATGAGAAATAGCCCAAGCTATTTTAGAAAGAAAATCGAGCTTAAACTTAAAACCTACAAGTTCTGATATCACGTTTTCTTTAAATTGAATTTGGCTTTATGCTCAGCTGCACACTTCCTGAACTTCAGCCAGCTCCTTGTTTCCTCTCTGCCATTATTGGACAAACTTGATTAATTCAGGTGTGCCTGATTATTGTTGTTGTGGCTACTGAGGTCAGACACACCTAGATCAATCAGTTTGTCCAATAATGGCAGACAGGAAACAAGGAGCTGGCTGAAGTTCAGGAAGTAGTGCAGCTGTGCATAAATCCAATTAACTAAAATCATTATTTCTCTTCCCTTTACCATTGAAATACACAAGAATGTCTGCAGTCAGCGTGAATTCTCGCGATAAGTTACACCTGAAACCACATGAACAACCACGTTTAGGCTACTTTGCTCTCAAATGCACCTTGCTGGCAGACACTTTTGCTACAGAATGCAGTTCTCAGGCTCTTTTAAAACCCACAAGGTTTATGAACTTGACTATAAACAGGAATAAAAATCGTATTGCAGCTGTGTTGACAGAGCCTGTGACATAAACTATCATAAATTTACTTCATAAACGTTGGCTATTAACATAAACCGTAAAAACACAGTAAAAGAATAATAAACCCCAAATAGTGAGTTATCCGGCGTGAAATTTTCTTGCAACAGATAAAGTGAATGAGAACCATTTCTGAAAGTTTCATGTTATTTAATCTGTGTCAGCCGCCAACAAGCCAACTTCCGGGATGCGCAAGCTAAGCGTGATATTGAACGCCGAATATGCTTACCTTACCCAATTAACTTATGTTCATGGCTACTCAGCATGAATATGGGGATCATGCATTTTGGTATTTCTTGTGCTTTGGGCACTTTTATGTCCCAGATTTTTTTGGGAAAATAAAAGTTTTTTTTTTTTCTTCCAAGCGCATCTTTGTAATCATTAGTCCTTTCATGTGCCTTAATTGCCTAATTATTTATTGTTTTGCCCCTTTATCACACCCACACTATTATTTTATTATAGCCTACAAATACGAATTATTAGGCAAATTTGTTGGCGAATTATTAGGCAAATATTACAGGACCTCAGTTTTTAAACGTCTCATCCAAGTACGATTGTAAACTAAATAGGTGAAATAATGTTAAACTAATATGTATTGTATGAAAATTATTTAATTTAAATTAGGCTATATGTAATTTTTGATAACAAATTAACATAATAGCCATGTCCTACAGATAACAAACACCTTTGCCCAGTTACATTCTTAAGAATGTTTACTAAGGAAAATCGTAGGCTATATGCGTAATTTCTCAATGAATAAATAAATGTTGCTGTGGTCAAATATGTGCAAAAGTGTGAAAATTTTATGCCATTGTATAGAATTGGTCATTTTTTAAAAAATGTATTGGCTAACCACATTCAACACAACATAATCTGATACTATGGTAGAAATGTTCATGGCGTTCAGAAAAAAATGACAATCCTCCTAATGCATGTAGTAAAGTACACTTTTAAACATTAAGACAAATTAAATAAACTAGTTTGAATAATGTTTTTTAGAGAGTTAAGCGCCTCCTAGTGGTCTAACCCTAACCCATACCTAAACCTACCATAACCGAAGCGTCTCATTTGACGCTAAAGGGTACCATGTTGGATGTCTACGCTTTGGCAAAAGTGATGCCTTGGGATGAGAATGCGTTGGTTTTTACCACTTAAAAATCTAAACTCAGTTTTTGAGATTCACTAACCATGTATTTCTGGTCCATCTCAGTGTCTGTCTTTTCACAGACTGGCAAATGCAACTTGTTTCTGAGTTAATTTTCCATACCCTCAGGTGCTGATACAGAATGACTGCAATGATGTAAACAACTTTGGATAAGACTGTATGAAGCAGAGTATTACTGGTGCATTTCCCTTGTGAATATTAATGGATTGAGTATCTGTGTCTGCGTCGGTCAGTGCTGCAGACTCTTCGTTCGAAAATCATATGCTTTGCCTCTGAAATGAACTTAGTCGAAGACTTAGTCCACTTAAGAAAAAAATAAACATCTACTGAGGTTTGTACTATCCCGTGAGACTTCACACCTCTGATGTAAACTGGGTCTAAAACAAGGGTTCGGACAGCACAGCGTGATGCCCAGGTCTAGAGAGAGCACCTGGTTGTGTAACACCCCAGTGCCGCTCCACAGGGGCCATGCATTATGCAGCGATTGCATTTCCATGCCGCTTCCTCCTGCGCAGCAGTAAAAATAGAAACGCAGACTTCGGTGCTCATGTTTACGACTGCACCGTCCTTCTTCGCTCCTGAGCACAGGCGGTTATTACTCAAACACACATACACATGGCGCCTTACCAGAGATATTAAGATCAGAAGAGGTCAGGCTGCACAAGGAAACATCATCCTGGCATGTCAAAGATCTCAAGCCACAGAGCTTTTTATGGCTTACTTATTAATAAAAAGCACCTTTGCGTTCATGTTCCCCCTCTGAACGGTGCCTGAGGTGGGGAGGAAAGAAAATAAATGCAAACCATTATGCATGAGGCTGTCCAATACTTCACCCAGTTCTTGATGCAGTTTGTTATACATATTTTATCTGGTAAATAGATATGGATTTACATATTACATATTCAAGTTGATGTTTTTGTGGTGGTGAGAGGCAACTTTGCTTGCACTACCAACTTTATGTTTTAAACAACAGAAAAGGCCAATGAGATTTCCTCCGGGTATACAAAATCTTGATCTACTCTGTTTACTGTTGTCACTATTGCAGTTCCAGTGCCTATTATAAGGAACAGCACAATATAAAAAGTGAGTGCAACTTCACTGACAGCGACACTGAGGCAGCCTTTGAGCCCACGCATCAATAAAAACTGTGACTCTTATTTCTCTAAGTCTCTAAGACACCGCAGACACCAACAAGAGAGAGAAAAACATGACTGAGAACTGGGATACAAACCCACTGAATGAAAGTAAAAGTCCATCGCTTAATGGTAAACAAACCTTTCTTTACTTAAAGTGATAGAATGAAGAAACTTTTTATGTCAAACCATTAAATCTTGTTCGTTATCATTTTACAGTGATTCTACTGTGAGATCAACTTGAAAAATGTGATCTCAGAGCAGAAAATGACAGTAATTAATTCCTCTGATTTTTATTTGAAACATTTATTGTCTTTATATATTTTATTGTTGCAATTATTCATAACAATGCTATAGCAACCATTCAGACTGACCACCATAGCAAAAGCCCCAGCAACCAACTTTACCATCTTTCTTTAATTTAATAATACATTGTTGGTTTCCATTTTATATAATAAATTCTTCATCTGATTTTTTTAAAGAATTTGGCAATTGATTAAACTGAAACCTGCTTTTTAAAAAACGTAAGTTGGGCTCTTTTGATTCAGACTGGGAAATAGTCTTTAAATATCATCCCATAAACTATATAAGCACACACTAGCAACCATAGTACCCTATAACCATACAAACACACGAATAAGACACATCTCAGCACTAGAACATCGCACACAATCTTAAAAATAAAAGCTGCAAAAATGGGTTTTGGTTCCCCAAAGAACCTTTCAGTGAACCTTTTTTTTTCCTTCTTAGTGTGAAGAACATTTTAATAATCTAAAGAACCCTTTTTCCCTATAATGAACATTTTTTGCAGTGGAAAGGTTCTGCAGATGTGAAGTTTTCTGTATGTAAACTAAGTGTATAAAATTCCCCAGGATGATACTGCCCCCAGAAAAGATTCAGAGCTGTCATCACCTTCCACAAGTCTGTGTTCAATCATCATACAGTGTGGGTTGCTGCTCAACTGAGAGCTCAGTCTTGTTTCCTCGATTGTTTGGGTTGTATAATTAGTTGAATATAAATCAGTGTGGAAAAAACACAAGCTGCAATTCCAACGATAGTGCATTAATTCTAAACACATTAGCATTTTTTTTCTGAATCTTTTTGAACGACAGGGGAATATTCTATAAGATAAAAATAGGATGATCACAGATTTCATTTGTTAACCATTCATTAATATAACTTTACGAATCACAGAGCAAGTAACGATGTTTGAAGCCCCACGTCACTATAGCACTACTAGCCACCGGCTCCTCTCTGCTTCCTCTGACAACGTTTGATGAATTTTCATTTGGTGATGTGCAGGGTTTGCAGTATTGCAAAGGCTTTAATGTATCTTATACTCCTTTCATTTTCGTCATTTTTTTTTCTTTTTTTACCTTGAGCACCCTGCACCAGAAGTGGAACGGTTTCCCCAAACCCAAGCACAGTAAGTCCTGCTTATCCTAATGGGTCCTCTTAGGCTGAGAGGAGATACAACCATGCCAGACTCAGACAAGAGACTGAGCGAGAGTGTGCGCTCACTCGGGGGATGATGCGCAGCATGAGCTCAAAGGAGAGAAGAAGGTGGTGGAGGAGGGAGAGAAGAGGAGGAGGAGGGGAAGAGAGTCTCTATGGCTAACTCTGAATGTAGTTCTTTCTCAAGGTCAACCTTATACACAAGAACGGTTATACAAAAACAGAATTAAAAACAGGCTACAACGTGCACTTTCATTGGAAAGTGAGAATAGCTTTACAAAAGATGCTTTCTTCTAGATTTATGTTTTCAATAACTGCAGCATTGCCTTGCTGTATCACAGGGACGAGGGCAATTTGAACGCGCTGGCGTTGTGATAACGGAGCAAATTCTTTTATTGATTTTGGTGTATCACAAGAGTTTCTCCCCATCATCACTCTATATGTCTACTGTAAGCCCACGCAGCCTTGTAAAGATTATTTCACATATTGCACAGATTTGTCACTTTGTCCCTGAAGACATCTACAAAGCACAAATTCATGGTTGTTCATTAACGAGGCGGTCAATTCCCCAAACAATGTGCTTCATGTCACAATAAAAAGCAGGTTTTATGGCTTGTTGCAGTAAAGCGCTATTAAACAGATAAAGCACACCAAACTGGCATCTGGAGGATTATAAAAAGGGCTGCCACACGAATAAACTCACACACCCAAAAAACCCATTGCCACTCAGAGAGAGGGGTTATTGAGTGCATGCTGCTAAAAAAAAAAATGTGTATATGCTGCCCCCCTCAGTAGGACTTCAGGACTGCCAAAACACAATGTAAATTGAAGACAAATTTGTGAGTCTTCTCTCAAAAGAGGTTTACTGCTGCCGCCATGTGTAACTTAAGAGTGCAGCTTATCTAACCTCGTAGTCATACTCTAAAATCATAGCATTCTGCATATTAAAAATGTAATTGTATACGCAATAAATAAAGTGTCCATTGGCCCACTCCTCCTTCTAGTTAGGCCCAATACTTCCTGAGGAGATTCAAAACAGCATTGGCACCGTAAAAAAATAAATAAATAATAATAATTTTTTATTTATTTATTTTACAGTCTATCAACTTGTGTGGAGGGCATCCAGTCAAGCAACATCTGGTTTGCAAGAGGCTCTGCTGTCAACAAAAATGCTGAACGACTTTTTTTCATGCAGCTTGTTTGTGAACTGTGTATTACGCAATCAAGTTTATTGCCTATTATATTGAGCATATTGTTTGTAGTGTATTGATACCTTTTAATTGAGCACCTGCAGTGATAAAAAATAACCTATTCATAGAATGAATTGATTAATTAAAAACTTTAAAACTACCTTTTATCACCAGGGCAATATTTGACCCATGGAAGGGATTTTCTGGGGCATTATTTTTAGCTCAACGAGAGCATGTATTTTTTTAACCTTTTTTTTTTTTTTAAATAGCTATCCATGCCAAAATCCAATATAGGCTAATAAATTGAATCAACATCATTCAACCAATACCATCACACAGAATAGTAATTTTAGTTTTATACAGGGGTTGGGAGGTGTACACACAACACTTCATATTAGCTAGCTACACATTCAATGTTTCATCTGAAAACTGTAAGTGATGTCTAGGCTATAAAGGCACTAAATATAGGCCTAATAGAATGTTAGACAGCAGATTACATTTTTAAGATATAGGCCTAGGCTACAATGGATTCAAATACTGTCAGTGTCAATGTCAATTTATAAAGAAAATCGAAACAGTAATTTATAAAATTGTATCGTTATTCCTCCTCCTCTTCTTCAATGACAGTGTAGCCTAGCCTATGTTTGCCAGCCCTCTGCATATTCGTTTGGAAAAGCTGAAGTCGACCATTGTGCTAATTATAGGGGTGATTTATCTTTGCTGTCTTGATAATTTATGTTGAATTAATTATTAATTGATGAACATGACGTTTAGCAATGGTTTGCATTATAGATTAGATTAGAGGTTAAAGCCTTCTGACAAAAAAACCCCTGCTGAAAATGGTTTGCAGCCACTATAGGCTAGTCATTATGGTTACAGCTGATCCAGGCCTGGTCAAGAATATGGTTGGATGTTTCTACGAATGCTAAACAATTTTCTGCTTTTTAAAGTATCTGTCGAGTTTCATTCACAAATTCTTCTTCAAGTACGTAGTATTCGCACTATTTCGTCGAGCTTCGGCCATGTCTCGTCTGTATTCGTCACCACTCGGCTTTTTCCGCCACGCTCTCGGCCGCTCTCGCTCAGTGCAGTGGGTTGATGATCGGATTTTCGTCTCGTTCTCTGTGTTGTTGTTCTCGGTGACGCGACGGAGGTGTAGCCTGACGCGGTCTCTTACGTGTCGGCCTGAATAAAAGTGGAGCTCCGAGGGCTCGAGAGTGACGGAGGGAGTCTGTATCGGTAAGAGGAGACAAGTGTCCGGAGGGAAAGGGCTCGTCCCGAATGGCATATAAGTCTGGTTTGGGTTCGGCCCGTTGGAAACAAAGAGATCATGGCGGCTGTAGTTGTTGCATGCAGAGGGAGGGGAGGCAAACGGGAGACCAACACAAACCCAGGGTGGGAAATCTTGATGCATGGCTGATCATTTAAAACACAACGGAATATGGATGCACAGCATTTCTGAGTTTCTTTGTGCATCTTTGCAGTTCATATGTGGGGTTTCCCTTTTTTGTCGTCTTTCACACACAGGCTAGACAAAATGCTGCCTGGTGGATTCAGGGTGTAATACTCTTATATCATTCAGGAATAATTTAATCTTCTTTAATGCCCTTGATGCATTGTGCGATATTTTGGATAGTCTTTGCCCTGATGATATTGCAATATTTTAGGACTGGGTTATCATTGCACTGGTTCATAGTTTCATTATATATTATTGCAAGGGCTGTGATTGCACGCACTCACCGTTTTATGCACAATTTATAAAACGTTTCACCTCCTTCCTGACTGTAGCCTACTGCACATGACTAATAAAGAAATGCAATACTGTATTGTATAACTGCATGTTAAATATCAAAAACCTATTCAAATATTAGTGATCTTGATTATGCATTTTAACTTTTCCACACAGTGCCAACCTTTTTTTAATTTTATGCAAACAAGTATTTTATAATAATATGTGTAGGCTGTCATTTGATTTCATGCTTACAGTTCTAGATGTAAAGATCAAGGAATGCACAATAGCTATGTGTTGCCAAGAATAATCTGTCTGTCAGAAAATAGGATTTGAAAAGTAGAGGGAGAACTACGGATGACCAATCAAACCACAGATAGACTTTAAGCGTCATGAGATCACATTACTGTCTGTTCACGCGTGCCATTCCGTGTCTCGAGCACTCAGACTCTTTCTCATCTTTTTTATTTCAAAGTGCTCAATTGGCCTTATTTACGGAATTCCATTTCTATGGGGGTAGAATTGTTACTTTATTCCAAATAAATTAATTATGGTCCACAAATAAATGTAAAGAGATTCACAAAAATATATAAAATTCACAAATATATAATATAAAGAGTTTGACAATAAAATAAATAAATCTCACAAATAAAATAAAATGAGATTTGCAAATAATATATATATATATATATATATATATATATATATATATATATATATATATATATATATATATATATATATATATACTTATGTTTTTTTATGCCACAAACACTCAAACTCTGCCTGACACTGTGGCCATGAGATTAACATTATGGATTCCTATTGAACACAGATATAATGTAAGTTTTTAGCTTATTACAGTGGATATAAGCTCAATTTAACAACACACACCTAATAAACATATTGACATTATTATTGTATAAATATAGACTAGGCTTGTGTGCAGAATAGGCCTAATCATTGAAACGTTTCTCTTTTAAGGCCATTATTGGAGTATGTGATTGTGTTTTGATACAGCCTACACGTGAACAATAATCATATACATTCTGGATTTCCTTTTTGTAGCCTATGTGGATCATTCATTGTAAAATTTAAATTATCTTGAAAAAAAAATGTATGCACTGCCCACTGACATGCTTCTAAAGCTATAGTTATCCAATTGTGGGGCCTTAAAACAGAAACACCTTAAAATGCATGTAAAATTGCGTGTGTACATCAAGAACATAAAAAATTCCCCAGGGTTGGGATCCCTAGCAAGATCACTTTTGGGGACCTCAGTAGGCTATTTAGAAATTCCTGACTGTGGGTGGAGAGTGGAGACCATTAGCGCAAAATATTTCATTAGCCACTCACGCATTAACTTTGTGCTCAATCACGGTTATAAATATAAGGGGGGGGGGGGGGGGGGGTCCTTGGATTTTCTTTCCCCCTGTAAGGGGTCCCTGGCTCCAAAATGATTGAGAACCCCTGGCCTAGAGGTCAGACACTCCAATTCTCATGCTGAACAGTCAAGGGAAGTCAGGACTGCATTCACAGCATATTGGGATGCACTTTTAATAATAATAAAAAAAATGCTATATGATAACCTTTATTGCAGTACTTAATTTTTATCACTGGCCAGTGCACTAGTACGTTTACAATCTCATATCAGATGTTATTGTACACCAATGCAGAAATAAAGATTTTCAGAGCACCCAGGGGTTGCACACTGGGACTTTCACTAATGAGAACCTACAAACTCTTTACATTCACACTGGGATTTCAATTAATTTCCATTGTGCACTGTAATGCATTGCATATTTTAGTATGGCTTATGTAGGCATATGTTTGGAGAGAGAGATCTGCCAATATTTTGTGCCAGTTCAAGGTATCCCGACTGTAAACATGTTCAGCAATGATTCAGCTGTTGGTTTCTGTATCTTACATTTAGACAAGACATATTTTATGCATTTTCTTCCCTGGACAAGAAAGGTTTCTGGGAAGAATGTTTCTCAATGGACATGCAGTGTTGCAGTCTCGGTTTTTAGTCCAAATGGCCATATTATTGATTCATAACGGTGCTTGTCTCGAGTACAGGAAATCTGCACCCTTATTTCCGACATAATGTCAAATGATTCAATTAAAACTCCATATAGAGTTGCAGCACAGGAACAATTTAGACATACTTGACAAATATGTGTCTATATTTGGATACTCTAAAATTAGCTCCCCTTTCCAAGAAAGTCTTTAGCTTCATTTTAATTTGCTTGTCTTATAAAACTAGAAAAAAAAACTATTTAGGCAAGACAAGTTTGTTTATAGCACATTTCATTCACAATGGAAATTCAAAGTGCTTTACATCTCGAGTAAGTAGTATACCACTCTCTTAGATGCATTGTTTGTTATAGCATGGCAATTACTAATACTATCATGGCACCAGGATGCCATGCGACACTGGTACTTAATTATATCCTGGTACTTTCTTTTTTACAAGTCACAGTAACAAGAAAAGAAGGAACTGTCTAATCTGAGAGCTATAGTCTTTATACTTTATTGGGGAATCACCCTGCTAATTACTTAAAGTTGCTTCTTCATATTAAGCTGGAATAGAAGAAAGCATTACAATTACACACTTTGTCCTTATTATAAAGACCTTATTATCTCAATTGGTAGTCTTGTGACTCTTGTCAGATAGATACTGTATACAAACAAAAGTGTTTGCAGAGGTTTTCTCTCAATATTTCCTCAGTACTATGGAGGATGATTTTCAAAGTAGAAATGTCAAAGTTGCTGACTAGTATAGTGACTTTTCTGTGTCTGTCTGATCAGATTTCCACAGTAGCGGAGATTGAGGACTTAACAGAGTCAGTGGACGCTGGACAGTCTGTAGATTCTGCCAAGGTTCCCCTCTTAAAGGTATGTATGATTCATCTGCAATGCCACATCCGCTCTATGCACAACTGCACTACTTCCTGAACTTCAACCAGCTCCTTGTTTCCTGTCTGCCATTATTGGACAATTTGATTAATTCAGGTGTGCTTGACCTCAGTAGTCACGGCAACAATAATCAAACACACCTGAATTAATCAATGTGTCCAATAATGCCAGACAGGAAACAAGAAGCTGGCTGAAGTTCAGGAAGTAGTGGAGCTGATCATAGAGCCCATAGTAGTATTAATAGAAATTTGCTTAACATATTAATCATGCATGTAATGTCACCATAAAATCACAATGGACAAATTTTTGAATGGATTACTGAAGTATTTATTATAAATGGTTTATCTGTGCACATCATTTGTTTTAATTAAATGCCACTTTGTTTAGTTGTTCATGGGGCAAAAAAAAATAAATAAATAAATAAAAATCACATTAAAGATGTCAGATTCCATCTGGTTTCTCACCAGCTAACTCAATGACCATGGAGTCGGGAGCCGATGCCCAACAGGGTGCAGAAACTGCGGTCTCTGAAAATGAGAACCAACAGCTCACACAGGCCCAAATCGCCACTCTTGGACAGGTACTCCAAACAGTACGTCAAATGAACTCAGGACATCATCAACATGAAGAGCTTAAACACTCAGTCAAGATTCTGACATTAGAAACAGAACATCTAAGCTTGACTCTGTGTGTGTTGTTGGATAGGTAACGATGGCTGCCGGACATGCAAGTGGCACAGCGCCCACAGTCACGCTGGTGCAGCTGCCCAATGGTCAGACGGTACAGGTGCACGGAGTAATCCAGGCCGCTCAGCCTTCAGTCATTCAGTCACCACAGGTGCAAACTGTTCAGGTAAGACAACTTAACGCCTGCAACATCTCTAGGGCCCTGTTTACACCTGGTATTAAGATGCATTATGGTCAATTGGATCTTTTGTCCGTCTCTTATGTCCACTTTCAACAACTTCTGTCCTTCGATGGGAAAGTCTATGGGCGGGTAAATCTATGGACTTTGTCAGATCTTTCGATCTATTGGACAAGATAAGCTTGTGCAATTTACATACAAACACGGCCAGATACGACGGAAAAACTGCTTTGAAAGAAGACGACGTTGAACGCTGTGAGTGCGTGTTAGAAATTAGGAATGGTGAGAGAACATTGTGTTTGGAACGCTTTTGTTTCCAAACCAAACTTGAGTCTTCAGGCGACCAGGTGTAAATACTCGTCTGGCTATCGTGCTTCCCATAATGTTTACGCGTTAGGTCAGTAGGCATTCTTTTGTGGCTGTTCGAACACATTTGTCCACATGAGCAAATTTCACTATGGAAGCATTTGTGTTTTCGACTGAGTGGACAAGCTCAAAATGATTTAGACCCCGTTTACACCTGGTATTTACTGTCGTCCACTTGTGATCAGATTGACGAAAACGCATCTTTACCTGGTATAAACAGGGCCTAGATGTTCATGACTGACTGGCAGGTGAAAAGATTAATTTCATCATTAATGTATTCTCTTTACCTCACATGATTGTCTTATGTGAAATTTATGTTATATAGTCAGTGCTACGCATGATACAATTGTCTGTTGCTCAGATTTCCACAGTAGCGGAGAGTGAGGACTCACAGGAATCAGTGGACAGCGTCACCGATTGTCAAAAACGAAGAGAGATCCTTTCTAGACGCCCCTCATATAGGTATATATATATATATATATATGTGTCTTTAAGGTTTTTGCGTCACATAAGGAATTTTCCAGTCAACAGCTATTTGTGATCTGTAGGAAAATCCTGAATGACCTGTCATCAGACGCTCCAGGAGTTCCGAGAATTGAAGAAGAGAAATCCGAGGAGGACACTGCGCCTTCCATCACTACAGTGACTGTGCCAACCCCAATATATCAGACCAGCAGTGGCCAGTACAGTACGTTAAAGTCCACAAATGAAGTTGAGATATTCTGATTCTCCCACTTTAGCATCATTGCTCAACATGTTTGGAGCACCTTTAGACTAGAATAACATTTGAGAGCAGAAGCACCGGTGCCACTTAGCTGTACAGATGATCCCGCCAGTAAAATTACTATTGGCTTGCCTTTATAAGTGCAACTACTAATATTACATGCTTATTTCTTTAAAATGACTGTAGAGCACTGGGTTTATCTTATTATCTTACTGAACTGACTGACAGCTTCAGTGATTATAAAAGGAGTAGTCTTTACTTGTTTTCTTTGTAACTCAGTCACAATGTGAAGAGAAGTTTTTGTTTTTTAGGAGACTTTGTGAAGTCCTACTTTTTTCCAAAAATTCAAGAGTGGAAATGGCTAATAAGTCAATAAGCGCTCCTCTTCCAGTATTTACTGGTTATAGTGGTAAACTCATGTCTTTTTTAAAAATAGTTTAAGTGTTTGTTTGCCATGAAGTTTGAGTTTTTCTACATATTTAAACTAAAAAACATCCAATTGGTAAATATTTAGAGCTTTGAAGTGCTGGAAAAAGTGTGAAGCTCTTGAAAGCCTTTGAAAAGTGCTTGGAATTTCTCTCATAAAAAGTTATACAAACACTTGGATGAATAATGTAAAAAAAAAAAAAATCTACTTCTTTTCTGCCACAATACCATGGTTACAGTAAGCGTCGCTACATTAAATCCATGGTGAATGTTAGTGATTTGTTTCTCCTGGTTTCACTGTCTGATATATCGTTCATAACAGAGAATTCTGCATTTAATTCGAATGCTTCACGCTAGATTCCCACTCGCTGTGGTGTTGTCAATTCTGAGGCGAATTAAACAGCGCTGTGTTATAACGGTGTTGCATGCTTAAGATCGGCCCAGGAGCAAACCTTTTCTGAGCTTGTTCTGCACTGTCTTTTATTGTTCAGAGCTGATGAACGTTTCGTTTTACTTCCGTCTCCTCTGATTTTTCTCATATGCAACATAAAAGGCAGCTCTTATCACTTATCAGTTGGGCAATGTGGTGGTGGGACCTGTGTGACCTAGTAAAATGTAGTCACTCTGGCAGAAAAAAAGATCCCAAAAGCTTAGACACACAGTGCCATTCTCACCAAATCAGTGACAACCTCTTAATTGCCATTTCTCCTTCAGTCGCCATTACACAGGGTGGAGCCATTCAGCTTGCAAATAATGGCACAGATGGAATGCAGGGATTGCAGACTCTCACTATGACAAATGCAGGAGCCCAGCAAGGGACCACCATCCTGCAGTACGCACAGACCAGTGATGGTCAGCAGATACTGGTGCCCAGCAATCAAGTAGTGGTACAAGGTGAGGTACATTTATTTAATAAGTCAATAGTATACATTTTTATTTGATGTTGTTTTTAACTTGAACTATTTTATTATTCTGGGCCACTGCAAAAGGTAAGGGCCATTCACACCAATGATGATAACTATAACTACACAATTTGTCCATCTAAAGAGCGGTAAAAAAAAAGAAAAAAAGGAGAGCCAATCAGTGCTGTAAAGAGCTTGAGCATTTGACAGACGACAGTGGAGTATTTGGCAGAGCTTGGGGCAGACGACAAAACTGCTGTGCGCTTGTAATATACAGATTGATTATTGCTAATATAGTTATCTTTATACTTATTGTTCTATATGAAGTCATTTAGCCATTAATATTCTATGATTTGATGTTCTTTGAGTCAAACTCACTATTGATTCATTGTGTGTTGGCTGTGTTTTGTGTCTGCCCGACAGCTGCTTCTGGAGATGTGCAGGCCTATCAAATTCGTACTGCTCCAGCCAGCACTATTGCTCCAGGTGTGGTCATGGCATCCTCCCCGGCCCTGCCAAGCCAAGGAGGTGCTGAAGAAGCCACACGCAAAAGGGAAGTCCGCCTCATGAAAAACAGGTAAACACCAAAAATAAATTTGGTAAAAGTAAATCTTTTCACTATTGGTTGCAAATAATATAATTTATTCCTGTGATGGCAAGTTGAATTTTTAGCAGCCATTACTCCAGTGTCACACGACCCCTCATAAATCATTGTAATATGAGGAATTTCTTATTTTTTTTAATTTTTATTTCTTTATTATTAATATCAATGCTGAAAACAGTTGTGCTGCTTTATATAAAACTGTATAAAGTAATTTGGGGTATGTCACAGTTTACTTTATTTTGCGATCCTCACTTATATAAATGAACTATAGTGTCCTGCACCCACTAGAAAAAAATGAATAATTTTTGGATTTACTGCAAGGTTGAATTGAACCAATATTTCCACTTGCAATCATGTAGCGTACATGTACTACAGTTGAACGAGTGGATCAGGTGTGATTGAGTGGAGACGGGGACCAATTTGCATATGCAAATAGTATGGGTCTGCATATGGGTCTGTGTTTACTGTTTACTAAATTTATTTATTTAACATTTATCTTAAATATGATTTTTAAATAGTCAAAATTCTGGTATCGAGTACTTATATTGACAACCCCATTTTGGACCAAAAAGAATTGTCAAAACATCTGCTAAATAGATGCTACATTTCTTTCCTCCTCCAGAGAGGCCGCTCGTGAGTGCCGTCGGAAGAAAAAGGAATATGTCAAGTGTCTGGAGAACCGTGTGGCCGTTTTGGAAAACCAGAACAAAACGCTCATCGAGGAACTTAAAGCACTCAAAGACCTGTACTGTCACAAATCAGAGTGATGTACCCACACATTCTCTTTCCTCTTTTCTGGCGGACTTGCGTGTACAAAGACTAAAGGACGAGTCAGCCTGACACGGACGCATGTTTTCTAAATGTTTTCTTATTTTGAATTGCTGCAGACTGCCTGTATGAACACACAGGTATGTGAGGGAACTCAACAGAAGCTCCCTGGCTAACACAAATCTCTTCTAGAAATTTCGGATCATGTCATTATAGACAAAAAAAAAATGCTGAAAACTTTACTGTGGACTTAAACACAGAAGCAAGTTCTCAGCCATCTTTACTCCTGGACTCAAACCGAAACTCAGCGGAGGGGTTTGGAGGAAAATGTTTACCTTTTTTTTCCAGTGTGCTGGTGTCTAAGTCGTCAAATAACTTTTAAAAGAGTTAGAAATAATAAGAATAATAATTTAACTGAAATTTCAATAGCACGGTAGACAGAGGAAGATTTTGTCTTGAAGTTGGCATCATTCCCTCTTGAGATTCAAAAGGTTTAACGTGTCTGACTGCTACTTTTATTTGGTGTATTGGTTTAAGTTGATGGTTTTTTTTACATTACAAACTATATACAAATATGAATATTGATTTACAGAATCTATGCCATTTATAAAATGAAATATTGTGTGTCGTATACAGAGCAAGATTATATCCCATTTACATTTCGATTTTGACATTTTGCTCATTTTAGATGACAAACAAAAATGAACTGCTTACAATCCTGCCATTGCAGTAGCAGCAGTTGCACAAACAAAATGAAATGATTATTTTATTGCTGACATTTCGTCACTAATACACCAAAATTCATGTTACAGTGTCAGGACTGAAGCACAGATGTAAATTTAAAAGGTTCAAACATTTATGTTGATCAGATTCAGCAGATCACTTTTGTGTTACGTTTGTATATCATAGAGCTATAATTGGATGAAATACAGTCCAATACATTCTATCTCTGGCATTATAGGCTAAAGCATGTTTTATCAATATTACATTGGCTTTGATATCGTTATATGTTCTTTTTTGTTTGTTTTTCAACACTATGAACGTGGAGGCGGTGTCTTTGTATTTGATAACACAAGTAAAGAGTATATATGTTATCAATCTATTATGGCATATGCATTTTGGCAGCTATTTCATAAAAAAAAAGACGTGTTTGAAGGATTTCTCTTGTTTCATTTTTCCTTTTTGTCCACATTCAGTTGCTTTTGAAAGTTTTGAACATTTGGTAACTTCAGTTGCGTTTTTCTACATTATTTGTATTTTGTCAGTGTCCCAGTTGACACTTTTTATGGGTTTTAAAGTTTTTAATTAATAATAATAATAATTGTAAAAATGACCAAAAAAAGAAAATCAGGCAATTATTGGACTTTTGGTTTCCCATGTTGGTTGGAGTATGACATTTTGCATGTTCTCTGCATTGAGGACAGAATGTTTTAAATGAAATGTTAGCAGACTGAATTAAAACTGTCCGTCAACAATTCCAGTCTGTACTGAATTGCACCTTTTGTCCTCTGTTGGCGAGTGCATCATCTGCTGCTACTCTTAAATGTTAAACCGTCTGCCTGACTGACATGTCATTTACGTGCTCAAGCGTAACAAATTAGGGAAGCAATCTCTCCACAGCAGGCGCTCAAGGTCCAGATCTGCAGTCTTAACTGCTTATGCAAGCCGACATGGAACCCGATTTTCCTCACAAAACCAATTATTTTCCGACACGAGAATCTCATCGGAGGGCAGACTGACCTCAGCTTTCAGAGAAATGCAAATTCTGTCTGTTTTCAGTGATAGAATCTTTACTTTTGTGAAGTGACATTAACTTTATTCCCCTTTTGTATGTACCCTGTATGCAATGAGATTGATCTACTGCCATGCTGGCCAAAGTGAACTCTGAAATATGCGAAATATGTGTGTTTGCCTTCATGCATACAAAAGACCAATCAATCTAAAGCAATGTTTGATCCCTCTCATTTTGGACAAACACATCATGCACTTTTTGTATGATAGCTTTTAACTTTTGGACACTATGTACAGTACCAGTAGGATTTTATAGTGTTTCAAAAGTTTAGAAGTGTATTGTATATACTTTGTGACTTGGCTTACATTTTTAGAAGCTTTGCACTCTAATACTGTTACAATTGTGGATACTTGTTGTTGTCAAACCAACCCCCCCTCCCTTTTGTACACAAATGTAAATCTATAATAAAATACTAATAATGTGTAATGAGTCTTATTGTCTGATAAAATGATTCCCACAATGCAATGTGCTAAACGTTGTACTCAAGTAAAGAGCTAAATGAGACCCCAAATAAGTCTGAATCACCAATTGTTTATCTTTATACATGGTTTTATTGTCTGGTTGGATCGTAATTTGGTAGACACTGTTTTCATACATTTTTTTTTATTATTATTTTTATTTTTTTAAGAAAATTACATTTACAATGTAAAGTAACTAGGTTATTTACTTGAAATCAAGAGGCTGAATTTGTAAGTGCTCGTTTTTTAAATTAATAAAATATATTGCTATGATATTAAACTAATTAAACATGCTATTTCCAGTCAAATCAATGGAAGGTACGAATGTTTATATTTTTTAATCAATGTAACACTAAAGTGTGACAAAATTGTCCAAACTGTAGCTAAACCTATAAGAATAAATGAGTTCCTCACACACCCCTAAGATCAATCATCCCCTGTAATAACCTGTACACAGAGAAAATGGGCCAATTAGAATCCCCCCTTCTATTAAAGGTACATTATGCATTGTGAACTTTTTGTAACATATTTTAAAATTGTAATAATTTAATTACTATATTATACACATTAAATAAATAAAAAGAGGATATCTCTCTGAATTATGCCGGGAACATGCATATTTTGTTACACGTGAAATCTCCTAAATTCAATTAAAAGTATTTTAAAATAAAAATGTAAATTTTAACACACTTTTTTTACCCTACTGAATACAAATTTGAGCATTTTATGATTTACTGGTACCAGTGGTATTTAATATTTATTTAAACTGTTGCAAAGTAGAGCGACTCTGCTGAATGACCCAGTTCAGAGTTGATAACACACAACCCCCTGAATTAAACATGCATACTACAGTTGCATACTAAATGTGTATCATAGTCTAATATTTCACATTCAAAATAATAGCAGACATCCTACAGTGCACACTGTACAGTACGCTAGAATTCCATCCCATTCACAAAGAGGTGTGTAAATAGGCGGGGTTTAAATCTCTAGCTTGACGGCGTTGATTGACGGTTTTAACCACCAATCCTCGAATAAATATTTAGTTTGTTTTGATGACTTATCCAATCGCAATTGATGGAATGTCTAAGCGGGGCGGGTCCTTTCCTGCGTCACTCGAAGCAGATGGCGGTGGTGGCGGGGAGCGGATCGCTGCTGCTGCTGCACTGGCCGGCGAGGAGGAGGGGATAACGGGGGGACTCTCGGACGAGACTCGGTGACACATTTTAATAACTCAAAACAAACCCGGCGCTTGAATTGGGCGCATGTAAATGGACAGGACTTTATTTCCGCTGCGCTCCAAAGCCTAATTTTCTCTCGCTACGGGCCGAAGGCCTGAGGATTTAAGTGATTATTGGATTCAGAGTTTCAGCCAACACACAGATCTAACCCTATAAACGACGGATAAATGCGTGGAAGGGTGTTATTTAAGGTCTATTTCATCGGTCCCCGATTTGAACCGCCGAACCGGCCTGATTTAGTACTCATTCGGACATTTAAATTAGCGTTAAAGGGATTGTTTATGTCAGTTAGCTGGGAGGCTAATAACTCGCCTATTCACAATGAATCAATTTTAGCCGTTAGCATGTAACGTTCCGGCTAATTTAAAGGAATAAATCCGTATTCGATAATCTCAGACAGCTATTTTCTATTGATATGTTTTCAGTCACGTGTCTTATATCCGGTTGTATTTATTACTCGGGTTCTAAAGGTCTTTTGTGGCACTGTGTCTAAATGCATGGAGTCCCGTTATATGACTGGCACAGATAGTAAAATACCTCTTGATTCTGGAGCAGCAAGACTGTAATGCTGACTCTGTGTATATTTCAGCTCTTCGTGAACCTTCATTTAGTTTAAGCTCATTCATTGATTCACAACAGAAGCTGCCCCGGTGTGAGTTTCAAAGGTGTTTGTCATAGACCAATACACCTGAGCAGGTAGAGCACGTGCTTGTGTGTCATCATGGGGAATACAGTGTCCTGCTGCGTGTCTCCCAGTGGGAGCCCCAAACTACCCCGGCAGGTGGAGCGTCTGGAGGACTATCAGATCAACACAGACCTGAGCGATGACACCGGTCCATACCTGCAGCACATCAGTGATCGAGAAGTGCCTGATGGTAAGTTAGTGTGTGTTGTGGCGTACTGAGAAAACATCTCTAGACAACAGTTCCTTGCTGGTGAAGATCAACCCTGAACATCTGAACTAGCTCATCAATGTCTTACCTGGCCACTTCATGCGTTTTCTGTGATCGGATAGCTACCCGATCGCGAAAAGACCAGGTGTAAATGTCCCCTGAAACGCATTCGAGACGGATTTGAATTCGATCGCTCAAACCACATCGGGTGGTGGTCAGGGCCGCATTCCAGACGAAACTGGACAAGTGTAAATGCATCTGGTTGTTGAAACCAAATATGTAAATTTTACTACTCCCAAAAATTATAAAATAAAAGCGTGAGAGCGTGTTATAGGCTATATGTCAGTTTATTTTAGTTAGATATGACGACGCTACTGCGACACACATCACCGCAACTGAGCGTCTATCAAACCAACACGCCACAATCTATCGCAAATCAAAGTGAAAGTAAGTCGCAGACGCTTAACACACTACCCTCTTGATTAAAAGTAAAGGAATTAAATGATCTTACCAGGGCTGTTGCGCTCTCTCGTCTTGGTGTCTTTGCTGGTTTCGGCTCATATCTGTTGCTTTCGGTGACGCGCACTTTACCAAATCTTCATAGCGCGTGAATTGAAGATCGGATTTATATCCGTTTTGCAAAAACACATTTACCAGGTGTAAATGGAATCGTTTTGATAAATCAGATAGTTATCCAATCCGAGAAAACGCATGAAGTGGCCAGGTGTAAACAGCCGCTTAATGATTTACTTGATAATTACAGACAGGTGTGATTGAACAGGATTGGAAGTTGTGCATGATGCTGGATCCCCAACTAGCAAAACTGAGGAACCTTGAGCCAGACAATGGCGCTCTTTGGACATCTCTTTATTTAACCTGATTTATATCATGTGCTTATTAGAAGAGGTCAGCTTTAACTGAAATGTAGTAGTTTGAACCATGCATCCATGTCACCACAAAATAACATTTTATTCAATGGGAAACTATTGTATTCTGTTGTATTCTTCTGTTATTGTGTTTCCACATTCGTGTGTCACAGCGTCTTGAAGAACTGCACTGAGATCTGATGCCTTGACCTCTTCATCTCACGGGTCGGGTTTCTCCTAACCGCTCAACACTTTAAGTGCTGTGTTGGTTGGTTTGCTCTGAAAGTGGATGGCCTATGATATTTTCTCAAAATTACAGTTGCAAACTTAAAAATCAGCTATTGTTATTAAAAGAAAAGAGGTTTATGGAGATTTTTAGAAGGATGTCTGTTAGTATGTGGGATATGTGTGTGAAGCCTCTTGGGGCTGTTTGCAGTCTTTACTGCTGTTTATTTAGCCTGAGCTATTTTACTCTCAGGGGAGATGTATATAGACACACACACACACACACACACACATAACTTAATGTCCAGTGCTGTATTTAGAGCAACATGTCTTCATCTTTGTTTCAAAGCACATATGACAGCAGTGTAAACTCCACTACTTTGGCTGTGGTTAATCCTTTGTGATTGGGACATTCCAGGTCATGATTCATTTGGAATTGAAAAAAACCATTCTAAATTTAACTGGCAGAGACGATCAAAAATGTTTAGTATTTCTGGCATCCCAGTGATGTAGATCTTTGGGACAGCTGCATTCTCCTTATCTCTCTCTATCTCTTTGGGAATCTGAATGAGGCACGTTTTGTTCCCTTTGGGGCTTAGAGTTTGAGTTAGGATAAACTTTGTTTTCCTGTTTTAAACTGTCTCACCATTTTCATGAACAAATCACTTCACTCTGGTGTCTTATGCCATCTTTTTTTTGTCTTATTTACCCGTTAGTAGACCTAAACCAGAAGAGAAATGCAAGAAAGACTAGCGCTGATAATACCGTCATTAAAGTATATTATTTGTGATTTATTTCTATTGTAGTGACAGCACTAACATTTATTTATCAAAGTCGTGAATTCTCTTTTTTAAAGGAGTAGTTCACTTTTAAAAAACTTTTGCTGATAATTTACTCACCCCCAGCATGTCATCCAAGATGTTCATGTCTTTCTTTCTTCAGTCGAAAATGAAATTAAGGTTTGATGAATGATGAAAACATTCCAGGATTTTCTCCATATAATGGACTTCAGTGGGAACCAAACGGTTCAAGGTCCAAATAAGAGTTTCATCGCAGCTTCAAATGGCTTTAAATGCTACCAGACGATGAATAAGGGTCTTATCTAGTGAAATGATTGGTCATTTAAAAAAAAAGTTTAAGTTTTATAAACACAAATGCTTGCCTTGCTCTGTTCTGTGATGAGCGTTCGTGCCTCTCCTGTTCAAACTCGTTCATCAAAATGAACAAATCTTTTTTCGATTAATGACTCGAAGGGTCCTAAATAATACTCTTAATTCATCGTCTGGTGTCGCCCTTTGAAGCTGCACTGAAACTCTCATTTGGACCTTGAACCATTTGGTTCCCAATGAAGTCCATTATATGGAGAAAATCCTGGAGTGTTTTCATCAGAAACCTTAATTGCTTTTCAACTGAAGAAAGAAGGACGTGGACATCTTGGATGACATGGGGGTGAGTAAATTATCAGCAAAAAAGTGAACTACTCCTTTTAAGTAACAAAATCTGTCTGTGAGGTACACATACCCCTTGTTTGTACACACGCCACACTACAGCCGTGTTCACTACAGCTCCCCTCCGTGAGGACGGCTGCCCTACCCCCAGGGCTTATTTTTGACTTTGGTAGTGGGGGAATGGGAGTGTCAGTTAAGTGCATGAGCTACAGTATATAGACCTGTGGAATAAATGAATCTCAGTTGTTTAGCACATACAGAACTGTTCAAAAGTTTGGGGTTGGTGGAATTTAAAATAAAAATAATACTTGTATTCAGTAATGATGCATTAAATCAGTTGTCTCAAACTCAATTCATGGAGGGCTAGCCCTGCAGAATTTAGCTCCAACCCTATAACACACCCGATCCAGTTAATCAGGGTTTTCAGGATTACTAGAAACTTCCAAGCAGGTTGAGCTGAAGCTAAACCCTACAAAGTTGTGGCCCTCCATTAATTAAATTGATCAAAAGTGACAGTAAAGACATTTACAGTCACACAATATATATATATATTTCAAATAAATACATTTTTTTTAAACTGTCTATATAAAAATCTGTCATTGTTTCCACAAAAATATTAAGCAGTACAACTGTTTTTTTTTAACATTGATGATAATAAGAAATGTTCTTTGATACTAAAACATTAATTGTAAATTGAAATAATATTACACAATATTACTGTTTATTTTTGATCAAATAAATGCAGCGTTGGTGAGCACTGACTCATTTGACACATTTTTTCTTAAATGCTGACCCCAAACTTTGAACAACAATGTTAAATGGATAGATCAGCAAAAATAAATATACTCGTTAATTTACTCACCCGCATGTCGTTCCAAACCTGTATGGATTTCTTTATTCTGCTGAACACAAAAGATACATTTTTGAAGATTATCCAAGTTATCATTTCCAATAACAAAAGTGAAAAGAGGGTATGTCACGTTACAAAATGACAAAAAAAAGTGGTTTATATTTCCTTTCAAATCATCATTTACTTGGCATGTTTATCAGAGTTCATGATAGAAGCCATGCTTGAGCCATCAACAAATCATTGAGCTCCAGTCCCTAGTCATTGTAATTGCATGGAAGAGAGTGACTGGTCTCCCTCTCTCCTCCCTCCTCCTCCCCCCCCCCCCCCCCCCCCCCCCCCGTTATCATTGTTAAATGATAACAAAATGTTGAACTAGTCCTTAAAAGCAATAATTCATGAGAGTTCCTTACAGGGCTTTTACCACAGTTAAGGAGTGTTTGTGCTTCACCAAGGAAGCTTTTGTATTTTCCTGCAGTGTGACGTTAGATTTGCATTTTAAAAACTGAGTTGACAAACAGATAATTGGCTCTACTTTGCCGACCTAAAACTGCACGTTCCTATCGGTCAGCGTTCCCTCTCACCCATGTCCATCGATCTCTCGAGGAAGGATTTTGTCCCTCAGCTCCAACAAGAGTTTGGATGAGAAATAAGTCTTCAGATTTTCCTAACTGAACTGTACTTGGCATTTTTACTTTTCCATGACATTTATAATCTCTGATAGGAAATGGCTGTGATTATTTGTGTTGAAGAAAGATGTCTAGACTTGGTACTGCCAGGCTCTGAGGTTTTCATTTTCTAGAGTACGTGTTTGGATGTTCCTGAATGTAGCTCCTGGAAACGCTATGCAGTGACCATAATTTATCATGAAGGTGAACTGCAGTGGGAATAGGATCTCTGAGTGATATTTTTATCATTACCTTGAAATATGTTGTTATTCATGAAGTTTGCTATTAACTCTAACTTTTTTTTGACCTGCAAGAGAAAAGTTTACACTAAAACCCACTTTCAGGCATAGTGCCCCTTGTGGTACTGCTGACACTGCTACTACATGCATTATGATTTGACATTTGATCCATTGGGACACAAAACTGTGCTTGTTTTCACATACCTGTTAAAGTACATTACGGACTCTAGACTGTTAAGTTATCTAAAATTGGGTACCCAGAACTCTCAAGGATCCTTTTGCCCTGCACCTGCGCTACACACCTCCTGCCAGTTTTGTAGCTCCCATGACATGGTTGCAGCTGTCCAAACATCTCCTTGGAGTGTGTTTATGGTAAAATAGATCTTTTGACCCTGTCTCCAGTGAGTTTGAATGAAAAGAATGTCTTTTCATTGGCTGGTAAAGACAACTTTTCAAGAAGTGGCCTGGCCAAAATCCTCAATTCTAGCATTCTGAGCTGCACTTTGGGTTGAACGTTTTTTTTTTACAAATATAGACAAACATAAAAACTATCTCGGTAACCATGTTATTGTAACGTATTTGACTGGCACGGCTCCTGTGGTGCATGGTGTTGTGGGCGGAGCTATGGGTGTAAGCTAGCGTTGTATTGCAGTGCCCATACAATAGGCTCATTGTGCCCACCACTCCTCTCGCTCCTGTGGCAAGAGCGGACAGCAGCATGTTCCTGTCAGTTTATGCGTGCCGAATAGAACGACACGCCACTTTTATTAGTGTAGTGGGGGGGGGGGGGGGGGGGGGGTCTTCTGACTGATCACCACTGCCACAAGTGCTTTTCTAGTCATGTATCTTAAAAAAGTGCCTTGTTATTGGCAGATGTAGTGACCGGGTATTGTAAATATTATACTGTACTGCATACAGATGCGTTTTTATTTGTTTATTTATTTATTTTTTTAAAGAAATTAGTACTTTTATTCTGCAAGGATACATAAAAGTGACAATAAAAAGGTTTATACATTTACATTTAAATAATTTGCTGTTCTTTTTACTTTATATTCATCCAAAACGATCATGAAACTGTTTTTAACATTGGTAATATTAAGAAATGTATCTGTAGAAATGTAAGAAATGTATCTGCAAATCAGCATATCAGAATGATTTCTGAAGGATCATGTGACACTGAAGACTGGAGTAATTCAGCTTTGCCATCAGAGAATTTACTTACATTTTATCAAAATAGAAAGTTTTTTTTTTTAATTCAATTTTAATGATATTTTGTAAGATACGTGAGGTTAGAAAATCAAATCAACCCAAACCTCTGAGTAGTATATGTGTAAAATTATATAAGTATTATATTTCATTGATATTTAAGTACATACCACTCATTCTTTAAGGTGATTTTCCAAATTTTTCTAATTATGCCTAATTGATTAACTCTCTTTCTTTTAGATTTGGCTTTAGAGTCCAACCCCTCAGATCATGCCCGCGCCAGCACGATCTTCCTTAGCAAGTCACAGACGGATGGTGAGTGATTAAACAAATCTAATGAGTTAATAATTTAATTTTACTACCTAGTCAGCAGCTGCATATTAACCTGAGTGCCCTGAGTCCTGACCCATAAATGGCCACCGGCACAGCTTGTCAATATTTGTTGAAGAATTATTTAACAAAAAACCCCTTGGTTTTCTCTGTTTCAGTACGGGATAGGAGGAAAAGCAATCACATAAACCACGTGAGTGAATGTTTTGCGGAGTCTGTTTTGTGGTTGTGCTTGCTTATATGATTGGAACGTCTTGCTGCAATGCAAGCGTATTAAATGTTGGTCCTTTCCAAAGGTCTCACCTGGTCTGCTTTCAAAGAAGTACAGTTCCTGCTCTACGATATTCATTGATGACAGTACCGTTAGTCAGCCCAACCTGAAAAGCACAATCAAATGGTCAGTGAAGGTTCACTGTATTCTTGCAACATTTCTACAGTATAGTCAAATATACACATTAATGAGTGCATGCAAATGAATGCATGTCAAAAATAAGGTGAAAAGGTACTGTTGGTTGACACATTTGTGTTCTCTGTTTCCAGTGTCACATTAGCAATATATTATCACATTAAAAACAGGTAGGTTTGGTTATATTCTTTAACCACGAGAAAATAATTTGAGCTATACATTTGATGAGGTATTAATGTGTTCTGTGATAATCCATTTTAGGGACTCCAATAGGTCATTGGACATCTTTGATGAGAAAATGCACCCCTTATCTGTAAGTTAACTCCTTATTTATCTTGTTTTATCAGCAGCTGATAGACAATTTCACATTTTACAGTCACTGGTTTTGCTCAGAGAGGCTGCAATAGGCCGTATCTATTTTTGTGTGCATCAAATCCATTTAGCTGTTCAGTCTGAGCAGCAAAATATTTTATGCAATCCGATTTGTACATTTTATCTAATTCATGTGTGGTTTAAAACCCAGCTCAAATGGATTTTGGAAATGCGTTTCTGAACAGTCTATTATTTTTGTTATTTGTAGCACTGTTAGAAGTGTTTGTACTTGCACAGTGACAGGGACTCTTTGCTATAGTGGAAGGTCTCTTTGGCATCATGCTGGCATTTGAGCTTTGAAGTTGAATGTATATAAAGATGTTATGTATAATAAATGCTACCTTTGGCAGAGGGAGCAGGTTCCTGACGATTACTCCCGCACAGACCCAGAACACAAACTCATCTATCGATTCGTCCGGACACTGTTCAGCGCAGCACAGCTCACGGCCGAGTGTGCAATCGTCACTCTGGTAACTAGAGAATGGCAGTCCGTCCGACTAGTCTGCTCCACTTTCAACAATAAAAATGAGAAAAAAGACAGTAGAATAAATAACTGGTACAATGCAGAAAAAAAGAGACTTTGATTTTTGACGGAGATATGCTTATTCACAATTTCCTGACAGTCCACTAGAGGACAGTAGAGCGCTAGAGAATGAATCATCATTTGCTTGTTTAACCTGTACTTTTCCACATTCCAACTTCTTTCTTTTACTGTGAAGTAAATCATGTTATGTACTGCTCACCTATTTCATGACCAGTTAATGTTATTCATCAATTCTGATTATTTACAAACAAATATTTTGATTAAAACATTGTACAATAAAGTAACTTTTTTATATATATCTTTTATTAATCTGGGTAATGCTATTTTATGAATATATATAGTATACACAATCTTCAAGTCTTTGAGGTTAGTAAGATTTTTTTAAATTCCTACTTTTTTCAAATTCATATTTGTATTCTACAAGGGCACACAAATGTATCAAAAGTGACAGTTAAGACATTTATAATAGTATAAAAATGTATATTTTTATCAAAGAATCTTAACTGTGCTCAAAGAGCATAACTGTATTCAACATTGAAGATATGACGTTTCTAAAAACAATATTACGCATATTAGAATTTCTGAAGGATTGTGTGACGGACATTTTACTTTCTTTGTAATTGAAATTAACATTAATCCAGATAATATTTTATTTCTAATCTGCACACACTAATATGTAGGCTTTCTTGCGAGTTGCCTTGGTAAAAACGTCTTCTGACAACATATATTTACCACTGTCATTGCTGCAGGTATATTTGGAGAGGCTGTTGACGTATGCCGAGCTGGACATTTGCCCATGTAACTGGAAGAGGATTGTTCTGGGAGCCATCCTGCTGGCCTCGAAAGTCTGGGACGATCAGGCCGTGTGGAACGTTGACTACTGTCAGATCCTCAAAGACATCACTGTTGAGGACATGTGAGTGAGATAATATTATCACTGTCCGTTCTGCTGAAATGCGACTGCTCACTTGTACCGTACGTGTATAAATAGAACATGTCCTGATGTGATGCATCAATGCACCATCTGAAATCTAGCACGTGCTGTAGGAAGGAAACTACACTCATTCCAGTCTACAACTCCCATACCCCACAACTTCCCTTATCCATTGGAACAAGATTTTCAAAAAAATGAAGCAACACACTTCAAAACCTTGTTTGTTGTTGTTGTTGTTTTTGTTCTCGTGTCTCAATATCCATATAAATGACACAGACAGGGTTTTTGTGTGTACGTGTCTGTCTTTGTGCTGTTCTACCTGATTGTGTATGTTAAAGGCCATGTCCCTCATCTCTCCTCTCTGCCCCTTCGCTCTATTTTCATCCCTTTCATTGAAGCAGTCTTTGTGAGCCTCTGGGCTGGCGGGCTTCAAGTGCTCTTAGACTCCTCTACAATGGTCCAGGCTCTTGCCCACTCCATTTGTTGCCCCTAGCGACCGAACATCCCTCCTCCCCCTTTCCCAACACCACCCATACCAACCTCAACCTAATGTCTGCTCTTCCCAAAACATTCGGGTCACTGTCTCCACGATGGTAGTCTCCGTACCTGTGATGGATTGGAGGTGTAAAAGATGATTATTGTTAATAATAGTTAACAAATAGTTATAATAGTTAACAAATAGCATAAACTTTTTTTTTTTTTGGTGAATGGTGAATTTATCTTTTTATTTCATGGCTTTTGTGCTGGTCACTTAGCCCAAAGTAAATTGTTAAATTTTTAAAAGGACAATTATTCAGTGTACTCTATCTCATTTAATGGGATTACTAAGAAATTACTTTTTTTTTTTTTTTTTTTTTAAAGAAATTAGTATGCGTTTAAAATGGATTATAAGTTACTGGAAAGACAAGTTTCTATTCAAAGAATACTGAAAAAAAAAAATCTGTTTTCACAAAAATATCAAGCAGCAAATCTGTTTAACACTGATTTCATAAAAATAAATAATGTTTCTTAAACACCAAAAACAAAAAAACACTATTAGAATTATTTCTGGAGGATCATGTGACACTGGAGACCGCAGTAATAATGAAAATTCAGCTGTGCTATCACAAAAACGATTATTTTAAATTGTAATATTTCATAATATTGCTGTTTTACTGTATTTATGGTCAAATAAATGCAGCCTTCGAGCATAAGAGACTTCTTTCAAATTGTGAAAATGAATCGTTTTCAAATACATTTTGAAAAAGAAACATTTTCTAAATGTTCCCAAACTTCTGAATGATAGTGTATAAAAATTGCAAATGCTGTTCAAAGTAGTTTTGGATGAGGCAAAAAGTTTAGTATGTCACATTGTCAATGCTTGATGTGCAAAATAATGGATTGTATATTAGTTGTCATGTTGCATTTTTTTTTCTTATCTGTTTGTTTTATTTACATTCTTGACTAATTTAATCTAATAATTTCTTTCAGGAACGAGATGGAAAGACATTTTCTGGAGCTGCTGCAGTTTAACATTAACGTACCGGCCAGCGTTTATGCCAAGTATTACTTTGACCTGCGCTCTTTAGCAGACGACAACAACCTGAGCTTTCCTTTGGAGCCACTGAGCAACGAACGAGCGCAGAAACTAGAGGTGAGGAGCTAAACAACGTGACCGATTATTGTCATCTTTTTCTTTGTCAATTTAAATACTAAAGTTCTCGTTTAACTTTATTTCGAAGGCAATCTCAAGACTGTGTGAGGATAAGTACAAGGATCTGAGCAGAGTGGCCATGAGGAGATCATTTAGCGCAGACAACCTAGTGGGCATACGCAGATCCAACGCCGTTCTGTCTTAGAGCTTTTGCTCGGAACAGATGGCACTCATTGGACAAAACCCGTTCAGTGCCCGGCGATTTTATGCCAATCAAACGATCCTACACCTTACCCAACCAATGCAGAACAACATGGAGACAAAAACAAACTGAATGAGGGTTTTTTTGTTTTGTTTTTTGCTTACTATGTAGGCTACTAGCTGTGAACTGTCCGTTTTTAATTGAAATCATTTGCAGATGGAGTATTTTAAATAAACACTAATCATGTAACATGTCTGGATTTTGAAGACTGTTTTACAAGGTCACAGTTACTTTTAAAATGTTGGTTTAAGGGGTTTTGTTATATATATATATATATATATATATATATATATATATATATATATATAATGAAGTGCAGGTTTGTGCCTGTAAAAAAGGTACTGAAAAGGGACTTTTAAATCAACTGGGTGAGTTCCTTTAAACGGCAATAAAAAAATAATAAGCACAATAAATGATTGACCAAACGTTTGACTTGTAGGTTCACAAACTGCGCTTTACTTTTATTCTCTACCAATAAGAGAAACAAAAGAAACATGTACAAGACACTTCATAAATATCTAAGAATCTCTTTAAAATTGTAGCACTGAATTTCATATCTTTTACAAAACATATGTACAAAGTTGCAGTCTGGACTCTTAAGAGGACGTCTTCTACAAGATTTACATATGAATAGAGTTCAACAAGTATGTACACTCAACCAGACATGCAGCGAAATTGTGAGGCATTTTGAAGACTACACAGGAAAAGTATTTCTACAACAGCTTGGAGTCAGACAACAGAAGCCATTTACACATTAATACTCCACTAAAATATTTCACACGGATCTACAAAACCAACACAGGTTTACAGATTCTGCCTGCTAAAAAGTGCATACCCGACACTGGTTTTCTGGTTCAAAACACAAATAAGCTCAAATGACAAACAAAATTACCAAAGGATCATGAGGCTTGAAAAGGGTAGAAATAAATCATTCTTTTAAACAGACCAAAAGAAATGTTGTTCCACATCGGTTTGAAAATATTTGGCCTTTTTTCTGAAGTTCTTTTCAGCAAACCTAGTATGGCTGCTGGTTAACACTTTGACCACAAGAGGGAAGTCAAGCTCCCATTACAGAGCTACAGATTTTCCACACAAGTCTATAGATGGTAAATGCACATCCTATCATTTAAGACTCTCCAATTGATGCTAACCAACAATTTATCATCAGTGGAAAGATAGCTTGATAATCTTTGAAACAACCTGCTAAGGAGCTGTTGAGGAACCCTGAAGAATATACAGTGAACACGAACTGGTGCAGAACCACCTGCAACAACTTGAAGTGAACTGCTGCTTCACTATACTTGCATTTTTCCTCCTCTTGCACAGTATGCTGGAATAGTGTTGGAGCTTACAGGAAAGCATCTATTCAAGTCCTACCTTAAAACACATTGGTAATTTAGAAAACTAGAGATGGTATTTCAAATGATGGAACAGAACCTACCCACATCCTGTATAATGCTGACAAAGTCACAAACAGAGCGGCTGTTAGCTGAGATATCACAATTCTTGAATAGCATATTTACAAGAATACACAAATAAATAAAATATTTCCGGAAACTCAAATGTCTTGACTCATATCAAGTACTAACCTTCTCAATCTTTTTTCCCCATCATTCGTGATCTAAAAGCCACAGACAACAGCTAAGATGCTTAAAAGTTGACAAATGATATTTTCCTCACAAAGCATCAACAAGTTCATTGCTTTCAAATTAGACCAGTGAACGAAAAGAGCTTGACTACAACAAAATCAATAGTCTGTAAAAATCCTTCATAACGTATTCATGCCGTCCATCAAATCTGGAAGTCCGATAGACACCTACTCATTTAGAGTCATGACCGGCGTCACTGTTATAGGGTTTATAAAGGAACAGGTTTTTTTGGCCAATGTTCAGACATGTGATGAGGGTGCTGATTTGTGATAGGTCCCAGTGGGTGCCGTTCCAGCTCGGGCTGTGAGAGCGGTACTGGCCTCGCTGTACATGGACGACCCTGATACAGGTGGCTTCCGGGTCCTACAGGGCATGTACCGTGCCACAAAGCACCTCCAAGACTCCAGAGTCTTCCCTGACCAGATCCAAACACCTGAGGTAATGCCTACTACAAGACACATGAAGTACTTCAACATGAAGACAGCATAATCCGGACCCATGCCGAGCCGCTGGCGCTCTGACGGGCAAGAACAGGCCAGCGCCCGCTCCCAACCTGGCCTGTAATGTTGCTCATACACCAAACATGCTACCACAATAGTTGCGGGCACCGTGTACAGGACGGTGAAGAGCCCAATCCGGATCATTAACTTCTCTAGCTTGTCTGTCTTGGTGCCGCCCTGTTTAATGACACTACGGATCCGGAAGAGGGAAACGAAGCCAGCAAGCAGGAAGAGGGAGCCGGTGAAGAGGTAGACGACCAGAGGCGCCAATACGAAGCCACGCAGGCCCTCCAAGCTCTGGTTGCCGACGTAACAGATCCCAGCCACAGGGTCCCCATCCACCGAACTCAAAGCTAAGACAGCGATGGACTTGACGCTGGGAACAAGCCAAGCAGCAAGGTGGAAGTACTGAGAGTATCCTGCGATGGCCTCATTCCCCCATTTCATCCCTGCTGCCAGGAACCAGGTGAAGGAAAGCACCACCCACCAGATGGAGCTGGCCATTCCAAAGAAATATATGAGCAGGAAAACCAGCGTGCAAAGGGCTGGACCCGTGGTGTCATAGAGGATGTGTTGTTGGTCGCCGGAGCCCTCGCAAGCTACTCGCTCATGGCCCGCGAGAAGTCGCACGATGTACCCCAGCGACACGAACAGATAACAAGCAGCAAGGAAGATAATCGGCCGCTCTGGGTATTTGAAACGCTCCATGTCAATGAGGAAAGTGGCCACGGTGGTGAACGTCGAGACAAAGCACAGCACCGACCACAGTCCGATCCAGAAGGTTGTGAACGTACGCTCATCAGGGGAAAAGTAAGGTTGGTGGCAGGGCAAAGCACAGTTGGGTAAAGAGCCAGTATACACTCGGTTATGGAGAGGATGAACTTCTTTTTTGATGGGCACCAGAGGGTCTCGACAACGGCAATCACGGTCACACTTCTGCGGCGGAGCAGATTTTGCAGTGGCTCTATGTCGTGGTGTTCCCTTGGGAGTGGGTTTGGGGAAAGGAGGTGATAGAGTCGTAGTCTCACTGCTGTTCATGTCCATACAAAGCCGGTCGGTGTCCCCCAGCATGGGCAGCTGCTCGCAGCTCATCCGCTCCGGCCACTCAAACCCATACTGGATCATGAGAGGGGAGCAACCCCGTTTAGCTCTCTCGCACACAGACCTGCAAGGTGGCAGGGGTTTTTTGTAGTCCTGAAGACAGATGGGGGTGTACATACTGCACAGAAAGAAAAGCAAGTCCGGGGAGCAACGGATCCGGACAAGCGGCCAAAACTGGTGCACTTCCAAGCCGACTTCATCCTGGGTGTCATGATTGAACTGGTTGGGCATGTAGGTGTGATTGTAGCCGATCCCTTTGCACATCGGTACGGTGATTGGCTCACACACTATATCCTTAGAGGCAGCATTGCCAAGCCGAGACAGTTGCAACAGCAGCAGAACGTGAAGCCAAAATCCGACTAGGTGCATCCCAGAAGTCTCCATGGTGAAATGATGCTTATCTGCAGGTTCTCTCATACTGGAAAACTATGAATTTCAATTCTTGAGTATTTTCTCAGCTCAGGTTTTCCCCCCTTCCTTCCTTTTTTAATTTATTGCTGCGTTTCGGAAAGAAGAAATCCCAAAAGGAAACCTTAATTGCTCCAGCAGCATGTCCACAGTCCACAAGGTTGTAAATCACAGTGAAGTTTCATTCCAGATCCCGAGCACTTTTTCTTCCAACTGTGTGAGTGCATTTCAAACAGACCATGATTCTCACACGGACACTGAAACACGAGCTGAAAGAGTAAAATAACAACTTTAGTTAAATCAAACAATAGCTTAATAATTCGACAGAAAATCATAAACATATAATTGAGCGTCAGAACGTACCGTGGAAAAGCATGCGCAACCGTGGACTGAATGGTCAATCATTCACCGAGTAAACCGTGTTAAGGTCGAAAGTTCATTTCCCGCAGATACTTTGTAAGAAAGTAACATTTTAAGCGTCGGTTTCCTTTCGTGTCTGCTTTAAATTCCACATGGCAGGTGAATCCATCCGATGAATGCAATCAAGACGCCGAACAAAAAAAGACGCCGAAAAAGCAAGAAGAATAAAGGGAAAATAAATCTGACGTCCGAAAATGAAATCCTTTTTTAAGAGTATTATAAAGGTGAATAATATTATTAATAATAAAATAAATAGAACAAAAAAAAACACCTTTCGCGTTAATCCTCAGGGCAACAGGTTTCAGGTGCTTCCTGCTATTTCCTTCAGTGTGTTTGGCAGCAGTCCACTGGAGTCCTTTTACGCACTTTAACATGCATAAATTCCACACTAAACTCTTTTTAAGAGATCTCAACAAATTGGTTGAGATCGCGTTTTGCTGTGTGTTCCCTCTGTTGGCTGCGGAGCCAGTAATTACTCACTCCGTAGAGGTTCAGTGGAGTGAAAATACTCCACCCGCCATGACACGCCCACAACTTTCAGGCCCCAACCCCTTTTTACCAGGGGCCACTGACAGACAATCATCTGTGTGAAAAGAACTGGCCCATCTATCTATCTATCTATCTATCTATCTATCTATCTATCTATCTATCTATCTATCTATCTATCTATCTATCTATCTATCTATCTATCTATCTATCTATCTATCTATCTATCTATCTATCTATCTATCTATCTATCTATCTATCTATCTATCTATCTATCTATCTATCTATCTATCTATCTATCTATCTATCTATCTATCTATCTATCTATCTATCTATCTATCTATCTATCTATCTATCTATCTATCTATCTATCTATCTATCTATCTATCTATCTATCTATCTATCTATCTATCTATCTATCTATCTATCTATCTATCTATCTATCTATCTATCTATCTATCTATCTATCTATCTATCTATCTATCTATCTATCTATCTATCTATCTATCTATCTATCTATCTATCTATCTATCTATCTATCTATCTATCTATCTATCTATCTATCTATCTATCTATCTATCTATCTATCTATCTATCTATCTATCTATCTATCTATCTATCTATCTATCTATCTATCTATCTATCTATCTATCTATCTATCTATCTATCTATCTATCTATCTATCTATCTATCTATCTATCTATCTATCTATCTATCTATCTATCTATCTATCTATCTATCTATCTATCTATCTATCTATCTATCTATCTATCTATCTATCTATCTATCTATCTATCTATCTATCTATCTAATCTATCTATCTATCTATCTATCTATTGTTCATCTGTCTGTCTGTCTGTCTGTCTGTCTGTCTGTCTGTCTGTCTGTCTGTCTGTCTGTCTGTCTGTCTGTCAATTAATAAGTCTTAAACTATGACATGGTATCCACCCTCAATTACTGTAAATAGAAAACGTGATACTAGATAGAACAATAGGTGAACATGAAATTCATGTTAGTCAAAAAATACCAGGAAGATGCCTCACGTTACTCCTCTAACCATAATGAGGATGTTTAAATTAGTCAGTGGAGATTTAGAGGCAAGTGAATGGCACCAGCTAGAGTGTGTGTGTGTGTGTGTGTGTTTGACTATGAAAAGGCCTTGAGTCTCTTGTGCAAGTGTATCCTGTATTACGTTTGCGTTTACCCTCTGGGCCCATTCAGGACAGATGGAGCTGTGCAAACACTCAGATAATGACTCCTAACACAAGCTTAATCACTCACGCCTCAACAAGACAAAGAAAGCAACCGAGAGGGGCACCTTGCCACACTGATACTCTGCTTGTGAACAGCTAGTGTGCACTATGATGGCATCTCTAGGTCTGAGTTCATTTGTGATGTTATGAATTGTCAACCAAAAAAAAAAAAAAAAAAAAAAAGTATTTGTGTCCATTTTTGTGAAGCACTGAACATTCATCTGTAAATCTTTATGAATTATGTTTGCATGATCATGCAAATGATCTGGACAATTTTGCCACACTTGTGTGAAGTAATTTAAATGAAGGAAAATATAAACTAAAAAGGAAAAAAATAAAAATTAAAAATTAAATAAAAAATTTAAAATAAAAGTAAAAGGAAAATATAAAATAAAATGTTTCTGAAATGTTGTCTTGACAACTGACAGAATTTGAATAAATTCGAATTGAAGTGCTTAAATGACAACTAAAACTAAATCTTTTTTTTTTTGAAAAAACTAATACACATCAGCAAAAAAGAATTAAAAATTCTAAGAAATATTTTTATAGTATATAAATAATACAGTCAACCACATAAAAAAAAAATGTATGAATAGCATTGGATTAAATAACGAAGTGGTATGTATTTGAAAAAGCTGCACAAACACACTTTCCAAGCAAAATATTCCACAAAAAATATTCTTTAAAAAAAAAGATAAGATATAGGACTACTGACTAGGATATTAAGACATTGAACACTTTCTGGTTGTCAAACAGTGGACCAAGTTCGTAGTATTTGGGAGGAATTAGACCTGTGTAAAGGGAAAATGACATCATGCATCCACTAGAAATCACTTTTTGAACAGGTTTAAATATCATAGCAAAAATGGCTCAGAAATTACAACTGGGAGCAACTGTATAATACTGATAAAGCACAGTAAAAATATTGTGCTTTTTAAGAGAGATTTGTGACCAACTTTTGCCCATTTCCTACACGTCTGGACTGGCGACTGCTCCTCCGTGCACTTACTCAGACAGGAAGCATGTTTTGGAATTCTTAACAAAACTCTCTCTCTCTCTCTCTCTCTCTCTCTCTCTCTCTCTCTCTCTCTCTCTCTCTCTCTCTCTCTCTCTCTCTCTCTCTCTCTCTCTCTCTCTCTCTCTCTCTCTCTCTCTCTCTCTCTCTCTCTCTCTCTCTCCGCCCTCTCATTGTTGATTCAGTATTCTGTAATCTCACAGCTTTCTATAAGTCCAAAGTTCTCACAGGGTGTGTGCCAGTATGTGTGTGTGTGTGTGTGTGTGTGTGTGTTCAAAAGTGCAAGTGACCAATCCGCCTGCTCCGTCAGGTATTTCTAATGCTCGATTAACACTTAGATGACATCAGCTCACAGAAAGTCTGAGAGGACGAGAGTAAACAGAACTCTACATGCCACAGACTTGCTTAGGGAATCAATCATTGAGACAGACGTGACCATTACATTGTTTTCCTTGTAACGCTCGGGATGTTTGATTGTGTCTTAAATGCTATGGCAACCGAATCAATCTTGCCAGCCATTTGTGCACCTGTTTCATAGGTTACCTACGAACTTTGTCACACATTAACTACAAAACCCCACCTTAAGGAGTCACACAAACACCAACTGACTTCCTTTCAGTGCACTGTGTCCTTAATACAGTTAGGCCTTGCAAGGGAAATTGCTAGTATACATAGCTTACTTGTATCTAAATGACTTAGTGAGTCTGTTGAATACTGATTTGGGGAGGAAATAGCCTGATTAAGATCAGTCTTGCTCGTGCTCTAGATAAGCTGATCTTGTATTTATTTTAGTTGAGCTGTAGAGATGATGTTGAAGCGAGATGAGGTGTGGTGTCTGTTGTGCTTCATGAAGTCTCCTGGGCATGAAAACATCCCATGGTGGTTGGGTTTTCCTCTTTTTTCTCTTATTCACTCCCTCTTCCCTTTCTTTGCATGCCTGAACATGTGTTTGGGCACATGCTTTTATCTGATACACGACTCTTTATGTCTGTGGATGGACAATTCATACAATGACAACATGATGCAGTCTAAAACCTTAAATCGTAATCCCATCCTTATTTTCTTCCTCAAGAGAAGATTATATGATATGGGATGCTGTTGTTGTATTTAGGAGAAGTACATCAATAGTATAATAGCTTTTGTTAGATATATTGGGAGTGGAATGTTAAAAATTGGTCAATATAACAACAGGACGATGTACTTTACAAAATATATTTAATTATAGGTATTTACACACACTATCATTTGATTTATTTTCATTTTATTCATTTATACTTCTCAGTACTTATTTATACTTAATCAATACCTTTATTCAGCAAGGATGCATGAAGTTGATCAAAAATGGCAGCAAAAATGATTTTTTACAGAGTATTTCTGTTTATTGAGCAGCATATCAGAATGATTTCTGAAGGATCACGTGACACTGAAGACTAAAGGGATGATGCTGAAAATTCAGCTTTGCCATAACAGGGATGAATTACATTTTAATTCATATTCCAACAGAAAACTGTTCTTTTAAATTGTAATATTTCACAGTGATATCGTTTTATTGTATTTTTAACAAATAAATGCAGCCTTGGTGAGCATGAGACTTTAAATTTTAAACAAATTTTGGGACATACATGAAGAGTTCAGATGCAAAAGCCTCTAAATGCCATTTGAAATTTTCTTCTAAAGTGACCATTTTTATCAAGCTTGTATATTTAAGTTCAGTAATTTCACTTAAATGACAATTAATAGGTAATCTTCATTGCCATTTAAGTGAAATTACTGAACTTAAATATACAAGCTAAAAATGATCATTTTAGAAGAAAATTTCAAATGGCACTTAGAAGCTTTTGCATCTGAACTCTTCACATTTTCATTTGTGGCTTTAACCCTTTAAAGCACAACATGGGTCTAAATTGACCAGATTTTTTTTTCTATATCTTTGCAAGAAATTAATTTTATCATTCAGTATTCTAGGTATTCCTCAATTAACGTGTTTTAGATCATTACAAATCCTTATTTTAAACTTTCCTTTCTTCCTTTTCGAATAAAAATCATTTTTGTGTCACTTGCCATTCATTCTCTATCTTAGTTCAATCATGGCTGAGTGTTTCTTTGCAACATCTTTAAAAGAAATGTATTTTATAATTTATATTAATTATGTTGTTTTTGATTTCCACAAATCATTATGTTTATTTTTCCCTACTTATAAACAAACACAGTTTTGGGCACCATGTACTCACTATGTACTGTTTTGTGCATTTATATATCCTAAAATGATATCATATTCAGTGTAAATTATAGCTTGCCTGCTAAACATCAATATTTGTGTAACATAACTTTGCATAAGAAGATCCCAAACAAATGAGCATGAAAAAGCAGAACACAGCTGATGTGGAGGGGTGTTTTTGCTCAGCGGTCCCACGTGTTTAAGCGGCAGGTGGACGTTAGGAAACCAGAGGGTTGAAGCAGACATTCTCTAACCCCTTTTACACGAGAACTGGACCCCGTTGCTCCATCCCATGTCACTATTGTCTCCACCCCTCCTGCCTCCATTCTGCCGTCGTCTTTTTCTCCTTAAACCGCCCTTTTGTTGTCTTTTTCTGATGGCATTTCTGGCCCCTTGTTGTCAGAGTCCTAAATGAGTCTTGACTGGCCTGTGGGCCACTGGAGAAGCACAAAGGAGAGCGTTCCGCTCGCTACAGTGGAGCTATTGTTGCTTTCAACAATGCACTAATTGGCGACGACAATTAAGCACGACCAACACTCAGGTTCAATTTGCCCACTCCTCAATACAAATCACAGGCAAATGAGTCAGACCGTGCACACACAGCTCACACACACATTCACACGGCCCTGCTATAATAACAGCTATTCTCATAAGCATAGTGCAACTACCAAATATACCCACCCCTTCAGCAAGTTCATGTTAGCTGTGAAGAGAAATACTGCAGAGACTCAAACTGTGAGGCGGGTGAAACAAGAACAGGCTGTTCAGCTTGTCCAGACGGATAGGAAATTCCACAAAAGCTAGTTTCTTTTGAATAAATTAAAGCATTATGATTTTTATTTTTATATTAAAAAAAGATTCGACAAAAATTATGCTTTGATACTTAATAAACATAGTATGTACCGTGTTTGTTTCTCTTTCTTTTAGGTACAACTGCAGCAAATTTCATCTATTGTTCTGTGTGTGTGAAACAAAAAAATCACAGTATATCCCTAAAAACATCCCCTTGACACGAATAAATCTTCACCGTTCCAAAAAAAAAAAAAAAAGGACACAACAAGTCCAGATATGTGTGAAAACACCCATCTTAAAGGCATCTTCAGCATTGAGCTGTCACACATTAAGACCGTAATGGAGTCTGGGATCAGCAGGACGCCTCGATTTTAAGCCGAGGCTCGAAAACCGGCTTTAGGAGTTAGGGAACAAGCACATTCTCACAAAAACACACACAAAGGAGGAAAGACTTGGCATGTTCCGGCCCATCGGCAGTGGTTGGATTCTCGTGGATTATTCTCTGTCAGAGAAAGGCTTTAGAGCTCTCTAAGGCCAGGACAAATTACTGTTCTCTTTCAAGGGAAGAAAAAAAGCAGTTGAGGAGGAAAAACATGAGGGAAGTGTTGAAAAAGTAAACCAAGGAGAGGAGGAAGCGTCTGGGGTGGCCGGCCATTAGCTTAACCGAGACATCACTCAGACAAGAATCAGGAAAGGTTTGCGAAACTATATTAAACAAGCCTGGTTCTTTTTTCTTTCCTGCACATGTAAGGTGAGGAAAGTGAATATATGGAACAGGGGGGAAAAAATACAGGTGTTCACTAATGTGACTACATGGAAGTGTCCAAATTTATATTGTTTTCATATTCAAATAGGTGTGTGTCTGTGTGTATATGGTTATCTATTAAGTTCCGTATCAATTGCAAAGTATTACTACTGACCTAAAGCTCTAAATGGTTTAGCTCCTGTGTATTTAATGGACCTTCTATCACCCTACAATCCATCGCATTCTTTAAGATCACTAAATTCGAGGCTTCTGGTCATTCCTAGGATATCTAAGTCGTTCTCACATTTAGCTCCTAAACTCTGGAACAGCCTTCCTGATATTGTTCAAGGTTCAGACTCGCTGTCCCAATTTAAAACTAGATTAAAGATGCATCACTTTAGCCAAGCATTCTCATAATGCTTACCTTTTATACCACTGTTGAAACAGTTTGAATGCATTAATATTATGAACAGCAGCTATGCTAATTATTTCACATATGCTTTTCTGCTGTTATCTCGAGACGACGGCTGTGAAGAGACGACTCAACGAAGGCGATGTTATGCCCTAATACATGATTATAAACTGTATTATATGTACATTTCTGAAATGCACTTTCTGTAAAGGTGCTTTGAAACAACAATGTATTGATTGTGGAAAGCACTATTCAAATACATTTGAATTGAATATGTATATATATATATATATATATATATACACACACACATAATACATGCATACAAAGTTATAATCGAAAAAAAAAAAGATCTTCACTGATAAGTTTGTGGTTTTCAACACTTACTGATGCTTTCAAGACTACCAAAAGTAATTTTTGTAATTTAAACAAAACCCCATTTATGTTAGTCAGTTAAATAACATCAACTTAGCAAAAAATCTATAGATTTTGCCACAGAAATGTAGCATCCAGTATAGAAAACCAAATGCTTAAGTTTTTACAGGCATAAACATAAAAGGGCATTGGATCTGTAAGTTTCAAGAAAGTGTCATCAGAGCACTTTTCAGTCAACCGGTCCGAAACTCAGTCACACTGGCCCTGGGCCAGCGGAACATCCTCAGTGTTGAGAGAGGTTGGACAAATATTTAAAATGCCTTGATGAAAGAAAATATCTCCATGGTAACTCTTCTCAATAGAATCATATCACATCACAAGACTGAATTTCAAATGTTTATATGTCAGTAACACTGTGCAAAAAATTAGAAGCCTCATGCTGTGGTCTCCAACAGGTCCAGTGGTTGTTGGTACAACTCCAAACAGAACCAGATACAAGCATGTGGCTTTTAATTTGGGATTAGCTTGTGATTCAGTACTTGGACCCACTCCGGTGCACCAGGACCCAAAAGGGAACACCACAGCCACGGCCATGATGCATTTGTTCCACTGCTCCCTTGGATTCTGACCAGGAAAATAACCCGTGCATAATCGAAAATACTTTGCAAAATCCTAAAAAGTCAATTTAGATGACGCAATTAGTGTTTGAGCATAAAAAAAGCACAATAAGTTGTTAAGTAATTTTCTTTATTGGCAACAGTGGTAAAAAAAAAAGGCAAAGAAAAGAAGAGGAAAACTGGAAGGAACCCACACCAGTTCTGAAACACAAATATTTGTCGTTGCAAGAGGTTGTCTGTAATGGAGAGTTTACAGAGTACAAGAAAGCACAGGGAAAATCCCGGAAACTGATACAGAAATTGCAGTAAAGTATATAAATACAATAAATAAGTCTGAAACAAAACTGACATGTAAATATACAACTGAGAACAAGATGACAGCAGAAAAAAAAATCCATTACACCTTCAACAAACATGAAAATAAAAGACCAATTTGGTGTACTGAAGGAACAAAAGATATTCACCAAGTACATCCACTGAGTTCCCTTTTTGTTTGTCCCATTATTCATTGTGTTTAGAATCCCTGATTTTAAAGAACAGTACGATTAATGCAATGTAACATGATACATAAAACTTTCAAAGCGAACATGTTCTTACAGTGACATGTAAAACATGGTACATTTTGCTCAGTTCAAGTTTATAATGGTGTAATGACAAGATCTCTGATTTTTGTAAAAAAATCCTTTTTTTAGCAAGATAAGTAAAGGCCTTTGCCTTCAAATACCAAAATGATTAAGTGATTATATTACAATATATTCTATAGCCTGATATTCTGATTAGATTAAATAGTGAAACATTATTTGATTATAGCTTGCTAATCGAAGAACATCAACAGGCCAATGCGTTGGCTTCCAATTTAGGGCAGGCAAACAAACACAGATTCAATAAATACAACCAAATGTTCCAAAGCGATCATCCATCCACCATTTTTACATCATTCTATCACACACAAACCACATGTAAACTAAGACTGAATCTCATTTAGAAGTAAACTTCTCGGTGCAAAATAAGCTCAAAAAAATAAAACAAACACGTTCTCACAAACAAAATGTAACATGGTAGCAAATGATATGTAAATTGACCTAGACCCATCTGAAAGTTGGCCAGTAACAAACTAAAGATGGTTTGTCGAAGTTTCAGAATCAGTTTGAATATTTCACATCCAGTATAACCAGGAACTTGTAGGCGATTTTTGAATTAGTAAAGCTGAATGTGATTTATATCTAACACTTTGTTTACTGGCGAGGTGTCCAGAAAGAGAGACACTGCTCTTTTCTCCTACAGAAGAAAAGAAAACGGTAAATGAGAAAATTAGATTCAAGGGAACACTAAAATGTCAGTCTGATCGCTAGGTCATTTTTTGTATCGTCCACATATCGTCTAACTAGAGAACAACAGGTCTGGTCGAAGAACAGGAAGTCGAATAAGGCAGCAAAAGCAAAACAAGTGACTTTATTGCTAATTCTAAGTTCAAGTAGCAAGAAAACACAGTATGTGCGCAGAGAGGCAGCGTGGATCAAAAGCAGAGGTCAGTTAGACATGAATTATGAGCTCGTCCACGGCGGGTTTGCTTTACGTTTCTTGTTAAATAGACGTATGAATGCTAAACAAAGCCCTGGAACTCTAGACTGTAATTTTGGGGTTTGGTGGCCGAGGGTAGCTTGTAATCTTAGATCAAGCGGTTAGCAAGAACAACGTGGTTCGGCTGCTTATAGGCAGTGCCATTGAGTGTTGATAAACAGTCAAACTTTTTAAACTTCAGCTGGACGGGACAAGACAGCAGTCCTAGTTCATATTACACAACTCAAATTTCGATTCACAAAGCATAACGGATTTAAAATGAACACAGGTATGCAAACACACTGTGACAGAAAAGTGCAATGAACTTATATAAAATAAACATTGAACAAATTGTAAATGCAATAATGAAATCATGTTAAAAACATAAAAAAAGATATTTTTGTCAAATGATGTTCATCTTCATGTTCAATATCAAGGTTCTTCGGCATCGTAGGTTAACTACAGCGTGGAGGGAAACCGAATGGAGTGGACAGACAGCCATCTTGCAGCGCTCATTTTCACCAAACAATTAATGGATTAGAAGCTCTATTTGTGTCCAGAAATTGGTTTGGATCATCATTCTTGGATTGTGGGTCTGCCAAAAAAAAGTGCAATATTTTACATCAGTCAGTGAGAGTGTTTATGTGCGAAAGTGTGTGAATGTACTATGCCTGTATTTGTCGGTTGGCCCTGGCTGTCATTTGGTAGATGAAAGGGAAGGGTAAATTGGTATCATTATGAAGCCTCTGCTCTTCAGGAGCTGAATTATTGTCTCTGTGCCCATCTCTCTCAGGTGAGGGAGAATGTAAAAAACAAAAAAAAATTCCTCTGTTTCTCGGTTTTCAGGGAGCACTTCCACCGAAGGACGACAGTATCTTGTGCTTCTTGGATACAGCAGCACTCGGACTTCATTAGAGCAGTGTGTTCAGGTGTCCAGCTCAAAGCAGTCTAGCACTTGATCATCGGGGCTGTCGTGAGGGCCGTGCCTCCTCCAGAATGACGCCGGCTTCTTGTGCAGTTCTCTGCGTACACATCGCGGGCACGGCTGAGCTCGCATCCGACACTCGGCGTGGAAGACGGCTCCGCAGCCATCGCATCTGCAGTCAGAACAGAAGAACGCTGATGGTTGATCCAAACATTCACTGATACTCAAAACAGTTCTGTCTCTGCTCTTGTCTGAATTTATAATATATGTATGTGTGTATGTGTGTGTGTGATCTAATCAACCAATCACATGGCAGTTGCTTCAATACATTTAGGTGTGTGGTCCTGGTCAAGGCAGTCTCCTGAACTCCAACATGAATGTCAGAATGGGAAAGAAAGGTGATTTAAGCAATTTTGAGCGTGGCATGGTTGTTGGTGCCAGACGGGCCGGTCTGAGTATTTCACAATCTGCTCAGTTACTGGGATTTTCACACACAACCATTTCTAGGGTTTACAAAGAATGGTGTGAAAAGGGCGGCAGTCCTGTGGGCAAAAATGCCTTGTTGATGTTAGAAGTCAGAGGAGAATGGGCCGACTGATTAAAGCTGATAGAAGAGCAACTTTGACTGAAATAACCACTCGTTACAACCGAGGTATGCAGCAAAGCGTTTATAAAGCCACAACACACACAACCTTGAGGCGGATGGGCTAAAACAGCAGAAGACCCCACCGGGTACCACTCATCTCCACTACAAATAGGAAAAAGAGGCTACAGTTTGCAAGAGCTCACCAAAATTGGACAGACTGGAAAAATGTTGCCTGGTCTGATGAGTCTCGATTTCTGTTAAGACATTCAGATGGTAGAGTCAGAATTTGGCATAACCAGAATGAGAACATGGATCCATAATGCCTTGTTACCACTGTGCAGGCTGGTGGTGGTGGTGTAATGGGGTGGGGGATGTATTCTTGGCACACTTAGGCCCCTTAGTGCCAACTGGGTATCGTTTAAATGAAACAGCCTACCTGAGCATTGTTTCTAACCATGTCCATCCCTTTATGGCCACCATGTACATGTCCTTTAAAATATATTTTATGCAGGCTAAAAGGGTTAGTCCCAGTAGATATAGAACTGCTACTTCCTTTACAAGATCAATTAGGAGCTCAAGGGCTCCTCATTCCTCTAAAGAGAAGCGACTTCTCTCTGTGCACCATCATGGGCGGTAGTTGCCCAGTGGTTAAAGTTTTTGGGCTGCCAAGCCAAGAACTAAACCAAGATCACAGTTGGCAAAGAGGTTGTGCAATACTAACCAGAAATACTACTGGTGGTCTGTTCCTGAAAACGGTCTGCTTTGCACAAAAGCATAAAAAGGCCTTGTTCTTATTAGAATTTTAGAAAGGCATTCCTCTTGATATAATATGATTTTCTATAATTAGTCATTTTTAGTAAGCAGAACCCCCAGAACAGAAAAAGTCTTGCAATCTGAAGCATGCCCAACATAAATAAAACCTAAAGCATGCTAACAAGATAATACTAGCTGACAGGATCTCTATTTTAAATGGGCCTCTATAAATAAATTATTTCTTTCTAAAAGTAAGGATCCAAAAGCCATGGTGTGGTGTACTTGGGTTGTGGTGTACTTGCTCATCAGAGAGGTGTGGTGGTGGTTTGTGGAATTTATGGATTTACAGTGGGGCGTGGAAACACCCTCTGCTCTTATGATAGCACAGCAGTGGCCTATTGAGCATGTACGGTTACATATACAACATGAAGTGCATACAAACACACCCATGAAATTCTGGATAAACTAAACAGGCCGCATATTGAAGCGGTTAGTGCAACACCTGGATCCAGCTGTACTAACAGACATGCTCAATCAAGCATGGACAGATGCGACTGTGTCTATCAGTGAATCAATATGTCGAATAGTAAGGCTGTAAAACGATTTATATAATTAAATGCAATGAATCTCCTCAAGAATTCATTCCTTTTATAGGAGAGAAAATAAAACACTGTCTTGTGCTCAGAAAAAATATAATATAAAATATATAATAACAATTATATTATATAATAATAATATATATATAAAAACAATTATTTAAAATAAAAGTATGTAAAATGTATGATATATATATATATATAATTTTTATTTTATTTTATTTTTAATTTAATTTATTCTATTTTATTTATATTTTATTTATGTTATTTTATTTAGTATTTTTTGTATTCTGTATTTTGTATTTTTTTTTTTGTTTTTGTTTTAATGGTCTCTCTCCATACATACTTATAGATACTTTATAGATCTGCTAAAAAATAAAATATTTTTCCCCATTTCATATTTAAACTTTCAATATACATCGTCTAATTTTCTGTAGACTGGTCAGAATAGAAATAACAGAAATATCGAAAGTTTAAATCCGAAATGGGGAAAAATATTTGAACTATTTTAGATAAACGTAACTTATCTAATTCATTTCAAAATGTAACACAGCCCAAACCAATAGTCATTGAGGCTTTATCAGTGTTGCCGTGTGAGGAGCTATGTTTAAATAGCAGCATCTGTTCTGGGAACTGCACTCCACTTCGCTGGAGAATCCGAAAGATTCTAGTCACACTGGTGCTAAGAAGACCAGAGAGCGGTTTATCAGCTGCAGGCCAACACACAGCCTGCTGAAAAAAGGCTGAGATGGTCGAAGGATTAACTGTCCCCTCACAAAGGGTGTACTATCGCTGCATCATCACACCTCAATCCACCACCCGCTGGGTGTGACTAACATGACACAGAGGCTGGACAATCATCAGCAATGAGCTTCGGACCATTTGACAGACAACTGGCACTTAAAACCACACCTGTGGTTCCACTGAGTCTAGTTAGTGAAAAATAATTGCAACAATGGCTGAAAAGTTAAGCTGCTTTAATTTTTTTAGGCCACTGTATGTAGCATCGAAACGTTTTTTAAGCCAAAACGTCATGAGACACTTAGAGGTGAAACAGCGGCTACATGTCTCACCTTCTGGTGGAATTCTCCTGGAAGGGATAGATGACCTGACCATTTTGGCAAAGCTCACAAATGAAGCCCTTCTCCCGGCACAGACTACAGCTGTAGACATGAGAGCTGGCAAACTTGATCACCTTAGAGAGGAAGGGAGCAAGCTTTCCATCTATGACCTGCAGAAAAGAGAAAGACATTACAAAAGTGAAAACTGTAAGCATTCCATAACTGAGGGGTGGGCGATATGATTGTCACAATAGGAGTCATTTTATTTCACTTAAACACGATATAGTTATTTTTGCTCAAATTTTACAATCCTCAACACCACTTTCACAGAAAAATTGTTAGCAATAAAATAAGGAAATAATTACAAGCAAAAAGGACAAATAAATGCAACGGAACAAATATACAAACAAAGTACAGAGTGCTTTATGTCTTGCTGGTAGGTCTATAGAAGACATATTACAGAAATGTTAGATGTCAAAGCCACACTGTGTGAGCAGCAGCTTTTTCTAAATGATATACTTTTGTGACAGCGCAGCACTGCAACCTCATATAAGCGTAACCGCTGTTGTTATACAACACATTTTTGCCATACTCTACCAGTATGTCGCTCACCATTACAAGACTGAATCTTGAAATTTCCAGTAATCATCTTGTTAACAGTTAGAGGTCTATCTGAGATTTTTAGCGACAGGACAAACACTTAAGAACAAGCTACAATAGGAGCGAAGTACAAAAAAAGAAGAAGAAAAAAAAGACATCACATCAGGAATCCACATGAAAACTAATGAATGCTTGGGGGAGAGTGGGGGGGCTGGCTATGGATTGAGGGTGGGGTAATTCCTTTCGGGAGACTGTTTGCAAAAAATAATATGTGAATGCCATTTATCGGCCCGAGTAGTTAAAAATCGGCCTGGTCTTTGAAAGCGGGGCGCTGAAGAAGGTGTATTGTGGGATGTTGAATGAGACAGGGGAAGGGGCCTAGACCTCCAGTGCATATTCACCAAGGGGGCAGAGACAAGTGGCTACACCTGGCAGCACTGCAGCACACCAATTAAAGGGCCTGCCAGCATTCTTCAGCCCTTCGACAAGGATGGAGGAGGAGAAGAGGGGACAGTGGAGCAGGAGAGGGTGGGACGGGAAGGCTCGAGGGAAAAGAAAGAATAAAAGGAGGACCACCGCAGTCTCCCACCAAAGACACGCATACACATATGCGGCGTGAGTGGGGAGAATGGGTTGAAAAGGGGAAGGTTTGTGTGGGAACAGCGAAACTAGACTCTACAGCCATGACCAAAGTTGCCAGATGATGTGTTTAGTTACTTAAAACATGGTGTGTAGGGTTTACATCTATGCACTGGGCAGAACTTGTATCCAAAGTGACTTAGGTGGGATTCATAGAACATGTTTTATCAGTTCTTGCCTCTCCTTGAAACCCCACGACTTTTGTATTGCACGTGCAAATCTCTAATGTTTGAGCTACAAGGTTTATTGGAAGGTATATTTAAACACCGAATACTTTATGATTTTCCGGCGATATAAGATTTAGTAACACAGAAGCATTTTAAATCTATTTGGCAATAATTTTGTTGATCATTGTTGCAGATGGTTCCTCTACCTAACTCAAAAATAACTCTTAAGACATTTCAAAGCAAACATAATGCAGATGTACATATATAATATAGTATATAAATATTTTTAGATAATATTGAACACTTTTTTTTAGATTATATTAAATAGTCAAAAGGCTTTTGCTTTCACACCGGCCTCATTTAGTCCAGTTTAACCCCACTTTTTGAGTTTGTTGTCCCCCTTGGTGCGGTTCGTTTGGGCTGGTGTGAATGCAGCAATCGCACACGCACCAAAAGCAGACCAAACAAGTAAACGAGACCTCCTCGAAGGAACCTAAATGCCTGAAAATGCTACAAAGTATCATTTTTTCGCCCTTGGTCCAGACAAAATTAACCGAACTACAGATGTGAAAGCACCCTTAATGCCAAACCCTATCGCGTTCTCAAAATGTAGTAATACTAATAATTATCATCATCAATTTCTAATATTAGCTTATACTTTACATAAGAAGCTTAAAGGTGCTTGAAAAAATAAAGAAAAATAATAAAATCAGTCAGATTAACCCTCTGTGTCAGTGTCAACATTTCATTTTTTTTTTTGAGCATGGACGTGAAAGTTGAATTTAATCTTGAATGCTTTGGAGCACAAAAATATGTTTTCTTTCTTTTTAAAGACAACACTTGGTAGATTATTGAAAATAAAAAGTTTACATTTATTGTTATGAAAAATGCACAAAAATACCATTTTGAATTTTTTATATGACATATACATTTTCTAAAACTGTGAGAAAATCAAGGCCATTAATGTAAACAAGATGTGTTTCAAAATTGAGGTTGATATCTCAAAAAAGAAGCTTTTCAACCTTTCATAATTCACTATAAGAAAAAAATCTTTACATTCCACTAACGCACTGCCCAAGTCAAAAAGACACTAGGCAGAAAGACCCACATGCAATAAAGTAGTCATTGCCCAATGAACATAAAGATGAAGCTGTTGGCAGGCTTTCTCGGTACAGACACCAGGAGAGCCCTTAACCATCCATCAATCAAGTGGCTTCCAGTTCAGAGTCAGGCACTCCTGATTTTCTCTGCCCGGGCTGACAGAAGCCCAATACCCTGCCTTTTCCCCTGTGGTGGAGTAATATAGCACGGCATTAAGGAAACGCTGCAAGCCACCAATCAAAGTGGTGTGGTGAACACACTTGCCGTCCTGTGGTAAAGATGATGGATACTCCCCTTAAACAATGCTGGCGGAGGGAGCAATTAAGCATTTCAATAATTTAGCAGGCAAGGTGAGCGAAACGGCGAGTACGCGTACGCCAGACTTGATGGCGAGGGACTGTGAAGAGCAAGAGGGCTGTTAAAAAGAGTTACTGACAAAGAAGTGAAAGTGTGAATTTATGTATCAACAGCTAGACAAGAACAACTGATTTCAAATTAGTTGCAGTAAGTCATCCTCAAGAGCTCAGGTAAATAGTAATAAGGATAAATAAAACACATGAATACATGTAAATGTATATTAGTTTTCATTAATATACGTTAATAGACTTATTATACATAATATACACTACATATTAAATGGATCAAAATTGAAAATAAAAACATTTATAATGTTGCAAATATTTCAAGTATTTACTTTAAATGTTCTATTCATCAACAAATCCTGAAAAACATATCATTGTTTCCACAAACTCAACTGTTTTCAACATTGATAATAATAATGTTTCTTGAGCAGAAAATCAAGTTGGGCGACTCACAACCAGCATCTTTGTAGCTATTTCAATGGATGACGTCTGCCAAATCAAGTCCCCCCAAATCCCCCACCTTTTGCTCCTGTCTTGCATTTGCTTTGTTGTCAGTTGCTTAATCCCCTAAAACCACAGTTTAGCGCCTACTTCTTCATCCCCTCCTCAACCCTGGCCTTAATGTCCTCGTCCGCTCCATTAAACGGCAGAGAAAGGGCCCAGATTAGACAGATAAAGAAAGTGTGAGCTCTGTTTGGATAACACCCTCCCTGCCAAGGCCTCGCAAAACAGGATTACAATTGGCGTGTGTGAGGAAGTGAGAGAGAACTGGCCAGCCAGGGTACAGCCGCGTGAGACGGGCATGAGAGAAACGGCGTGAAGATCCATCATAAGGGTGGACCATGTACAGTAAATGCATTGGTCATTACAGGTACGGGGCCAGTACCATGATGGTAGTTGAACAAACTCAGGGTTACAGGATTAGTTTCGAGTTGACAAAACCAAACCAATCCAACCAGGCTTTGTTGGTAGCATGATGCTGATCCATCAACTTTCTCTGTCAACTCAGGCTTTGATCCTGAGTTTATTAGAAGGTGTGACATCAGTGGCGAACAGCCAATCACATGCCGAGAAAGAGTGAAACTGTGAATCATTTCTCGTGAGAGAAGCAGCGCAAATCACTTATTAAATAAAATTATTAAAATATTAAGAATTTAAACAAATTTGCCCAGCAAAAGAAAAACTCTCACTATTGTGTATCAGAGCAAGTAAAAGTTGTGAAGTTAGTTTATACAGTTGATAAAGGTATTGAGAGCATTTAACTTTTAAGCTCACATGTAGTTGTTCAGCTTTATCTATTGATTCTAAAGCATATTTATATTACCTTTATATATTTATTCATTTAAACTTTGTGGTTGATTAAGGGTATAATAATTACATAAATAATATTTACCGGTAAAGACAGGTGATTTTGTCTTTAAAAATCATTTGCTATGTAGTGACATTTAATCTGCAGTAGAAACAGGTGGAGCGACTTTATCGCATCAGACATGTCACCTTGCTCACAGTTGATTGGCCCAAGTTCGGTTTGCAACATCTTACCTGGAACATAACCTGCCTTGGACCAGGTTAGCCGTGGAGTGTAAGTTACTATGGCACTAAAACAGTGCTAAAAGCCAAACTAAACTGAAATATACTAGGCTAGCCACCAAAACCAGTTGCATGGTATAGGCTCCAGGTGTGATTTGAAATGGTTTTCTGAAAGTTGATGTTTCTCTTGGTGAGAGAAAAAAAAACACTAAAAAAAACAGATATGTAAATTCTAAGGACCTGAATGTTATCACTTGAGCTCTAAGTGCATATTGTTGCAGATTGTTGGCAAGACTAATGCTGTTGCCTTCGGTACAATGCATATACAATGCAATTAGCATCTATATAGCACCCTACTTGTGTCCATCTTGGTGCACTTGGTAAACTTTTCATAGTCTTTCAGTGAAGATATCAAACAAGCATTGGCCAAACAAAGCTGGCTTATTGGCAAGTTTAATGCAAACTCCAACGAATATGGTAAATGGGGTCATGCTTAAAAAAAAATGGCCAAAACTTAGTGCTAATTGTTAAAACAAATGAGGAGAACATTCAGATTTGGTCTATAGTGTGTTTGGAGTCTTGCTGGAGATCAGCATTCAGTGACCTCAACACGGAGGGCGAGCATTCCAGAGCTGCGGAGGAACCGGCACTAAGTAGAAACACTAAAAGAAAATGGCTCCTTAATAAGGTAAGCCAATTAAGAAGCTGAAAGAGAAAGTAATGTGACGTGAATGGGAAATGCCTCAAATTTGGGCCTTACACAGGCAGTGGGGGAGAGAGTATAAAGGTCTTGTGCTGAATGCGATGAATAAAAAGTACACAAGAAGGGGGACAAAGTACTGACAGTGCAGAGAGTTTTTAAGAACCACAGGCAACTGTGCCGTTTCACAGATGCAAGTATTGTTGTGACAAAGAAAACTGGTTCACAATACCAAAACAATATTCTGAATTTTTAAAGAGAAGCCAATTTTAGGCACTGTTTTAAGACCCACAGACCCAATACTGAACAAGAGTACTCTGACACAAACAGGAAAAAAAAAACAGAGAAAGACTATGGTAAGCATTACTACAACAACTGGTCTTCCTCAAGCCCCTTTTCACACAGAGCGTTGATCCCAGAGAATTGCTAGAGTGCCTTCTGTGTGAACGCAAACACGTCCTGAGATTTATCCCGGGATGGGGATCTAGCAACATTGCTGGGATCAGTCCTGGAAGGTGCCCTGTGTGAACAAAAGGCACGACCAATGCCATAAGGGGTGCGAAGCTTAGGCCCTGCTTACACGAGAACGCTCGCGGGTGAAAACGTAAAAAAAATATTTTATCGGATGTGCCTTTCGTTTACACGGCGAAGGCGTTTTTGAGGCTTAAAAATGCAAAAAAGTGAAACCACTCTCCAGAGTGGAAATCTTAAAAAGCTCCACCGCCGTGTTCCTGTGTAAACAGTAAAAATGCAAAGGTCTGCTTGACAGTGTGAAGGTTGTATGCAGGCGCGTGGACTTTGTGTTGTTTTAGTATGCACTCTTAGCTGCCTGGAGTACACACTACATTGAATATAACACACTTTTGCGTCACCATTTGCACGCGGATTTCCCACCCAAAACGCTCGTCTAAACGCAGAATAAAAAGTGATAACGAAACGCCACTTTTGCGTTTTCTCTTAAGAATCGTTTCCGTGTAAACATAGCCTAAGATTGTTTGACGACTCTGAGGCCCCGTCCACACTACTGCATTTTCGTTTAAAAGCGGATACCTTTTGCTACGTTTACACCTCCCGTCCAGACTAAAACGGAAAAAAAAACGAAGACCTAAAACGGAGAAGTTTGGAAACGCTGCAGCTCCGTTTTGCGTTTTGAATCTCCGGAGGGCGTTTTAGTGTAGACAGGACAAAACGGAGGAGTTTTGAAACGATGACACAGAGGCTCACGCTCAGCTCTATGATTGGGTGTCATCAGTCATGACGTGTCCTTCCCTGATTCGTCAGCCACTGTTTACACCGGCACGCACATGCCCAGTGTTGATGAATGGTCACGTGATCCACGTTTTCAGTCATTTTAATGTGGACGGAGATCAATTCTAATACGCAGACAAAACTCTGGTGTGGACGGATATCGTATTCGTTTAATGCTCAGTTTTTAAACGAAAACGCAGTAGTGTGGATGGGGCCTGTGTGATAGAGGCTTTAGGGTTAGGGGTTTAAAGATACATTTAAAAATCAACCATCAACAAGCTTTATGTACTAATTATAAAATAAGTAAATAAACAATTAATTTACTATAAATGAATAAATAAATGGAAAAAAGCAAGCTCTAATTGACATGTTGAATGTAAAAGACAAAAAAAAACTAACAAAAAAGCTAAAGAGGCAGTGTCAGGCAATGGGATATAGGGAAGAATAGAATGGAATAGAAGCAGAGGCAGGACTGTCACGCTTTGTTTTTCTGCCTGTTGCTTCTGAATGACAGTAATTAGTAGGCTGGGTGGGGGGAACATAGGGTGGAGAGGGACTCCAGCCTCCCACCAGGAGACAGAAGGGAGAGGGGATGTGGGACAGAAGAATAGATGTTCTGAGAGCAACAGAAAAATAAGGGCAAGGGTCATTCCTAAGAAACAGAAGAGTGACAAAAAAAAATTCAGGCACTGTGGCAGGGGTCTTGGGGTATGGGGGGGTGCAGAATGAGGGAAATAGAGAGAAAAAAGGGGAGATGAGGACACTGTTTGCAAACAACAATTGTTTAATTAACAACAATGGACTAAATAGGAAACTTTTTGCAAGTAAAACATTAACCTGCACATTATGATGTTTGATTTCAATTAAAGTTTTAGTTCAATTCAGTTTTTTTTTTATCCAATGTGCAAGAACAAATAGAAAAAAGGTTGATGACACAATACACCCCAAAACAAGAGCAAATTATTTGCAAGCCATAAAAATATGAGCCATTGAAAACACTAAGTGAAAAGCAGAAGGTTAATGTGACAGCACACAGATCTACAGTAACTTTCTGAATGTCAGGGTTGCGACGGAAGGGTGTTAAAAACACCCTCACTCTCACAGCCTCTTAACTTCTACTGCCAGAAGACAATGACCAGACACATGCTGCATGGTGATGATGTGTGCTACAGGTGTGTCTGTGAAAGTCTTTTATCGTGATCATATGAGGAGATACGAGTACATAGTCACCTACATACAACCTTATCACTTTAGCCACTCTTTTTAAATATGTATGAATGTCATTGCATTGGTTTGATACAGAATATCAATTATTAAGAAATAATTCACAAGCACAAAGTCAAACATTTAAAAAACATTCCATTCAAATGTTTGGCAATACTTTTGTTTTTGAAATTGTTTTTTATAAAAATAAATAAAAGTGAAATATTTATTTGTCAGTCATGCTGCTTCGTGTTTTTGTGGAAACCATAATAAATGTATAATTTATTTGAAAAGTAAATATTTTGTAACGACATCTAGAAAATCACTTTTGGTGAATGTAATGCATCCTTGCACAATTAAATTATCTGTCCAAAAATATATATTTTTTACGACAGTCTACAGTGTTCAAAACGAAGAGATAAGGTATTGTTTCTGGATCATATTCATAGTAACAGTGATGAATATATGGTTACAATGCTGAGAATTGACCTGATACATGCGCAAAAAAAAAACAAAAAACTATACACCAGTTGAGGCTATAAATAAAAGGCCCAGAGAGGTGAATTAATCCCGAGAAAACACCTGCCATGTTGTGGTTGCCAATTCATTTCCATTTTGATTGATATTTTGTAGAGCGCTGACATTCAATTTTAACTGTGCCCACATACTTTTTGGAGCAATTGTTGTGTGTTGACAAGAGTTTAAAATCTTTCAAGAATCTACACATCTGCAAGTTTGTTTGTGCTGTTGTGCTCTCTCAGCTTAGTTGGCTACACATTTCACAGTATTTCACTCCATGGCGAAACCTCATAGATTATTTGGTAGATTACAAAACAATAATGAAAATGATAATATATATATATATATATATATATATATAAAGGAAGGGTTAAGACAGGTAAGAAACTCACCTGCTGCAGGTCTGCCAATGAGTAGAGGTGCACATGCTGTAACAGGTATTCTCTTGGAAAGATCCTACAAAAAAAAAAAAATAAATAAATAAGATGAAATAGCATAAAAACCATATAAATATTACCTCAAGTCATAACTGAGCCTGATCGTATCTGTAGAAAAATAACTGCAATAGTATTTCAGTAAATCAGTTCAGTTCAGTAATACTTTAATAATCCCCAAGGGGAAATTCTTTGTCACAACTGCTCACATATATAATAAACAACAATAAAAAATTATAAAAACAGTTCTGTTATATGGATATGTTATAATAAACATATTCATTAAATCTAATGTTCCAATGAACAATGAAATAAATAACAACGAGAATATTACACATTAATTTAAAACAGATCATATTAAACAGATAATGTTGCACAGCAACCAAAATATTAACAATTTAATATCTATAGCTAACACACATATACAGTACATACAAATCTATCTCGGGGGGATCGCTAGTTTCCCGCCTTTCCGCCTCAGTATCCATGACAACGTGGGTCCAAATTGCTTGGAAATAGGGGTTAATTCAATTGAATTAGAAAAAGGCTGTAAAATAGGCATTTAAAAGCACTATCCCTTATTATGGGTGAAGTGGGGCGGCTCAGTCTCTCTCTCTCCATCTGGCTGGCTATTATGGCCCTCTTCACCTCTCTCCTCCCATGAGCCAACACTCGCTCTTTTCCTCTCTCATTCACCCACGCCTGCTCACATTACAAACTCAAGGGCCCACAGAATTATCCAGAAAAGAGGGGAAGGGAAAAGCAACAGGCACACTGTGAGGTGGAGAAAAAAAAAAAAAAACGATGTGCGGTTGCGAGAAGGAAATGAAACGAAAAACTGTTATTGATCCCATCTTTTACTAACTAGTCAGTCAATAACATCCACTGACAACTGACCCAGCAGAACAGGCGATTCAGTCTACTGAAATGTTAATGTTCCTCATTGGAGATGCATAAAACAATTCATTCAGACGCAAAGCAATTGGTGTAGCCACACTATAGCGGGCTATTGCTGTCTTTTTTTTTTTACCACAAAAGGCTGGAAAATTGGATCTATTAGGTACTTTGGCACTGGAAACCGGTGCATCTTTACTCCTGCCCACTAATAGTTCTTCCACTCTGCTTCCTCAGTGGCTTGGTTCCGTCATTAGCAGCCCGTCAGGCAGATGTTGGGAATTAGAGACAGCCTTGCAGACCACAAACACAGCTAGAGACAGGAGAGAGGGAATTTATGGCATTAAGGCATGGGAGGAAAGCATTCTGGGTAGTTTTGAGCTATAACGGGGCATTTATGAGTGAATTTAGCCATTATATTATGTAGAGTCGCACAGGATCTAAAAATAGGCCTATGTTGCAAAGATTCACGTGTGTTTTGAGATTCGCTGGACATCTCAGTCTTCAGCTTTAGGGATTGTGGTGAACCTCCATTTTTTTCATTCACTGCCATAATCTCATTGCTGGCTGAAGAGAAGCATGGCGGTTCTCCAGACAGCCCTATTCACAGCTCATCCCTCAGACCTCATTAGGCTAAGCAATCATTGCAGCACTAATCTTAGTCTAAACTGAGGCATGGAGGCAGGGGGTGGGATGTTTACTAAGATGAGGATGAAATCGCTTTTCAGTTGTTTATGGAAGGCTCAAGGGTCAACAGACAAGAGTTGCAGCAGGTGTCATTAGTACAAATAGAGCTGATGACAGCAGCTTTGTTTTGGGTTTGATGTATGACACGTCAAAAACGATACTTCATCAAGAGTTGTGAATGCGTTGTAAGAAATAGATGGATTAAAACTTTAAAGAGAAAGAGTTAAAATGTGATGTCTTTTTGAACATGTTGTACTGTTCTCAGAGAATTTGTAGATGTTTTTTAAACTCGTTAATGAAAAAGAATGATGCACGATGACGAGTAGGGTTGGTAAACGAGATCCAAGTGTATCCAAGTCCAACAAATTACATTAAGTCTTTTTTTTAGTAAATTAAAATTATGCAAAACCAGCAAACACCAATTTAGTCTAAATGATTCCAACACAAATTACTCTCAAAATCAAATCAAATCAAATGGTTACCAACCATTTCGTTTTAGTGAATTAAAAACAAAGTGAAAAATGCACGTGTTGGTTTTTTAGTGAATTAACACATACGGCGGAATGCCTCTAAAAGACTTTTCTTTAAATGTAATTATTATCCAAATGATCTCATAATTTTGCAATGGAACTTAATTTTTTACTAAAAAGTCATAATGGGAACATTGAGAAAGTGGAATCGACAAGAAGAAACCTAAAGCAGAATTTGTATATTTTGATGATAAAGATTTTTCCACTGAAGTGTTTACAGATCACCCTTGACAGATTTGCAGCCTTCGAGAGGTACGAACGTCTAATAAAGGGTCTGGAAACCACAGAGCTCAAAGCTTTACATACCCACAAATCTGTGCAACAAGTGAGGTATTACTGAACATCTTAGGAAGGCTGACAAAGAAAAGATATTGCATTGACAAGATTCCATGTTCTAATGCGCTATCTTCTGTATGACAAGATGAAATCCTAACTTAATCCCTGCGGATGTGTTACACTGATTTGCCTGCCTTTGTCAAGCTTGTTCAAGTCAGGACAGTGTGTGAAAAGAAACCTGCGTCTCTCTGGGTGCTCATTTACCTCCGGTCATGGTGACAGTCTATTTTCTGCTTTCTATATCCTCCAGGATAAATTCATCTCTGCTCATGGCAGAGTTTCATTTGAATCTTCATGTCTGAATCATTTCTCAGGGTAAAAACATTGAAGTGTTTGCAGTGCTGGTAACCAGACGATATGACTTGTCAAACAAAAGACAACCAAATCAAGCCACCGGAATCAGGGGGTGGCAAGCATATTATAAGCAAGAGGCTATATGTCGATTTTGCTGTTTTCCTTCAAATGTCTATGTATAGATATGGATAGTAACTGTGATTATGTGGATATGAAGCAACCTGTGATTGGTCAAAAAAAAAGTAGATGAAGAAGAAAAGTCAGCAGGCACCATACTTAAAGGAGTAGTCCACTTAAAAAAAAAAATAAAGTATCAGCAAAAGTTTTTTTTTTTTTTTTTTTTTTTAAAGTGAACTACTTCTTTAAGTGAACAGGCGTCTTGTAGTTATTTAGAGAATTGTGCTAATATTATACTACCAAGTATTCAAACAAGTGGAAAGACAGCATTCCATGGAATAAATTGATAAGAGTTCGAAACAACATAAGAAACTTCATGTTTCAAGTTCAGAATTGTAGTTCTTTAATGGTTACATTAATTTTTTTTAGAACTTTTGAGCAAGAAATGTTAAGACAAATTAAATATGACTAATGAAAAATGCTGAGAATTTTTATTATAAATATTTTTTAACGGTGGCATAAATGTAATTCAATAATTCGCCTTGTAAAAGATATTAGACAACAGCGTCAAACAAAATGCACTACACTACCGTTCAAAAGTTTATATTTTTACAAGCCGCTCTTTTGAACTTTTGGTTCAAAGAATCCTGAAAAATAATGAATTACCGTTTCCACGAAATATTGAGCATCACACCTGTTTTCAATGTTTTGTATGTTTCACACTGTGAATCCAGTAGCAGTGCCCCTGAATAGTAGAGCAAATCAAAACTGGTTCTTATTCCCAAGCCAAGACACGAGAGAGAGAACTATTGAAAGGTAAAGACTAAGGTAGTAAGCGTGTATGTGGATGTCCTGCAGCTCAATGAGGTGCATTAGGTGTGGACAGTGACAGCTCTCCCCCTTCTCTCAATGGCTTAGTGTAAACACTTGCGGGCCTCTTCACAACTGCAGATGAGCGTCCGGGCTGGGCGATGAATGGCTAAGGTAATATTTTAGTGCCACCGCCCTCATCAATCCTACACTGTTTGGAAAAGCGAAGCATTAGCCTGATGCCTGCTAATAGCCTGGCCATAAACACTAGCCCTCTAGCGCTGCCTCCTGCTGGGGTCACCACCGCTACACCCCGTAAACACAGCGGCCAGATAAAGTCACCGCTCGGTAGGCAGCTGGGACCGCTCCAAGAAGATGAACCTCGCAGAGGATATTCAGTTCAAGCTGAGGTTCCCTTTTGCAAGAGCCCTCACGTCTGCACTTCAAACGGCCATCCTGTTTCTACGTCACCATGGAGTTCAAAGGAGCGAATACATAGGAAAGGGTACTGGCCCATTCAATAATTCAGTGATTCAAAACAACAAACAGTGTTCTGAACATGTAGCTAAGAGTGCATTAGCAACAGCATTAAGTCAATACTTGATTTCAATAGGGAAAAGAATGAATAAGATGGAAATTAGATTACCACAAAAGCAGTGTCTGTCTGAGGATATGTTTCATGGTCACTAGAAGAAATAAACTGCAGTTTACTCTTAAAGGGATAGTTCACACAAAAATAAAGCTTTGGTGATCATTTGCACACTTCGACTTTCTTCTGTGGATCACAAAAGAAGATATTTTGAAGAATGTCTCAGCGTTTCATACATGATATATAATAATAAAGATTATGAAGCAGGCTTAGAAGAATCACACTAAAGTAAATGATCGCAAAAATTTACAGTAGATTTTTGGGTGAAACGTCTAAACTCTAAATCTAACCACTTAACCCTAATTTCAGTAAACAGTTATCTTTTTCTGATGATTAATTGTAAGTATAAAAGGAGCTAGGCCATTTGTTGGGGAAACGCTGGTGGTAGCTTTCCATTGTGTGATATTTCATCACAGAGCTGTGCATGCTTTCGTCTCCAATGGTGTGAATGTTTAAGGCCTTTTAGCGCAATCTCATGGTCTCCACATTGACCCTGGTTAGAGCACAAAGCATTCATCATATAGACAAGCCTTTTAGTGCTGAAACCTTTGCATAAACACAGCTCCTTCACATTCCTGCTGAACATGGACCTTAGAAATCCACAAAGGAAACTGCTTATTCCCAAAAACCCAAATGCATTCCTTGAAATAGCTTTACAAATTCATACTTTGTCAGTGCTACACGCTAAATACATGTCTATACGATGAATCTCTTCTCTTTGTACACATTTGCAGGCTAACAAACCAGATGCTACCAGCGGCAGTCAACCACTATGTTATGTGCCTTAAAGACTCTACAAATATTTATCACAGTAATGTAGCCTAAATCAAATGATTCATGCAGATGCTATCATGAAAAAGGTAGCTATTACAAGTAGGTGTTTATTATTCAAATATAGGATAATGTCCTGTTGGAAACAAAATACATTCTTCCACAATATATATTTACTTTTAGTCCTATCTTACAAATCTGGAAAGAGAGAGGAAAAGCTCAGTGTGTGTCACTGCTAGGCTAAATCAAACACTGTTATCAGAATCACAGGACAACTACAACCGGGGAATATTTATACACTCATGTACTGATATCAATGAAGTATTTATGAACTTAATCTTATCTTACTGACTTTATAAGTCCACCAACTGTTTTGATGTCACTAACAACAATATAATCTCTTGTGCTGGTTCTTAACAAGAAAAAAAAAAAAAAAAACCACAATATAGGCATAGATGAAACAACCGATCACTTCTACAGTCTCCACAGTGAGTTTTACGCTTGCTCCATGGTTATGTGTTTTATCTAAAAATTAATTAAAATAATTAGCCTTAGCATATTTTATTTCATTTGCATATGATTCGAGTTATTGCGACACCTTTTCAAAAGGCGAGAACCCATTTGAGGTCAGTTTCATAGGAGCATAAACAGTCATAGATCACTGAACCTGTCATTTTTTAAGCAGAAGTTGTGCCATTAAACTCTCACCTTGACACTTTCCCAGACGACCTACAAGAAAACATTTATTTAAAAACTGAAGCAAATTACGATTTGATTAAATCACTACACAACTACAGTTGTGGTCAAGCAATCTCAACAAGGCCAAACAAAAAATAAAATAAACAAGCTTATTACATATTTTAGGAAGTTTATTTATACAGCACATTTCATACACAGTGGTAATTCAAAGTGCTTTACATTTTTTTGAATTAAAAATATCATAAGAATTAAAAACGTAAGAAATAAAAATGGCTAAATTTATTTAAAATGTATTAAAAACAAAAAAAAAAGTTTACTTAAAGTTTTTCAAATGAATATGCAATATTTATAATGCATTTAATTTCAGCATTTTTTAGCACGACTTATTGAATTGTGTGATATCAATAGTCACATTGGCAACTGAAACACCCTAATAGTTCTATATGCTCTTAAAAATTAAGATTTATTGACATTGATGGTTCCATAAACAACCTTTAACATAACATTGCACAAAAGGTTCTTTAGAATGGACAAAGATTGTTTGATAATGAAAATGTTCTTCACACTTAGAAAATCTGCTTTTAATAACTGTTCACTAAAAGGTTCTTTGGGGAACCAAAAATTGCTTCTATATCATCGCTACATAAACCCCCTTTTGTGAGGTAACTAACATTTTTAATAAACTGCTGTTTCGATACCCGCAGTGTTAATAAAGCAAAATGGGGTTGGTAAACAAAATGTTGTTGATTCAAACAACAAAAGATGGTCCATGACAGATGTGCCTTATCAAAATCTACCCTTTTGCCATTTTTAATCTGTTTTACTCTTACTTTCCCTATCTTTCCTCTTCCTGATATCTGGCGTAGCTCACCTGCGGCGGAGGTCTTCTGCCACTGTGGCCCGGCAGCTGAAGAGGTAGGCCCTGAGAGACTGGAGCTGCTGTCTCAGTTTGAGAATGGCCGCCAGCGCCTCGCAATGCTCATACAGACACGGGTTCAACTGCTGAACGTCTAACAATGGCTCCTCATAAACAAACTCCAGAAACTCCTTCGCTTGTTTCGAGACCTGAACCACAATGTTAACAGTGTTGTTACTTGCAATCACTTTTAGCTTTTGTTAGATGTCTTGAGTCTTGAGCTGATTTCTAAACTCAAATGCACCAAGGAAACATATAGAATTATTAATGATAATGAAGGGATAGTTTACCCCAAAACAAAAATTATGTCATTAATGACTCACCCTCATGATGTTCCAAGCCTTAAGACCTTCGTTAATCTTCGGAACAGTTTAAGATATTTTAGATTTAGTCGGTGAGTTTTCTGTCCCTCCATTGAAAATGTATACACGGAAAACTGTCCTTGTCCAGAAAGGAAATAAAAACATCATCAAAGTAGTCCATTTGACACCAGTGGGTCAGTTCGAATATTTTGAAGTATCAAAAATACATTTTGGTACAAAAATAACACAAACTACGACTTTCGTATTCAGCATTGTATTGTCTTCCGGTTCTGCTGTCAATCCGCGTTCAGTGATGTGTTATCAGCAGTGTTGTGTGTAATGCGTTACAAGTAAAGTAACTACATTTTTGGGCAAAAAGTAGAGTAACCCACTGCTACTGAAAATTTGGTAACGAAATGTAGCTCCTTTTTCAATTCGGCGCAACGTTAATTTTCCCAGGGACAGATTTGACAGCAATTGCCATCTCTTTAGTGAACGTCTACATAGAGAAATGCACATAATGGATTAGATAATAAGAGAGTAGCCTATTTCTTTTCGTTTTGAATTGTTTCGTTTAAAGACATTATAAGTTTTCTATATATAGAGATATATTATTGTCTGTAATGCATACGCTGAGTTTCAGTTAATTTATGATGAGATGATACAGTTCACGAACAACAAGTGACGCGTCTCCATGTCATGATTATATTATCTGCTATATTTGCTTCTTATTTAATAAATTCAGACAACTGGTTGACAAAAATGGATTACAATTAAGATACAATTTATACAAAACGATATATCACCCGATGACCAAACGATATATCGTCTCCCGATATACCACGCATCAATCTTACTCATGCTGTTCACTTTTCATAATCAACATAAAAGGAAAAATAAAATAACATTACAATATTTTAACAAATATAAAACTAAATGCACTTATTTAATGGCTACAACACATATAGTAGGCCTAGACTCTCTATTTGTACAAATTTGTGCACATTTATTTAATTCTGAATTTTGCACATAAGTTGAAAGGCATTAGGGGTGCTAAAGGGGTGCTTTGGTCTTTCTTGGGGACTTTCTTTCTAGTCCCTCCCTAGCGCTGCCAATGCATATACCTATCCATTAACAGGCATTTCTTCTTAAATATTCACAATTTTGATAAATGCATCATGCATTTACGGGATTATATATGGCATTTTGAATAGTAGAACTGTATGCAGGCCTACACATTTAGGAACAGATATTGGGTTCTGCCCAAAGTCAAGCAACAAAAAAGTAACATAGAAGTAACGAGTAACGCGAAAAGTTACTTTCCATATGGGGTAACTAAGTAAAGTAACGGATTACTTTTTTTAAAGAAGTAACGAGTTACACAACTTTTTAAAAGAGAAGAGAATACAATGCTGAATAAAGTCATAGTTCCAATGCTTCAAAAAATTCAAACTTTGATGATGTCTTTATTTCCTTTCTGGACAAGGACAGTATACCGTGTATACATTTTCAAAGGAGGAAAAACTCTCGGACTGAATCTAAAATATCTTAAAACTGTGTTCCAAAGATGAACGGAGGTCTTACAGGCTTGGAACGACATGTGGGCGAGTCCTCACATAATTTTCATTTTTGGGTGAACTAACCCTTTAAAGATATGGGTTGGGTAAATAGGTCTGTACACATACCTTGTGTTTATTAGTGTCCCAATTGTGCAGAAGACGAGCAGGTATGAGGAAGAGGTTGTCCTGGTGACAACTTGGGCAGTAGTACCAGCCACTGTAAGAGCAAACTTTAGCTTTGCCCCGTGACAGACCCACTGGCCTCTGACACCCTGAATGGAAAAACAAAGCAACAATAAAAAGGAGGAACTTCAAACAACACACAAATCAAACCTGGAACGGGAGAGATCAAGTCTGGGTTAATGACAATGTTAATGACTACCTAATCTACTGATGAGGGCACGACCCTGTTAAAATCTGACAATCATTAGTGCAAGGTGATCAATCTGTTTGGGTAATGTGCTGATATCTCAAGGTTTACGACACAACCCTGGTTAAACACAGATAATCCAGAAAAGTAAAGTCACTGATTAAAAACCAAAACTAAAAATGTGGTTTTACCTCTCCAGACACAACAGAAAGAATCCAAATGCTTCTTAGTTGTGAACAGGCACAAATACTGAGCACATTTAATGCGAGATATCACCTGAAAGTACTTTGCTTTGTCTTTTAAATGTTTGTTCAAGTTGTCTTCAAACAGTCAGACGGCACTCTACCAAAGGGCTTATCCCGAAGGAACCAAAACAGGTGATTGTGAACATGGCAGGTGTCCCTTATCCTAGCCATCTTGGAGAACCAGAGCCGGGGCAGTGTGGACGTTCAAAGAATAAAAAAAGAGAATGAAAGGAACAGGCACAGGCGGATATGGACATTTACAATCTTTTCAGTGGAGCGTAACGTCAGCTATACACTTCATAGGGAGAAGAAATGTGGACAAGATGGGAGGTAGGATAGAAGGACAAAAACAAGTCAGAAAACACAGTCTCTAAAAGAGGGAGACAGAATGTTATCGCTGCAAATATCTGTGGAGGGAGACACTGATTACGGTGTTTACAGGCAACGCTGTAGGTCTATTTTGGAAGCATTGTTAGCCGGCTGAAAAGGGCCAAGCCGAAAACAGTTATGAAGTATGTGCATCTCTGACTGTAAGAAGAATTACATCATTACCACCAGATTCAAAAGAGTCAGTTCACTCATAAATGGCCATTCTGTTATCATTTACTCAGCCTCATGTTATTCCAGACCTGTAATAGGTCCTTTCCTCGGTGGAGCTCAAAAAACGACGTTTAGTAGAATGCTAAAACAGTTATTTCCTTAAAAATAACAGTGAATGGGTGCACATGCTGTAGAGCTTCAAAACCACAAAATGACTAAAGTAACTCATATAAGAGTGAACATTAACACCATATAAATAATATGATGAAGACATTAACATTCCGCATGGCACTTAAACATTGTTGCACTGCCCTAAGAAACATTAAAGAGAATGACGTTAGCCGTTTTTGATGCATAATAAAAAAAAAAAAAAAAGACTGGCCAACAATTATTCTGTGACTCTTGACTTGCACAATACGGTGCCAAAAAATACAGCCATATTGGACCAAGAAAAGAAAATTCGCTCTATTCCATTTCCAAACCAATACGTAATGGGTTGTTCTAGCTGAGGTCAGGCGCTAGCATCATGCGCTGCACTGTGCTGCCAATGTAAACTTGAGGTTTTTAGGGGCAGGGACCCCAGACTATAAAAAGTCAGAGATGGTGTCCCCCATGCCACAGCTGATGGGCACCTGATAATTGGGCTGAACCACAGACCAAGCAGCAGGGTGTCGTGTGTCAGAGCTGCCTTGTAATCAGCATACATGCAGAGAGTAAACCCACAAATACCACCCTTTTCCAAAAATAGCACATCGTTATACAGCGCTCATGCTACTGAGACTATTATTAAGTGAAAGCTAGTTGAGGCTGGGCTTTACAGCAAAAGGAAAACAAAAATTGTGCAAAAATTAAAGGAGAAGCAGTGACTCAATTTTTTTCTGTGCACTAAACCAGCTTCCAAAGCATAGCATGTGTAACCTCATGGAAGAAAGCAGCTAACAGCTCACAGTCACATGCTGTGGAATAATACAAAAAGAGCATGTATGGATAATGTGTGAATTTGAGCTAGTATTTAACCTATAGTCTTCATCTTCACACAATACATAAGATTTAACTGAATATAAAAAAAATAAATAATTAAATACAAACCGTGCATCAGTCAATTGTAGTCTGACTTTAGAGTATATATGCTGGTCAGAGCAAATAGATCTGTTAGCCCGACTTATGCAAATATTACTTTGATTAAGTCCAAAGTATAAGTGGGTTTTAAGTGTATGCATAAAGTGTGCGTGACATTCATTTTATCATCACAGCATAGTAACATTATGCACGTCAGACATTTCAGTAACACTTTACAATAAGGTTTCATTAGTTAACTACTGTAGTTACATGAACTCTAAAGCATTTAATAATCTTAATATTAATTATTGTTAACATTTACTAATACATTATTAAAATCAAAAGATGTGACTGTTAACATTACTTAATGCACTGTGAACTAACATGAACATCTGTATTTTTATAAACGAACATTAAGAAAGAATAATAAATACTGTAACGGTAACACTTTTTTTTGATAGTCCACTTTAGACATTCTACTAACTATAATTAACTTATTCTCCTAACCCGAACCCTAACACCTAACCATAACCTACCAGTCTACTGACAGTCTACTATAACATACTAATACTCAAATGAAAGTTAGTGGAGATGCAGTTGAAAAGTTACTTATAATTAGTTGAACGTCTAAAGTGACTATCAAAATAAAGTGTAACCACCGATTTTTATAACCACGCGTACAACGTACGATCAGCTCACACATGCGCTTTGAGTCCTTGTTAAGTGTACATAGCGCTATGAGTCTACTTGTGCATTTGGCTTTACACATACACTAAGTGCTAGCATCCAAACTACAGTTAATTTGGGCTTTACTGTGACATTTTAAAAAGACAAATTATCACATTAGACATACTAAAACTGAACTTTTATTACATGTTAACATAGTGCCAACATAACTATTAACATGTCTAGCTTTCTAGCAAACTGTCTGATCTATTTACACCAAGCCCGTTGGGATAAACAGATTCTGGACAGTGGCCAGGGAGCATGCAACTTCTGAGAAGGAGTTGGTCCGCTTGGAAACCACAGGCTCTGTGTATTGTGGACATCACTGTCTGTGCCAGTAAAACAGCCCCACACATGAGTTCCCACATACATTCAAACACACAAGGTGCTAGTTTGCACAGCACAGCCAGACAGAACAAAATATATCCCCAAGTACGCCATTCTGTGCACAGGGATGTCAGTGGACATAAAAAAAATGAAAAAAAATCAGGGCCAATTGAAGCCTATACGATACATTCTAGCAGGTTGGAACTGCAGCCCCGAAGCACACATGTGGCGCTTATTCAATTACATGAATTGAATACGGTTCTCAACATTTCTCAATCTAATAGCCGAGCATAAGTGGAGAGGAACGGCAAGTTCTTTGCACAAAAAAGTGGGGCCAACCTGAGACTGTGGGAAAGACAGAGAGCAATGCCAAACTCTCGTTTGATGTGTTCAATGCATGACTGTCCGCAAGATTCCCCTCTTTCATTTTCAGCAGCGCCCTGTTGTCCTAAAACGACAACGATCTGCAGGGAAAAAAAAGAGGTGAAGTGGGGTCCTCCGAGGTCCCACTTGCACAATGGTTTTCTAGTAGAATAAACGTGACAGATCTGGAGGAGGTGTTTGGTCCTTCAGTACGAGAAAGGTCTTGCTGTTTTCAAGCAGCAAAACTGTGACTCGCGCCACTTTCAAGCGGCCCGCCGAGTTCCATGAGACAAGAACTCCAGGGTGGGGCTTTGTGGCTCCATAAGCGTGAAAGAAGACAAGGCCCCAGCTTTGATGTCCCCTAATCAAGCGGACATCCACTTCAAAAAAAAACAAGATGGCACAACAAGGTTGTGCGTACGTAAGTGTGCTCGCACATGTGTTTGCTCGAGACAGATGCACTGCCCATCTTTTTGATGTAAACAGCAGTCTGTTGGACCCCATTCTCTCCATCTGACCCCGCACTCCCTCTTTTCTCAACTACAGCTGGATCTTCCCATTTGATCTGCAGTCCTTATACGTGCTACAGGATACTTTAGTGGAAATGTGTGGTAAAAAAGCCCAAGCTGGGTTCAAGCAAACTATGTGATTTGGCTTGAGAAAAAGTGTGTGTGTGCTTGAGAAAGGAAGGTAAGAGGACGGGTCTCTTCTACTGCTTCAAATGGACGACATGCATGACCCTCTTAAACAAAGTCCTGTTATTCTGTCTGCTGATTGATTTGAATAGAGTTTTCTCATCGAGTGTATATCAGCAGTGTTTTGACAAGAGACAAGAACTGAACAACCTGGATTGGTCGCAAAACATACTGAAACTCATATAATGAACAATCCAATAAAGCACTGAAAGAAAAACTTTGATAAGCACAATTATATATCACTTATACACACTACCATTTAAAATTATGAGGTCAGTGAGATTTTGTTTAGACCCTGAAGACTTAAGTAATGGCTGCTGAAAATTCTTTTCTTTAAAAAAAAATGCCATGACGAATAAAATATCCATTCTAGAGTCTCAGAATTCACGATGTATTGCAATCATGCAAGAATCAAAATATAATAATCAGTATACATACTATCAGAACAAATATTCACACCTCTGGTCAACCACTTAATATTAATTTTCTGAAGAGAGGAAACAATGACTGATTTTTAAAGAATGTTATTACCACATTTGATATCTAGCATGAATGCTCTTCCTTCTTGGGCCAAGAAAAAAATCTTAAGTTTGAAATGTATTCAAATAAAGGCACGGATGAGTATTCCTTTCCTATTGTTGCATTTCAATAGTTCTTCTCTTTAGGATCTTCAAGTCATCTTTAAGTAATGTAAATGCATCACAACACCTTTCAATAACCTTCACATAAGACTTGGGTTAGTTGGCAGAACCTTTTGTGGATGCGGGGCCAAGAGGTATTGCGAAGTGAACAAATGACAGAGCACTGCAACAGTAATGAGACAATACTCCAACCTCACAATGAACCCTCATATTGAAGAGCCAATACCACATCCAATCATCAACCCAGACCGGGATGTTGTCTTTTGAATCTACCCTGCATTGGATGAGTCTGTTCTCTCCCACACTAAATCCAATCCTCTTAGGGCACATCCAGATAGAAATACATTATTGAGTTTAAAAAAACAAAACAAACAAAAAAAACTATAGAATAGAATAGACAGAAGAACATAGGACTACTACCAACATTCAAGATACTTAATGCACCTGTCTCGCCACCAACATTTTGTGCTTTAATGCGACTAATCTGGTCCATTTTGCAACAGGACAGTTTTTGTGACGTTTTGGGTGTAGTTAAGGTTAACATTTGAGAAAGATGCCAAAAAAACTAGGTGTATTTAGAGTAGTTCAACCTCGAAAGCAATCTTTAAACAATTACAAACACACATTGCAAAGGTCAAAAGTAATATAGTGTTGACAAAGCAAAGAAAAAGTGTGCAAGCATCTGTTTGGGGGAAATATACGTACAAGAGAGCGAGAGAGCGAGCGAGCGAGAGAGAGAGAGAGAGAGAGAGAGAGAGAGAGAGAAAGAGAGAAAGAGAGAGAGAGAGGCTGCTGAGTGCAGGGACATATCCAGCTGTTCTGTTCTTTTTAGGCTGACACGTCCCATTCAAAAATATCTCTTTCGTGGCCCTGAATCAAACAATTAGCTTCCGCACAGAACGCAGAATCCAGGGAGCCTTTGATTCTAAAAGGGGATTTTTTTCCACTTTATATGGGCCAATTATCGTCAGGTGCCTGCTGTCCTTGTTCGGTGAGGCTTTCAAATATCCCGCATTAAAAAGCTGGTTGTTACAACCAAAGAGGAAAGCAATTCATTCATATCCACTTCACTGGGGGGGATTTCACACCAGAAAAAGAAAGATAGAGATACTACAATATGACAGAACTGTAAATGCTCAGATATCTACCTAGCCTTGAAGGCCGCTAAAGCAAAGCCACAAACATCAACATAATCAAACAGTATTTGGACTGGAGAGATGACGCTCAAATTACAGACCAGGATTGGCTTTGTATAAAGGTTGTAAGATTGTTTGAATGACCATGTCATGTGGCCTATGTTGAAGAATGGACCATTTGGTTTGAAACAATTCTTTAGTGAGTGGAACATCTATTTCTTTGAGGGCTGAGTAAGAGAATGGCTGAAATTCATAGTCATGGCCTTTTCGAAAGGCAAAATTCAAAGTTAAGGAGTCGATATGAGCTGGCAGCCTTATGGTGATTTTCCAATGCCAGTACCAGCTCGACTCGGCTCGCTTTTCGCACCGTTTTCCATTGCAGACAGTACCGCCACAAATAGTACCCGGTCGTCACAGCGACACCTTTCGTGGAAAAAAAGTACCCAAAAGCAGGTACGGGTACAACTTTTACACAGTGGAAAACCAAACAAAGGTGAGGCGAGTCAAGTCGAGCTGGTACTAAGTAATGGAAAAGCGCCATTAGACCTGTCCTGCCAGATCCAGATCTAAGAGTAGAAAAAGTGACACTGCAAAAAGAGCAATAACACAATGATCATGACTTTAGCTCTGTTTACACCTGACATTAACATTTTCACGAGTGATACGACCACAAGTGGTCAGCCGAGACACATTGTATATTATATCTGGTGTGTAAATGCATATCAAATGTGTCTCGTGACCATTTGTTAACAGATTTCATTAAGGAGGTTTCTAATTTCATGGCTATATACAGCATTTATAACGTGGGCCAAATCATCATTAAAGAAATTGATGAATCAATGGATAAAAAAGACCTTTTTTTAAAGATACAGCAGTGAAGCAATCACCCATTGCTAAATAAGAAATGTCTTTTTATAATTAAAAATAATCCATTAAATAGCCATAGGTACATGAGCAAATTGAAAATACAATATTTAATGTGTCAAATAATACATTTTAATTAAATATAAGCACATTTATGGAATATTAAAGAGTTCATTAAATATGTTTATTAATTAATAATAAAGTTATTTTAATTTGTGATACGTGTAAGAAGTGAATTGTCTACTGGTTTTTCCATTTTATTATCACCGTATATGTTGATTTCAATTAACTTCCAAGTACCTTTACTTCATTTACTTTATTTTTCTTTTTTTTTCCCAAACCTTTATTGATCTGATCTTTTGATTTATCACATTTGGGCCCCCAAAAAAGGAAAATTGTGATTGACACTAATTATGCAGGCACGCTTTGTGCCACAACAGATAAGTGAAGACAATTTACTCTTAGTGAACTCCTTCCCGATCATTTTAATGATGATGAACCAAACCTATTAGTGAACCAAAAAGCTATTACAATATGAGGAAATGTTGAAAGCGTATTAGAGAGGTGGTCACCTGCACATCGGAAGCTCTGAGTGGTGAGACCCTTTTCTACAGCCAGACAGGTAAGGATACTGAGAAAGCTAGTGGTGACGGACTGTCGTTTAGCTCTCTGGCCTTCCCTGTGCCGTCGTTCCCTGGCTGGCTTACTCCTCATCAGCACTCCACTGGGGACTTGACTATTCTCACACTGTGGGCGCTGAGCCGCCACCGCTGTTCTTAGGGCCTCCACCCAGTCTTGAGTTTTGGACTCACTCTCTGCCCGCAAGCGCAGCACATCATCAGGGAAGACCACCTGGAAGCGGGAGCTAGAGCCTCCGTCTTCATCATCCCGCTGCACAGCCAGACAGCAAGCCAGCTGGTACCGCAGCACTGGCTCCGACACCGGGCCTCTTCCCTCGGTCGGGAAGGCTTGCAGCTCGGTGCGGCTCAGTACAAACGTGAAGGCCCTCCAGTTGTTGAGGTCGGAGAGTTGGTGCAGAAGGCCAGCTTTAAGAACATCGACAGAGTGCTGGGTGAACAGTGGCAGTGCCGTGGGACGTACCAGCGGTCGAGGGGCTGGCGCAGTCGCCGTGTCTGGATCGGGATCGTGGAGGGTAGGTGCCGGCTCCCCTTTGCGATGGGCTGCACGGGCGGCCAAGACGCGTTCCCAGAGGAGTCTACGCCACTCCAGTGCCTCCCACTGGCACGGTGCGCGTAACTGCACACGGGTGCTGTTAAAGAAGACCGCCTGCAGCACACGTCCATCCTGCGTCTGGGGAGCGCTCACCCCTTGGCAGTGGGACAGTGAGAGCGCGGCACATAGCTGCTGGTTGCCGCTGCTATCCAGGCTGTAGAGACGCAGCTCACAGGGCGTAAGCTCCACATGACAGGTGGTCCAGCGTCCCCATGGTCCCTCTCTCTGTTCTAGCGTTCCCTGCTTCACCAGGCTTGGGCTGCCCTCCTTATGAGCTGGAAAAGAAAAGTCAGAAAGAGCACCTTTAATACAAATAACAAAATACTAACTAAAAATGTCTCTAAATAACTATAAAATTGAATATGAATACTAGGCCTTTGGCTGCACTGTATCAAGCCAATGGCAAACCTGTGATTGCACAGGACAATTTTAGGCAATATAGTGGATCCAATACTTTCCCAATACTTTCTGGTGACTTGCACCATGCAAACGAGACTTTTGACTTGATTCTTTTATAACAAGTACATAATTAAATAAAAAAGAATTTTGTTTGTTTATTTGGATACCATTAGCCTAGGTAGTGGCAACTCTTCCTGGGGTCTGACAAGTAAAAATACAAAACAACATAAATCAACAACAAAACGATAATTAAACTAAATTAAAGGCATTAATGTGAAACTAACTAGAAAATAATTGTCCTGTCCGAAAAGGGTTATATGGTAATATTACCATATAACCAATATTACCAATATATGGTAATATAATTCATTTTTCCTTTTAAATGCCCATCATGCTAGTCCCTCCTCTTTCATGTTACTCTTGAGCTCTGTGTGAGAGATGTTCACATCATCCATGATGGATGCTAGTATGCTACGTGACAGCAGTCTATCCAGACACCGCAAAGCAGGAAGAACCATTATTGTGAGTTGGGCTGCTGTGCAAACAAAACGGCAAATAGTGACCCCTAATCTTTGGCACTCATTTTCAATCCTTCCTTTTTCTGTCCATTTCTTTCATATACTCCCTCCTTTATCTCCTTTCCTCTCTTGGTCCACAACACTCCTCATCCTTACACTTCCTTGGCTGGAATCTGCCCGTTTTCCTCTCAACCATCGGGAACCTGCTGTTTGCCCCTGATTTCTGTGCCTGGCCAGACCAACAGAAACAGACAGAGGATACAAATTGTATCGTTTTCTTTAAGTCTTATCTCTAATGTACCAGTCAAAACTGCACCTTCCATAACATCTGTAACTTATAATGGACAATCCACTCCCACTTTTTGCTGATAAACCGTGAGCTCTGAAGGTTGGGTTACTTTGAGTAGCCAGCCACCAAAAGCTGCGACAACTGACGTGCTTTGGGCCTCTGGAGTGCAGTTGTGGGTGTTTGGGGACTCCTTGCACTCGGAGGTCTTCAAAGGTGCATAGTTTGCCGCTATGGAAAGAGTCACAACTAATTTCACAGCAGAGAGGACATGAGGCGTGCTGACATGACTCAATTAGCGAGCTGGTGCAAAGCCAGTTGGCCTGCAGAGCCTGAACCATTCCAAGACCATTCCCTCTGCAAGTTACTAAAATACCCATTTACTAGTGATGCTACAGTATACCACTCACACATGGGCACGAGGGAAACAGTCATCAGTAATGACTCAAAATCTGAGCCGGAAAGGAAAAAAAGCAGACATTATTGAACAGAAAAGATCTGAGTGAATCCCAAAGCTAATCTGGACAATTTTAAGATACAAAAAAAAAATATCCGCCAGTAAATACATTGCTAGGTAAAATATATTTCAAAAAAATGCTGTTGTTGTGAAGTTTCTATTAATCAAAAAATCCTGAAGGAAAAAAAAAAAAAAAAAAAACATAAGAAATGTTTCTTGAGGACCAAATCAGCAGAATTCTGAGTGATCATTGATACTAAAGACTACAATAATGGCTGCTGAAAATGTAGCATTGGCATCACAGAAATAAACAGAACTTTAAAATATGTTAAAATTATAATGATTTTTAACAATATTACGGTCTCTGAAACTAAGACATTAACTCAAAATCAATAGTAGTAGGATATACCAACACAGTGATGGGTTAATTTGGTTAAGTTGGACATAACAGACCAAAGCAATCAAGCAATCTTGATTGACTCCCTGATCTTTTAACCACAATCCCTGTAATTTGCTTTAGATTGTGATTTCAACATAAATATAATTTAAGATCTGTAACTGTATTCAACTGACAATAAAATTGTACTGCTTGAGGTCATATAAAAATGCAAATGAATAGGCACGACTCATTTCAGACCTGCTGTAATCAAAGAGAAAGCTGTAATCATGGAGTCACATCATAACATGGCATAATATTAAACAATGAAATGTCAGGAGTATAATCTCTGTCTACTTAGCACTTCAATTAAAGACAACTAGTAAATTCTGTTGCACTGACTGACCCTTTGCTGCTTCAATTTCTGTGGAAACCATGATAGACTTTTTTTTCTCAGAATTGTTTAATGCACAGAAATTATTAAAATAGAAAATTCAAAAGAAATAGAAAATCCTTTGTGACATTATAAATTTACTATCATTTTTGATCAATTTAATCCATCCTTGCTGAATAACAGTATTAATTAACAGTATAAAATCTTTCAGTAATCCGTTCCCAATCATTTGAATGGTAGTGTAATTTAAAAATGTAAAATGTCTATAAAAAAGTTTCTTTAATAAAAAAAAAAAACAACATTTAAATTAAGTTCAATCTAAGGCCAGTCAAACAAGACATTGAAAAATGGGTGCAAACAAAGCAGACTAAATTGAAATTGACGCTTGTAATGAACTACAGAGCCAAGTCAAGCATAGCGCAAACACTGAGACCTGTGCAGTGAAGAGTGTATGGGTTTCTCCAGTCTTAATCAGTAGATCTATCAGAATTAGAAACTGGGTGGGTTGCCAATATCTTAATGTCACCTAGGATTCAATCTCAGTCACGGAAGAAACGGTGGGCATTCGAGCATGGAACTCGCTTCTATTTCCAGTTGCTCCCTTTGGCACATTTTGCTGTAATTAACAATTTGCCCCATTAAGTTTTAATACGGAAGCGAAGACAGCCAAGAGGATTGGTATCACCTGCCGATTTGCAAAACCTAGCACTGATTTATTGGATGTAGAAATAAATCAGTCTTTTCGAAATGAGTTAATACAAAATTAAACCAGACTACACTGGATATAAAAAGCTTTAAAACAAAGTGACCATTTATATTAGTGAATGTGTATTTTATTAAATCATAGTAGCATGTTAATCATAATATGCTTCTGGGTTTCTATTGTTCTTGTTCTGGTATGACCTTGTCTAAATAAACCCTTCAGTAGAAAACTACAAACAAACTCATTGAACCCTCTCAACATAAAAGGATGTGATTCCTGCAAAGAGCGCAGGTGAGCGGTGTTGACAGAGACATAGACGCAACAAATCACAGGTGTGAGGAGATAAAAGATAGAACATCACATAATGACATTTTAATAGTGTCCAAAGTGATGAAAAACAATGTTATTTGAGCAAGTGGATAGTCTTTTGATGGATAACAGCTGTAATAAAAATACCACCTAAACAGATGTGACACAATAAAGTGCTGATCAATAAAAGTTGAGAGTTTTTTTCGATGTGAGCTTTTGTCCTAACCAGCCACAACAAGTGACAAATGGGACAGTGAAATCTCATTGGTCCAAAACCCACTTAATGCAACTGTCGAATATACAGTACAACATTCAAGTTCTAGAAATAGTAAATATCTCGTTCACTTTCTCCATAGAGGAACTGATTTTTAATGACAACTTGTAAACCTTTAAAGACAAAGCTACTGTCAGATATGAGGTTGTTAATCAATGGTATAGTTTTGTTGAAGCCATCAGACTGCATTCTTTCAACACACACACACACATACACACACACATATATATATATGACTAGTAATTCCACTATAATTATGCAAATTAAAAAAAATAAATAATTCAATAATATAATAATAATTTTGTAGTTCTTTCCATCATTAAATCTGCAGTATACAGTCTTGTACTTCAGTCTTTTTTCCCAAATGCTTTTTTTTTTTTTTGTTAAAATCATTTAAAGCTGCAGTCCGTAACTTTTTTAGGTTAAAAATTATCCAAAATAAATTTGAGCAAGTGCATAACCAGCCCGTGTTCAAAACTATAGCTCGATTCAAAACGGTAAGCTTGTAATTATTTTTTTTTTAATTCCAGAGAATAAAGGTATCAATAATAATTGTAGTTTAATCCTTACCATCTCTGTAGTCGTTCAGTGCCATGTTCTTGAGGGTATTTTTGTCAATGGCTGGTATGCCATTATCGGTGTAAGTGCGGTTGTTGACATCTGAACGGGAACGGTTGTGGCCACGTTTGAAGCCGCCATTAGATGTATTGTTGGTTGAGTTCGCCTCTTTGGCATGCGCCGCCAAATCATTGGTAGATCGTGCCCGGTTCCTTTTTCCATGTCGTAGGCCCAGCACGTTAAAGGACGTCTGCTCTGCCCATGCCATATTTCCTGGTGATATCTCCGACTGCTTTCCTGTCAGTAGCCCCCACACGCCACTGGAATTCAACTTGTCCATAGTGGAGGCCTCTTTAAGCTTGGGCGGACGTACCTGGCCATCCCCTTGATTGTCAGCGAGGCAGTGCAGGTAATCCTCAGTGGCCTCGAGGGCAGGGCTAATGTCCTCGACCTCCAGACCCTCCATCACCTCAACAGTTTTGGCGTCACAGAAGTGGAGGGGTGAGGCAAATGGACCGATTCCTTACATGTGCGAGGGTAGATGGGGCCGGATCGAGATGCCTCAAGGCATCGCAGACGGAACATCTGCTGTCTGAACCCAAAAGGACTGTTGCAAAACAGATGGTACACAAGAGCCAGAGCCCCTTCCAGTACTGTCACTTTATGTGCCAAGTCTGCCAACGTTGTTAATCAAGCACCTAATGAGAACTGACTGCTGTGCCAGCAATCAGTATAACCACTGGGTAGGGTGAGGTCAGCAAACTCAGTAAACTCAGAGTTGTCTAGAACAGGTGTTTCCTCAAACAAGTTCCTCAATTAAATCACTGCAGTCAGTAAGGCGTTGATTCAGTGAGTGATAAATCCAAGCGAGGACGTCCTTCCCCAGAGCCAGACATCCTAAATTTAGACAAACAAGAAAGAAAAGGACAGTACGGTCAGCAAAGTAACTCTATGGACAGCTGATGTTCAAGTATAGAGCCTCTGAGCAAAAAGCATAACATCAGGAATTATACAACAGATAATAACCACAAGTAATTTTTCTGAATAACCAAGCTCTGTCCGACACAAACCCTAGTGAGCTTCCTTGCAGTCTATCAGCTATATATACTTTTGCCATCTAAGGTGACATACTTTCTGCTATTGAACATCATGTTCAATGATGACTCATCAAGTGACTGAGTTTCCAGCAACTCCGTGAGACATGCGCACTGATGCTGGTAGGTTACAACATGACGATTGTACAGGTAGTATGTCCAGATTACATGCAAGATTACTTCGATAAAGAAAGTACTTTTCAATGTGGTACTCAACCTGTGTGATATGATACCTACTTGTGTGGCATCTACCAGATGGACAACTTTCCCAGTTGCACCACGTCATGCTGTTTTTTCAGCATCTTGCACAGTAACTTATGTGTAAAGTAAAGCTCATGTTTCAAGAGTCTGCGCTCTTTTCCATTCCACGCTCTTTTCCATTTTCCATTCCATTCTTTTCCAATACGTGTTCTGCTTGAATGCCCCCTAATGCTGCTTCCTTTTGATAGAGCCTTCACATCTTAATGAGAAACTATGTGTCAGCAACTGAACTTCACTCACCTTGACCTGTATTTATTTACACTCATGGCAAAATCATAACAAGACATTGTCAATTTCACAATACTACCTTAGAGCCATGGAATCCGTTCAACAGGCTACCTTAAGTTCCAGAGATTCAGGCACACAGACAAACCTGGAAGTTTCCAGCAGCCACTCCAATCATGAGCATGGCTTGGTTCTTTCTTAAATTTTCATTTCACATAGTCATGCAGCCTCTCCTCATCTTACTCATGTCTACCTCCTCCCACACTAACATTGATTTCCTATGCACTCCGGCTCAGTGTCTTTCACTTTCTTTGAACCATCAATTATTAAAAAGGCCATTACATCATCTCAAAGAAGAGGCTCACCTGACCCATGAGAATAAATGTAGAAACAAAGAAATACATATAAATGCAGACCAACAGACAGCTGCGCAAATAGGTGATTTCCGTTGGTTAAAAACAAGCAAATCTTCAAATCAAATAATACAATAAAATAATGAGTGTCAAAAAAAGGATAGTTCTCTAAAAAAAAAATCTGTTATCATTTTCTCACCTTAAAGTCATTCCAAACCTTTAAAAAGAAGTAATTTTCTGAAAAGTCTCATGGTAGACAACATTCTTCAAACTCAATCATAGCACAATCATAGCAAGGCATTGTCATGCTATTATGCTATAAGGCATCATAGCAATTTAATGCTAGTACCTTGAAGGCGTGGATATGTGTTACATAGAAGAACAAGATCAGAGCAACATGAGGGTGTGTAAGGCCACATTGTAAAGTTTCAGGAGTGACAACTGTATTTCAATATGGGAAATGAATTACAACGATTGATACCATGGTAAACATAAGCCCTATTCAGACAGGACTGGTTTTCCATGGGGACATTAGAGAAATGCATGTTTCACAGACGTACTTAGCGATTTTAATCCCGTCGGTATCTGCCAAATCAGTGTTTTTCTCACACAACCTCTGTAAAAATTCCAGGGCAAATTACCTAGGCCCTACTGTTAGCAAACAGTAGGTTTCAGCAAACTCAACAGTCATCTAATCCCGTCTGAATGCAAATGTCTGTGATTGCTGATATTATTCTATCGCTTCTCCTCATGCATTTTTGTCCTACCTGAGCTATCATTTGCACACCAATCTTCGACATGTTTTCATTTAGTTTCAATATGGATGGTCTCTGACAAAAAAAAAAAAGATAAATACAATCAATAAAAAGAGCCAAATCATGGAATTGCGAAGATTGCCCATTTTAATATCAGTCAGGTCAAGGTAAGATACCTTGTCTAGATTTCTCTGCATACTTATGTTATTAACGGCCACTGTGATAAGATAAACTTGTGAAGTTTATTTAAAAAGGACTTTTATAATAGATTAAAAATGATATTAACAAATAATAAATTAAAAGACACATAATTCATACGTGAAGCACACAAGCACAGCAGATGATTAATCGGTACATGAAATACAGATGTTGAGTGATAAGAATTGTAACTAAAATTTTGTTTAGGAGACTAGTCTCATCTGAATATGAATTTAGCAACATTCGGCCTGTTGTGTGTTTTGTACCAAAGTAATATTACAGTGGCCAAAAGTTATGTTCTGCAAATTTAACTAAACCCATGCTTCTCGAACCTGTCCTGGGTTTGAGAAGCCCACATTTTGAATGTACCCCTCATCAGTCACATCACATCCAACTCAAGTTTTGCAATTTCTAATGAGCTGAACAACCTAGATGTAAGAGACATCCAAAATGTGATTTGTTTTTTTGTTAATGCTTGGAATTTCACTCCCGTAAATAACTGAACTCTGTACAGTACAAGATTAAGCATTAAAAGCTGAATTGACAACCAAATTTAGCTGCAGTGTGTTTCGTGGCCTATATGATGATGAGACTTAGTAGTACTACAAACCAGCAGCCAGCCATGAGAACCAGATCTGCAACAGTAAAAACTTGAGCTGGTGATCTTAACACCTCTGCTTGTTGACACACTTATTCAGAGAGTGATGAGGCCCTCTTCTGCCATTCTATTTTTAGCCATCTCACAGCAAACATCAATCTGCACACTGAGGCAGTGACAAAGCAAAGTTATGTCCTGCAAGTAGCATGTGTGAATCATAAAGTGAAAGCAGTAGAGAGAAGATGTGCACCCTCTTAAATAGAATTTCATACAATATAGTCACGTTATTGCTGCTGCTGCAGTGCAATAAATCAGATTTATTCTGTTACACTGTGGTGAGCAGTAATGTGTCATCATAACACACTTATGTCATCATAAAATAACATAAAATCATATTATCACAGATCTATGATAATATTATTTTATGGAAACACAAAAACCCCAGTAAACTAAACTGCTTATCTTTTGACATGTTACACTAAAAAGGACTGCGGTAACAGATGCAAATGATACCATCTTTAATTAATACAATAGTAGATCTGGTCAATTGTAAAACACCACCGCTACATTTATTCTAGTGTTGTAAGGCAAATGTTTTTCACCGGATCGAGTTTTGGTTCCTTGACACTGATTGCGCTTTATAAATAAACGTGATTTGACTTGACAAAACAGACACAAAATTACGAGAGACGACCCCTTACATCAGCCATCTAATGGCATGCTGACTATTCACACAAGAGTTATGGGTTATTTTAATTAATAAACTTATACTTACAGTCCACACATGAGCAGCTTACACACAAGCAAGAGAACAGACGTGAAAATAAAATAAAAAAAACTCTAATATCAAGGTGTGCCCCTCTTCTGAAATAAATTGTGCTTTTATTCACAAGTCGCTGTTTCGCTTAATTTAGTCGATGACTTCATACCATGATGCTAGTTAGCACTCGGCTACATCTGCAGCCAATGACATTTGTGTCATCCAATTGTGTTAAACTCACAGCAATTATAATAAGTTTATGTGTCATTGATAATGAGAGAATGACTATAACACAAAGTACGAGCATGAAAAGAGCATATAATCCGTTATTTGTATGTGAAAATGACTCACCAGATTCTGTTTACATTCTGTCACATTCAGTTCCGTCAGCAAAAATGCACACCGGGTAAAACAACATCCTGAGTTAAAAGGTTCCGGCTCTCTTTATTTATTTATTTTTTTTTTTTTTATAGGTCTACTACTTCATTTATTTTATTTCGCGATCATGATGGTATTCTTTGTAGTATCTTGGACTACCATGTCATGGTACATGGACATTTTCAGTACCGTTGTATTGTCATCTGGTGGTAGGCCTAAAGTCACTGATCTGTATGATAAATAAATAAATTAGACCAGTGCTTATAGTACATTTCTGTAAGCCAAGTGAGATTTTAGATTTAGGTTACTTTAGTGGAACAATGTATAGGCTACGTGTTTCCGTGTCAGTACGAGTCACAAAATTGTGTAAAATCATTTTAGCTACACTGTAATATTGTTTTATCGATCGCTCTTCTCTCACAAACACCAGCATCCACATATCTCACAGTCATTGGCAACCCACGTGGACTTGGAATGAGATGTCATACAAAAGAACACAAAAGAAGTCTAATAAAAGTCTTTTATAAAAGTCTGCATAAAAGATCTATGCATTCTTAATGTGCAAACTGTGGTCGACATTAAGACTTTGTGCAATAGTGAAGCCAAGTGGTTTGTCAAATGAGTGGCAAAGATAGGATTTTTTGTAATAGCCAACAGCCGTTCTTGAAGCCCTGCATCTATTGTTCAGGGTCCCCAAAAAGAAACATTATTCAAGTCTTTTTCAGGCCACAGACAGAAACACAGTAATTATCGTGGGCTGCGGGCTAAACCTGCGACCTCCCCTCCAATCCTCCTCTTCTCCCCCTGCTACCCTTTCTGAGAGCTCATTGTCTTGACTTGTTTAAAGAAAGGCTTCGTTAATGAAGGAGGAGGGGACATGGACTAATGGGCTCAAATAAGTTCCTCTCCGCGATATTGTTGTGGGATAATGGTGCTACGAGACCCAGCTGTAAACTTGCAGGAGCCATATTGTGCGTGACCTATATAGACCCTCATCTGAACCCGTGCTGAATGCTGATCTGCCCCAGAAAACTCAACATTTCTCTCCCCCTTCTCTTTTCTGTCTTCTTTTTTCTGTTGTCCTGATTCAATTAAGAGAGTCAGCAATTGGACAGGCCACTGTAAGTGACATGTAGAGAGAGAGAAGAAGAGAATGGGACAATTAATGTTGAAACGCTAACTTTGTTAACCTTGACAAAGGTAGCAATTGTATGACATTTATCTTCATTTTATGTTTATTAAAGAAATGTTAACTTTGCTAACCTTGTCAAATAGCAAATATTCACACAATTCACATTTCATATGCATTCATATTTTATCATGTGTACCATTTTTTATTATTTTATTTAGCAGAATGTGTTAAATTGATCAAAAATGACAGTAGATACATTTATAATGATACAAAAGATTTCTATTTAAAATAAATTATTTTGTTCAAACTTTCCAAAAAACAACAACAACAACAATTTGCTAAGCAGCACAACCATTTTCAACAGTTATATCTGCATATTAGCATCATGTGCCATCACATTTTAAAATATAATAAAATAGAAAACAGTTATTTGAAATCATAAGAGTATTTCAATGTTTTTAAAAAAAACTTTTACTTTTAAATAAACATATTGAACATCTAAAGCCCACTTATATTCCTTTGACAGACAAAGAAGAAATACGTCCTTATAAACAAGGCTGCTATTTTTAGAACAATATAGTTGATGTAGCATAATTTTCTCAAATTGGATGGAAGTGGGCGCCATCATTTCAGCACAAACTACAGCACAGAGAACTGATCATCAGCATGAAAAAAAAACAAAAAAAAACAAGCCTGAGCCACAGCACAACAATTCCTTTATGTCTTTGAAATTTATCCTCATATCAGACTCCCATCTCTCTCTCTCTTGCTCATATCTTGACCCATGAGCCTCTCCTTTTCACTGTTTGTGTTTTCAGTGTCTATTTGGATTCTGTGCTCCTGCACTGATGACTAAATTATGATTGGGCGTAAGGATAGCAGGGCTTTCATCTGCCCAGCGTTGTTCCATGCTTTCCTCTCCAACACAAAGGGCCCCTCTGCCTCTGCTCGGCCCGCTTTTGAAGAGCAGAGTGGCTATGGGTACCCATGGAAACCACTGCGTTCCCTACAGAGGAAAGGTGTGCTCTCAAACAGAGACAGAGAGAGAGAGAGAGAGAGAGAGAGAGAAACAACGTCAAGCCATATCTCAATCATTAATCGCTTTATTAATTTCCAATGTCCATGCCCTTCTCTGAAGGTGCAAACATGCTGGTGCAAATGACTGGTTTTGTGAACTGTGTAAAAATCTTTGTAAATGCAAAATATTATGACTACATTCGACACATTTCAATAAAAATAAAAGCTAACATAAACCTTAAAAGTATAGAGTTGGTATACTGTAACCAAACTATAAGTTGATAGCATTTTTTAACTCATGAAAAGCCTGAACTTTTCTTGACAGCTGATGCGTAATTAAATTGACCAATGAAATCGACTGTGGGACGGGGTTTGTATCGCAGTGGCGTTTACGATGCTTGAGTGCAGTGACCTCAGCTTGTGCATGTTTTACATCATTTACGTTGGAAACGTTGGAGACCACCGGCCTCTATTTCATATTCATAAGGCTTTACTTCCTGTGGCACAATAGTAATCTTTACTCTAACAATGCTCATGAATGAGTTTCCATTCAAACAGGGAGAATCCAATTATCACAATACAATGGTAACAGTCTGAGGGATGCTGTCTTTATCCTCTCTCTCTCTCTTTCACACACACACACACACACACCCAATGTCTTTCTTTCTCCGCTCTCATTGGGGTAAACTATTGTCACAGATATCTAATAAAGTCAAGGACACTTTGGGCTGGAGTGTGTAGGTACAAGTCTTTGTTCGGACTATTCGGTACTCAGACACACATTTTCTGGTCATTTGGAGGAAGTCACATCTTATAGGCCTAGTGCACATTTTACAGTGCTCATGATGTTTTAATGTATTTTTCCATTTAAACACTGATTATAAAATAATTCAGAATTTTAAAATCTCTGTGTCCTTCGCTATAGGATGATGGCAGGCTCCAAAGCCACTAGAAGGCAAGCCTGCGACCTTTAGCCAAAAAAGCATAACAACTAATGCTAACACTATGGCAGAAAGAGAGAGGCCATTGTTTTCAATGGAGAAGAGGCTTCACTGCATTGCTTAATGAATCGACTAACATGCTTTATGCTAAACAATACTTTTGTTGGAAACGATTTGTAGATTTTTACTATGATAAAAGGTTAAGACAATGCAGAGAAGGGAATTTGCAACAAGCCTATTCTCATCTCCCTCTGCAGGCTTCTTGCAACAGGTTGTCCATCTTCACTCTTCACGTCATTGTGCTGCCATCTAGTGAATAAACTATCACAATCTCAAAAAAAAAAAAAAAAAAAAAAAAAAAAAAAAACCTATCACAATCTCCTCAACTGGAAACATTTGATTTCATCAGGTAACAAGACACTCCACCACAATGTGATATTTTGTCGCAACAAAAAAGTTCAAAATGTAGTATTTTATGTAAACAGAGTAAGGTATAATTTGGGCTAATTTTTTTAAGATGTCTTTGTTACAGCGTAATTATAATTTTGTCGCGAGAGAAGCAGCAAAATTCACTAAAATATTAAGAATTTAAACAAATTTACACAGCAAGACGAAAACAATTGTCTATGAAAGCGGACAACTAAAAGAATAACTCTCACTACTGTATATCAGTTCAAGTAAAAGTTGTGAACTTAGTTTATACAGTTGATAAAGGTATAGATATTGACCATTTAAGCTCACATGTAGTCATTTTATAGCTTCATCTATTGATTCTAATATTACCTTTATACATTTATACTCTGTGTAATAGCTTAATAATTGATGAACTAAAATTGTACATGCGTGATCGATTAAGGGTATAATAAATAATATCCAAATTATACAAATTTATTATTCTATATAAAGGAGCGTGGGGATATTCAAATTAATTAACCAAACGTGGATGTTTTTCCACTAAGAAATGAACATTGTTATTGTATGTTTTGATTGATACTGTGAAGCTGATTTGATGCAATCTATATTGTGAAAAGCACAATAGGCTATAAATATACTTGACTATTCAAGTATTCTATACTTGACACTATACAACACTTATTAACACCTTATTTAAATTCACACAGCAAGATCAGACCAAGACAAAACATGTGAGATACTCTTCTTAAAAAGTCTCATTTATTATTGACGTCATATCACAAGACCTGATCACATGAGCACACAGACTGACATAAAACGGAACATATAAGGAAATTAGTTTGTAAAACGGTGACAGACAGTGGTACAGACTGTTGAAGAATGAAGAGGAATGTCTACCGGTGTAAACTACCAGCATTTCAGTTAAAAGCAGGTATTTACATTAAGACCTAATCTTCCGTTCTTGGAATGCCTTCAAGAGTGGCTGTCTGAAGACGAGACAATTACAGATGCATTTGATAAGGCAACAGGTATTCAAGCACCTGAAAAATGGGCTGCACTATAGCAGTAGAACATTAATACACATATTTATGCACTACAGGGGGCATGATTAAAAATGAAATGGCAATGATAAAATGTATAAATATAGCTAACTTCCAACATGAATGTTCCCAATTTGTTTTTAAAAGCATAATGAAGGTTACAGTGGCTCATTCCATTTGAAAAAGGCACTTTCATGTCTTCCAGTTGAAAGTGCACTGCTTCCCCTACTGGTTGAAGTGGTGAAGTCAATTTCTCCGTCTTTGGTCCCGGTTAGACAGGAGATGCGGCTTGACGTGGGTTGAGGGCTGCATGTGCTTGGACACCTCATCAAAATCCTGCATCTTTACAGTTTGGGCTGGCTTGACAACTTTATCTTCAGATTCTCGGCCAGTTTGTCCAAGAACTCAAAAGTGTTGAGGTAATCTGAGCGTTTAACACTTCAAAGAAATAAAGAGAAAGAAATGCATAAATATCAGAACTATCCTTGCACAGGCATGGATATACTTTAAAACTGTATATTTACAGAAAGTGGTTAGTTTTTTATTTTTATGCAATATTACTTTAACACTGAATTTACAGTCTTTGTGTCTTTTCTAAGTCACCTATAAGTCATCATCAAATCCCCATGTCTAACACCACTCTATAACTGACAAAACCATAATAACCGAGAAATCGATCCAATGACCTTCAATAAATAACATATATTTTAGAGCAAGTGACCCAAAGTAGATAATGAACGTACCCAGACATGCCCTTGATGCAGATGGCCAGGTCCTTGGTCATGAAACCAGCTTCAATGGTCTCAATACAAACGGTCTCTAGTGCCTCAGCAAAAACACGCAGCTCTGCATTCTTATCCAGCTCCGCCCGGTGCAGCAGTCCTCGCGTCCACGCAAAGATGGAGGCTGATGGGATAAAATTGTGAGTCTATGAAGCTGCATTGTGTGACGAGCGTTGTTTTTATATGATCATGAAAAACTGTTTCAATGGCATCATCTGGATTTATTGATTAACCCTCTTATTATCTTTGGGGTCTTTTTGACCCGCAAATGACTTTTGGTCAAATTTTAAAAAATGTTCTCTTTTTCCAAATGGAATGAAACTTTCTACAACTCTTTACACTGTCATGATCTACCAAAAAAATATTTTGGAATGATGTCTGTCTTTATATTAGCATGAAAAAAATTCCAGCACTCTTTATCTTCGGGGTCCCTGGAGACCCCGCATAGTAAATATACAAAATTCATCATTAAAATCAGCAACAACGAAGAAACAACGCAGATCACATAGACAGAAATAAAGTGGCACACTTCCAACAATACAAAAAACATCCAAAATGCACACACACGCACACACACACACTCACACACACACACACACACACACACACACACACACACACACACACACACACACACACTTCAAATACCAACACCTCCAGTAAACAGTAAACACCTCCAGTGCACCACCAGTTTTTGTTCCTAATTGTTCAAAAAAAAAAAATTAATTGAAAATCATTTTTTTAGGAAATCTTTTATTTATTACAACGATTTTATTTGTTTTACTGCTTTATTTTCTCATTTGTTATTGCTGTTCAGTTCATTGCATGTTTTTTTTTTTCAACATGTAATATAACTGTTCATTTCTGTTAATTTTTTTTTCTTTTACAGTTCGTAACTGAAACATTGATTTAAAATTATAGAATTATATTAAAAACAGATAATTGAAATAAATGATCAAATCTAAAGACTCCAACATTTCTCTTTGTAACATCATGTTCAGGTTTGATTCTAATCATAATGTAACATTATTGAAAAAACTTTTGTCAGGACAAAAAATACTTAACTTTGATAAAAAGTTTTTTTTTTATATATATATATATATAATTGTGATTTTATAATATTTAGATATGAATCCAACTGGAAAAACTTGTGAAATAAATATAGTTTGGTTAGTCAAATAGCAAATAGCTTATAGTGGAGGTCTATGGCCATCTAGTGGTTAAAGTGATATTTTTTATTTTAAAAGTGCATTTTCCAAAAAATTGTCAAAAATCTTTCATTAAACCATTTTAAATGATCCATGTTATCTCCATGAATGATAATTAGAAATCTGGGTCTTTCATAAAGTGAATTTTACATACAATGCCGTTTTTTTGTAAAAATCCTATTTAAATAAATATTTATTTATTAATTTATAGAAATTTAAAAGATTTCAAAAATCCTCCAAAAACTGCACAAATGTTGAGTAAAAACATTCATAAATAGAGTAAAATTACATTTGTAAAAAAAAAAAATTATTATACTGCTTCAAAATTACATGTTATTGTCTGGGGTCCCTGGAGACCCCAAAGATAATGAGTGTAGACACAAATGAAGATAATAGAAGGGTTAAGACCGAAGTGTTTCCCTCACCGATGGGGTTGGTGGACGTCTCCTTGCCCTGCTGGTGCATACGATAATGCCGTGTGACGGTGCCATGGGCTGCCTCAGCTTCTACCGTACGCCCATCAGGACATACGAGCACGCTGGTCATCATACCCAGTGAACCATATCCTAGAGACAGAGACCAAAAATTTACTCATTATAAATTTCATCATTCTTTTATAATACATTCACAAAGAGTAATGCCAACCCATTACGCAAATTCACGATAGGGCTTAAATTAATACATATTTCACATCCGGTCACCGCAAAGACATGAATAAGATTTAAACTCAAAATTATACACAACCATACAAAAGTTTGGCGTTGCTAAGATTTTTTTAAATGCTTTTGAAAGATGTTTCTTTTATGCTCACCAAGGCTGCATTTAATCAAATGTAATTTATTCCTGTGAAGGAAAAGGCATTACTCCAGTCTTCAGTGTCACATGATCTTTCAGAAATCATTTTAATATGCAGATCTTTTTTTAAAGGGAATTACATTCATGTAAAAATCTTTATTGTCAATTTGAATCTCGATGCTTCACTTTAAGATAAAAGTCTTTTTTTTTTCTTCAAAAAAAAAAGAAAAGAAAACTAAAGAAATCTCATTGACCTCCAACTTTTCAATAGTAAGGCAATCATTGTTATTATGTTCAGTGCTGACCAATTCATTCATTCCATAGATTCTTTGGTATTGGGTTGGGTGCAAAAGATAAATATCTCAAAATAAATGTGGTAATTTCACTGCATGTTAGTTTTACTCACCCTGAGCTACAGAGTCTGACTGTACGTCTCCATCATAGTTCTTGCAGGCCCAAATAAAGCCACCTTCAGACTTCATGGCCTGAGCCACCATGTCATCAATTAGCCGATGCTCATACCAGATGCCTTTGGCCTCATACTGAGCCTTGTAGTCTCTGCAACACATACACACACAAGCACAGTGTCAGAATGCTATTGTTACAAAAGCAACTTTTTTCCCTGTATTTATTTTTCAGCTTGTTCAGTATAGGCATAAGAATTAATGATTAACTGTTTATGCTTTAATGCCATGATAAGAGAAAATCTTTTATAATAAAACAATGCCATGCATTTATTGAAAAATAGCTTTATAACAGGCAGATTAACTCAATGCTTCTTTAGTTCAAAAGACCCTGTGTAACTAGATCAAGGTCAATTTATTCAGTGACAATTCATAAGCAACCACTTTATGGTTACTAACTTTTCATAGATCTCCTGGAAAATATCTTTGAAACGGCCATCATATTTCTTCAGGATGGTGTTCTTGGTGCTGAGATACATCGGCCAGCCTTTGGTCAACCCCATCTGTAAAGAGCTGTGAGCAAAGTCTCGGATTGAGCTGTCTGTGTTGTACATCCCCAGAGCAACTCCACCAGTACCTGAACATAACATGTTAATTATATCATAATGTAATCATGACATTTGTTAAGCAAAACTGGTCGGAATCTGAAAGCAGATATGCTTGTGCAAAATTATATTTAGCAACAAGTAGGCTACATTCCAAATGATTTCAAATCCAATATTTGAATAATTTCATCGGATCAGTTTGCAGACCCAGGAGTGTGTTAATCTCAGGTCACAGTACACTGTAATGACATCATCATACAGAGACATTTACACATCTTTCCTTACTCAATAGTAGGTGAAAAACAGTATGTGAAAATAGTAGTATAGGAATTCACAATGATGTAAATTATTAGAGTAAATGTAATTAGTTACCATATCTTTTTGGCTACATTGTAGTTTGACATAGTATCAAAGATTTAAGTAACTTTTACCCTCTACTTAACTAAATTTTAAAAAAAGGACTATTCTACAGATTCTACAGGCTTAATGATGAATTCATTAATGAATGAACATTTTTATGTCATTGTGGCATTAAAAAACAATACTTCAAAACATAATTTTAAAACACCAACACTATTGTAAATCAATGTAGGTTACCTTCAAAGTCATGGACAACAAACTTAAGCGGCTCTCCTCCGTTTTTGGGAGTGTATGTCATTTCCACCTTCCCAGGGCCAGGGACAACAAAATCTGTGGCTTTGTACTGTAAAAGTGAAGAGGACATGTTATGTCAGAAGACTTTTTACCTGTAATGTGATCTTACCAATATTAAAGGAAGTTTTCTTAGGCATGCACATTTTGATAAAACAGCAGTGATATGAACCCCCCCCCCCCCCCCCCCCCCACACACACACACACACACACACACACACAAATTCACAATTAGATTTAATTATAGACATTGTAATATATGCACGAGTAGGGGCTCCTCACTTGGTCACCATGTGCGTGTCTGCCGATAATTATAGGCTTGATCCAGCCTGGAACCAAGCGGGGAATGTTTTTGCAGATAATAGCCTCTCGGAACACAGTGCCACCCAGGATGTTCCTGATTGTTCCATTGGGAGAGCGCCACATCTTCTTAAGCTTGAACTCCTCCACACGCTTCTCATCAGGAGTGATGGTGGCGCACTTGATGCCGACGTTGTAGCGCCTCACAGCCTCCGCCGCCTCAACAGTCACCTTGTCGTCAGTGGCATCACGGTTCTCCATTCCCAGGTCAAAGCTACACAGCAAAAAACAACAACAAAAAAAGTTTTACTCATCCATGAGAACTAATCTGTGACGTTCATGACATACAATCATTATGCATTTCTATGCAAATCATATTTTAGTAGTCAAAAAATCAGATAATAATAAAGCTCTATTATAAATGTTCTATTATTGAATCCGATTCAAGTGGAGAGGGAGAAAATGCGTTTTATACGCATAATAAGTCATTACACATGTCAGTAAGCCATTATAAAATTAGTGGTTCATTCATAAATCTATAAGATCTTATAGCTTATAGCAGATAGCGAGCAGGTTTGTGTCTGACCTGGGTATTGTTCCGATCCCATTCCCTTTGCTTACCAGCCTACAAAATACTTTACAATAAAATGTCAAAAAATTACAAAAAAAGGTTATAAAAAGTGTATTACTCAGTTCATACTGACAGAGCCAAATTTGTAATGTTGGACTTGAAACACAATCAGAGCACTAGCAATCAGAAGATGGCGCCCCACGACACACTTTAAATGAGGTCAATGGGAAACTACAGCCATGGTAATTTACACTGTTGCAGTGAACTAAAACTGAAGAGTTAATTTCTTACTGTAATAAAAACAGACAGAATACTACAATTTAAGATAACTTTTATATTTTAATTTATTCAAAGTAATTTATTTGTGTGATGGGAAAGCTGAATTTTCAGCATCATTATTTCAGTCTTAAGTGTCATATGACCCTTCAGAAATCATTCTAATATGCTGATTTGGTGCTCAAGAAAACTCAACATTGAAAACAGCTTAATATTTTTGAGGAAACCATGTTACAAAACAGCATTTCCCTGAAACAGAAATCTTGTGGAAATGTTTTACTGTCACTTTTGATCAACTGAAGGCATCCCTCTTCCTGAACAAAAAGATTAATTACTTTAAAAGAATAATAAACGAAAATGGTACTGTCACTAAACCTTTAAATCATAGTGTACATGCTTTTTTTGCCTTCTTGTAGTAGGGGGACAAAATCTGTGGAATTCTGCAGAAAGCATAGCCTAGTAAAATGTGTTAGCTGAGCAGAGAGTACTAGAGCCAAATTGTTACAAAACTATTTCATTTATTATCCATATATTTCATTTAGTAAATACTTTGTGATCTCCAGCTACCAAAAACATGCCTTCAAACCTTTGAATACTCAGGAATCTCCAAACTAAAGTTAAATCCACACTGATTTAAATTCATCCAAGCAACTCTCACTTGTGCTCTGAGCAGTTGAGCAAATGAAAGGCCTCATCTGTTCTGGATACGTGTGACTGAAATAATGAAGGCGTCTTCTCAGACTCTCTACAACTAGCGAGGAAGACTGTGACATACTTTACACACGTTAAATGAGCTATAACACAGGGGGGTGGGTAGAACTTTCCCATACTTTCCTTGTTCTCGGGTCTAGCTATTGTGAAGTATGCTGTGACCTTTCACCCACTTTACTTCAACTCCCTGGCGCGACAATGATTGTGAAAAACTGTTGGTGGTGCTAGAGGATTTAGACATTTCACAACAATTTATGATACATTTTTAGGGTCTGCCATAGGCTTAGGTCACTTTAATCCATCAATAAAAGCCTGCAGTGCTCAACAATGCGACTAAAGGATGTTGAGAGGTAAAGATACGCAAACAATCTTACAACTCAAACTTTAAGAGCAGTTCAGTGACTGAATGAACATGCAAAGAGATCCCTCTTAAGTGACGACACCTTGTTTGCTAACGTGCTGATAATACTCTTATCACACTGATAAAGTTTTAGTTGTAGCACTATTTTATCATACTTCAGGTCAAGTTTATGCACTTTATTTATACTTCATACTTCATAGCAAAAGAATCACTCAGATCAAACTGTAACCACAAGCTCAAAGTTCAGATGCTGATGTTTCATGACAATTTCAAGCACAGAATGTGATGTTAGGTAATAAATGTTGTGACTTATGGGATGATAACAATTTCTTTGACCTTGAGGATTACCACATTGTGGCCTGAGAAATCTATACTGACAAACAGGAAATGCCATATTTGTAAAACTGGGCAGGCACCTGCTCAGTGGTGTGATTATTGTTAGTAATCCAGTTATTGGCATATTTTTAGAATATATAGAAATAAAAAGATTTTGAAAAGAGCTCCATATTAATTTATAATCTACTCTGTTGTGATATGGCATCAACTTTAGTACTATGGTTACCCTGGCAAATGTTTGTAATGCATGACTAATTGGCAGTAAAGTTGCATTAAATCAGATTAACGTGTTCATAGGGGAAATCAAATATAATGAGAGAAACGCGCGCGCACGCACACTTAATCTCACCTGTGCAGGTCCAGCTCCAGATAAGGAAAGATGAGTTTCTCTTTTATGAGCTCCCATATTACCCTGGTCATCTCATCTCCTTGCATCTCGACCACGGAACCGGCTTTGATCTTCTGAGACATTTTGGACCCTGCAAGATCGATGACAGTTATATATGGAGATGTATAGTAGTGTTAGTACTTACTCCCTGAAGAATGAATAGATTCCTTTGAGAAAAAAGTTACACAACCAGTGAGTCAGCATTTTTGACTTAAACCTGTTTTAACGGACAGCATTTCTGAACAGGCCGACTAATAAGCACCACATGTTAGATTAAGAAGTCTGTAGCATGTAACAAAAATTGTTTTTATGGTTTTATGGTTTAAACACTGCAGGTCTATGCTGTTCTTTTAAGTGCCTTGCAAGTACAGGTCAATATGGTACTATCTCTGTACTAATAACACACCTTATGAAAGAGATCAGTAAGTTATTATCATGTTTAATGTATTTATTTTTCAGAATCAGTTAACAGCACCTGACAAACAGGCAGCCGTTATGTAATATGACACTGGGCTTTTATCCACCAGGACAGATGAACTGTAATGTATCAATTGTGTCACTCTTATTTTTTAAGTTGATACTGGTGGTTACATTAAGCAACTAGAACAAAGGTCAAATACAGGACTGATTAACACACATAACTTGATGTTTTAATAAATTAATCGTAATGAAGCTTTAGAATGTGGGGTTATTTTATGATTTGTCGTAAAAAGTGATTAATGCAAAATAAACAATCGATTAAAAATGTAAAGTATAGATGACCAGCGAGGTTGTAACAATGTATTTTCTGATGAATGCACCACTAGTGTTTTCTTCGATAATGCTCAGCATACCAGTCGGACTTTGCAGGAAATCTCCAATCAAACGACAACGACTGTAATGTGATTTAGGAAACAACACAACCCATACGAAGCCTACCTTTTCTCTTGAGGTTTTACGGGAGTAAACGAAGAGATCTGTCTCAATTAGTTGATGTGTTATGGAAGCTTGAAAGGTTTCGGACTAGTCTTGGAAGGCGTTGTTTCGTATCAGCTGAGCGGATGGCATAGGCTCTCCCCTGCTCTGCTCTCCTCGATCAGATAATCATCCACCAATCCAAGAGAATAAGGAACTAACTCAAACGACTAGCCCTTCCCTCATTATGAATCATATTTGGAGGCATGTTTCTGGACATTAGCTGTTTGAAGTGGCAAAGACACCTGTCTTCCTTTAGGTGGCGCTATACAGCTCAAAAACAGACTCCTTCGCTCAGCTGCATATTTTCTTCATCTTCTAAAATGCAAATAATTATAATTATAAGACTATGACTTTGAAAAAAAAAAAAGAAAAAAAAACCCTAGTAAAAAATTCACCTTTATTCTGACATTATTCTGACATCCGCAAAAAAGTTCCTTATAATGCAATAAAGGAAACCATTTTGACATTGGTATGTCTTAACCTGACTTCTGGATTTCACACTTAATTCTGACGTTTCATTTTTAGTAAATAATATTGTAGTTTCGGGCAATATTTTAAACATAAATACAAAACAATAACAACAACACCTCTCATCCTCTCTCATTTCCAGAAGGATGGTGATCTTAACAAAAAAGGCATATTAAGGTGAATTTTGATTCTTACAATTGATGTATTTGATTTGTGTTTATTAACTGCGTTAAGTTTTTGCAAGTTTTGGATTTCATTCAAGCAAAAACAAAAAACAATTTAAACGCCGTCTTGTCAATATTTATTTTAATAATAATTAACACCGAAACAAACAATGAACAATTGAAACGGAAAAATATGTTTAGACCCATCGTTACTGACAACTTCGAGACAATCAGGGCCACCAAGCCCTGCCCATTTTAGACAACCCCCTTGCAGGCTTGCAATTCTACTCACTTTCATCGTTCTATTACCCGTCTATCTAAATGTCTATTTTAAGGTTGCGTTCTACTTAAAGGTAATGCTGTTAAGTATGCAGTCAATGGTGTAACATACAATCGCGTCTTAAAAGTGAGTCTCTATTTTACCCCCAAAGTAACAGAAAAAGCGTGAGCTTTCATAATAACCTAAATTGTTAATGATTTAGAAGCTGCCTTTACATACAAAACAAATAGGTGATTTTTTTTTAGTTATCATGCATCCTGCTAAACTTTTAGCAACAAAAGCATATAAGAAACAGCAGGAAGATAATACAGGTAACTGAGGCAAGACAGATCCAGGTTCAGCCTACCCCCAAAACGCATTCTGTTTCTTGAGCAATCCATATTCTCAGTCCACCATCGCGAGCACGCTGCTTCATGTGCGAAACTGTAGCTGTCTTCTCGTGAAGAGTTCGCGTGAAGAGCAGTAATGACAAGTCGCAGACAAGTCCATGAAAGAGCAGTCGTTTTCCTGCCTGAGTGCAGTATTCATACTTACCGGCAGATGTCACAATTCCATTGTTTGTAAGAAAGTGTGGGTGCTACAATTTTGTAATAATAGTATACCAGTGTGTACCTTTTTACAGCACTGGGGTTTTCAGTATTTTAAATGACATGGAGCCCCAAATATGATCATCCTTATGCGAGGGACCCCAATTCTGACCATTTCATAATATCTTTTACAGTCTGTCTGTCGTCATTTGGAATGTTTTAGGCTTACTGAATGTGAGTCTGCAGGCCAAGGAGACAAATTTTACATTTGAGAGTTTGTTTTAGCATGGAAGAGAAAAAGAAGAGTGTTTTTTGTCTGTGTTGAAGGATATACAGTAAGATATACAGTATAAATAAACTTGCTATGATTATTAGATGTTGTATTCTTCTCTTTATATTTTGAACTACAGTATTTCCACCTCAGTGGTAAGTTGTGAAATAGGTTATTTTTTGCCTGTGTCAAATCATGTTCAATTGAATATGTTTTTTTCATGGAGACATTTTTCTACCCAGAAAAAAAAAATGACAATAAAGACTTATTATTCCCCCCATTCTTCTATTCTGGTATTATTAGCAACACACATATTGACCGAGTTGGCTACAAATTAAATGTAAAATAAATGGTCAGAGGTAACAGTAAAACACTCTTGAACACATAGTTAAACTATTTGTTTTTTTATGAATCAATAACAAATAAAGATTTATGCAGATGATAAAAAGGAGAAATGCTAAGATCTTTGAAGAAACGTTACATTTTGTACAATTTTAACAATGAAAAAAAAAAATATCAAGTGGTGTAACAATTTGAAAAGTACTAAAATGCTTGCCTTGCACTTAACCACATCACTTTATTATATTTCTAAAAACATTTTCAGACATGGCTGTCAAGGTAAGAAATATATTGTAACTGAAAAAAAAGTGCATTTCATGAGTTCAAAAACGCGTTTTTGATTTGGCTTCAAATTTTTCATATCAACTACATTAACATTTATTTTTAAAATATTCTCAAGTTAAAAAAAATAATCTCCAAACAGTTACACTACCTTGACAAATGTGTCATTATATTATAGAGGTGAAGAAGACTATTCAGGTCATTTTTTCAAAGGAATTTTTAAATATCTTAGGCTATAAATATCTAAATGTGTTTTGTTTTTCGACTATTTCATCTGAACAAAGAACCCATAAATAATAAAAAGACAATGAGCTGGCACAAAGGTTCTAGCCTCCTCATCAGACTCTGCTCACCACGTGATGTGACATCTGCTGGTTATAGCAACCAGAGAACGCCAGTAATATTGATGTAGAGAAAGGATCGTGGTGGCACAGAGGAGTTCACGCGGCATCAGTGCGCAGTCGCTTCACCAGTCGGAGCTCCGGTCTCCAGCGCTGCCGTTACGCACAGGTTCATCTCATTACCAAGCACCTGATTTACAGAAACAAATACGCGGATTTTCGCCCTCTTTATGACACGATGTAAGGCAGATATGTGGGCTTTCCGTTGAGGGATATGGTCACTGCTGAGCTGCCAAAGTGGAGCCGCGCGTATCACGGATCGGGGCGCTCCTGCAGGGTCTAGGATGCGCGCCCGGAACCTCCCGATTCTTACCTGGGTTCGGGTCTGACCAGGAGTCCACTACCTCTGGTGGGCGCAGAGGGGGGAGGAGGACGCAGTCGACCCGCAACAGGATGCCCGTGATGAGAGGTCTGCTGGCCCCGCAGAACACTTTCCTCGACACCATCGCCACCCGTTTCGATGGCACCCGTAAGTGCGCAGGCAACTTACATTTCCTTCACCAAAGTGTCAAATGCAAATAATAAGTGTTTTGCGCAAATTTAACATCCACCCCAAGTTATTTGCATCAGTGCGTAATGTGAAACAGTTGAAAGCTCTCAATGCGCGTGGAGTCCTCAATTGCAATAGGCTATTTCATGTACATTGTTGAGGGTTGCTGGCATGGCATCGACAGTCATACGGGCATACTACATTTATAAGTATTTTCAGATTTTAGAATTATTATTCTTTTTTTATAGAATTTTATGCATGCAGTCTCATTAATTGCATTAAATATTTGTACTTTTAAAATCGGACACATTGCAGGACTATTTATGTAAACTGCAAACAAAGTTAAAAGATTTATTTTAAATATTCATAAAAGTTAGGTTTTGATTTAAAGTTCATGTCCGTGTTATTTGTCAGCTCCCCTTCAGCTGTTGTGCAACACAGAGCTCTGGGTAAAACTTGATTAAACTTAATCAATCTTAAAGAAAGGGATTTATACTTTCATTCCCTGTCTCGCTGCATGGGTTCTGGTTGCTGTATCTGCTTATTTTAGACATTCTGTGGAGTGATCTGTTCCCTGCATCCCTGGGACATTTTGATTCATTTTCTTCTCAGCGTCTAAAATAATGACATAATCTGCAGAATAGACATAATAGGATTTCACTGTGTTTTTAAGGATACATTTGACTTGACATCTGGAAGGCTCGTTGAGCGTGAAAGAGGTTAAAGATCCTTTAAAAATGGAAAACAGGTGCTTCTGTCACTGCTTTACAACAGATTGTGACACGCTCTGTAAACCACAGAGATACAGACAAATAGCTCTTGTTTAGTTTGTAAAGTATTTTTGAACAGAAGGGATGAGTAACTAGTGTTGTCCGGATGAGCAGTGGGTGTGTAGGTGGATAGAGGGTCGCTAACATGCAGCTTCACGTCCAACATGATGCAACTGTCCAATGGTTGAGGTGATGTAGTTATTCTCAGTTCAGTGCAACTTAAACTCAGTCGACAGGATTGATGGCATAATGTTAATTACCACAAAAGAATTATTAATTTCCACAGATCCATCTTTCTTCTTAGAGTGAGGCACTTACAACCGAAGTGAATGAGGCCAATCTTGTAAAAATATGTGGTTTTAATATGTAGCCACAAGACATAAACACTATGCATGTTGTTAACATAATTTTGGAGTGGAAATAAATGCCTTCTAACCGTTATATTTTACTACTTTGTTTCCATGACAATGAAATGTCAGAAATCTGTAACCCAATAGAGTGGCTAAAATGATTTAAACAGATTTACAGCTCAAATAATGTACACATTTTAACAAAAGAATTAGTTTAGCAGTTTTGTAAGCTTTCTATTTCTGCTATTAAATCCAATAAATGTCCACATTTACTTCCATTGAGCTCATTCATTCATTCTGAATAGGTTTTATTTTGAAGATCTGAATATAACTGGAAGGTTCAAATCATTCAGTTTACATATCAACTAGCAATTTGTTAGGAGACATGCACTTTTTATTATTAACTTATCTTGATAAAACAGATGCTTTAAGAGAAATCCATTACTGAAAATGAAAAATAGCAAATAGCAGGAAAACACCTTCCTTTGCTTGTGGTCAGAGCTGGTAAAGACAAAAAAAACTCTTGTTTTTTGTTTAATGGCAGATTAATGTCTGTCACTTTGTCACATCGTACATGATTAGGATCAGCTGCATTTAAACTCAGTGTGACGTGCACTATCAAAGGTATTATTCTGCTGTTTGATGCCAGAGTATAGGAGAGAAAAGGGCGAGGGGAGAGTTTTGTGTTGCTGGTGTGCTCCCATTTGAGAGGAGTTCAAAGACAGGCCCGTAGAGAGAGGGAATACTGGTAAACACTGGACTTCATTAATGCTGTGGGGCACCTCACATTCACACATCTAACAGGAAGTGACGGCTTCAGCCTATATCAGGTCAGATATTTTGAGTGTATACACTACTAGTGATGGGTGGATCAATCTTGAAATGTGATACCTCTGAAAAATTCTGAATTGTCTATTTTATCCTGTGTTTGTTATTTAATTTTTTTATTCTTTGATTCAAATGAACACTGTTACTTTTTTTGTTCAAAATTATGTGAATACTACAGGCCTTTAACATATTAAATATTAGAGGTCATGGCGTTTAAGAATACTATTTAACAATTAAAGAACACTCCCAATTCCCCAAAGAGCTGTTGAAAGTGAGAGGATGTTAGCTACTTTTGTTTATGTATTTATAAATAAATGCAGTAGTCGTCATTATAAGTGGACCTAACCCTTTCATTAAAGTTATTAATATTGAACAAAACCCATTCTTGTCTTAGGACTTTTTTCCCATAAATGTTGACTACTACAGGTGAAACTAAAAAAAAAAATAGAATAAAAATAGAATATCGTGTAAAAGTTTATTTATTTCAGTAATTCAATTTAAAATATTATGAAAACCTTTTCACAAAATTCTAATTTTGAATTTGTAAGCTTAAGCCATAATCATCAAAATTATAACAAATAAAGCCTTGAAATATCTCACTTTGCATGTAATGAGTCTATATAATATATTAGTTTTACCTTTTTAAGTTGATTCACTGAAATAAATGAACTTTTATTTTTTCGACTTTCACCTATATATCAACATGAATAAGTTTCAGACCTGACAGGATGGGTTTCGCGGGAAATCTTGTACCTACGTCACTTGCCAGCGCTTTTCTCGTCAACTCCGGCCACTTTGTCGTATATATGTATTCAGAGCACAGGGTTGCATAAGTATATAGGTGTCACAACAGAGAAAGGTTGACATGGAGCAGATTAAATCTCAAACCTCCAGGGAATCGACTGTTTTAAAAAACGCAGAACAGGAGTCTGATGGCAAAAAGAGAAAGCGACAGAGCTCGAATAAAACGAGAATCAACATTGGGTTGGCTTTTTGGAGAATGCAAGAACTGAGGGATTCAAATGTTGTAAAAGCAATGCAGAGATGGCATTTTTTTTAACAGGTGAGTATGTTATTTTACTCAAATTGCCATATGTAGGTCTTCAAAGACTTTAAATATGTGTCAGTGCCATTGTTTAGTCTCAAGATGCAGAGCAGTAATCATTTTTCAAGGCATGTTTATATAAAGCTACTTAAATATCCCAATTGAACAAAGGCCTAATCCCGGTTTTCATCTAAAACTAATTTTCATCTAAACTAATCTATAGGGTTAGGGTAGCATATTTTCATTATGGTTGTTGTAGCTCTGTGCTGGAATTTATTTTCAAGGAAGTATATATATATATATATATATATATATATATATATATATATATGTAACCCCTCACACCCGGGTCCTATCTATATATTAGGAGCTGAAGCACAACCAAAACTAGGTATGTTCTGCCGCAAAATGTATGCGGTTTTGTTTTTTAACCACTAAGGTCAAAAGTTAAATCCTGTAAATTTAAATAAAATGTCATATAAATATTACAATTTTGTAAGTGAAAAATATTAATATGGCTAGAAAATAGTTGTGTAATTTAAAAAAAAAAAAAGATTTGTCCTAATTCATAGCTATTCAGCCACAGCACTAAAACGCAGCAGTGCTTGCCAGAGGTAATGACAGGAAAAAAGTAGCTTAATTTTCAATTATTTCACTCAACTGCATAACAACAAAGCTAAATGGGACATTTATTAAAGTGAATCTTTTTCTTTCTTTTTTCATCAACTATATAAATTGTCAATAAACAAATTTTAAAAGTCTGATAATAAACAAATCTTAACAGTCTGTTAATTTGAGTTTAGGAATATTTTGTGGCTATTTAATGTTTATTGGCTATAATTTCCTTTATCCTCAGGAATTATATTGGTAACATTGGCTTTAATGTAATTGTATTGAAAAGAAAACCCTAATTATAAGGGGTATCTCTCCACCCGCATTTATAATTTTGGTGTCTTAGATTATACTGACCGACCTTACAACCATGCAAGATAGATTTTTGTTGTTGTCTACATAATTTAGTTCTCTTAAGCATGAAGATATCAGACAATCCTCCGTCTGTCAGAGATGTGTTGATCCCTATTAGACATCACATTTCTCTGCAAATGTTTCTCTTGATCTCAATATGAGCAAGCTAAATCCAGCCAGCCAAAGTGTTTGCTGTGAAGAGCTTCAGATTCAGAGAGAAATTAATAAAGGGGGGGTTGATTCGGTCTTTGTCATCCATATTCAATCAAACATTAATTCAGAGCGTTCCGCACATTTCAGATAGAATAAATGCAGGCCTTTCCATTCACCATTCACACAGCTAATTACACACCCCCTAACAAAACGAGTGAAGTCATCATAATTAACTGCCTCTAGTGTCAAGAATTCATCTCGGCCTGTCTGAGCATTGTGAAATCTCCAAAGAAACTGTTCAAAACATCAGAGTGATCCAAGAACTGACTTTAGATGCACAGTTACGCACACACACACTGAAAAGCGTTTGAGAATCAATACAAAAATACACACACTCAATCTCTTGAAATCCTCGTTCAAATGTATTCCTGATCTGTAGTCCTTGTTTTGAGAATGATATATAGTTTTGTTATTTTTTTTTCATGTTTGTGAAAGGTTTCACACCAAGGGTGCCTTTATTTGATCAAAACTAATAACATTTTAGCCTAATTTTTACAGTGATTATTGCAATTCAGCATAACTGCTTTACATTTTCAGATTACAACTGCTTTACATTTACAGATTTTTTGTATTGATTCTCAAATGCTTTTCAGAATACAACACAATATATCTGTACAGAATCAACATTTTTACCCCGACTGCTTCCCTCCCCCCACCCCCACAACAAATCCCCAATTACGTCTTGAGATCACAACTTGGCTGTATAATTAATTAAATACAGTTAAGATAACTTCCAGCATATAGTGGTAAGAAAAAGTAAATATTAATAATCATAATAAAATGATAATAAACACATTTCTATTTGTCACATTATTCTTCAGAAATCCTTATGTTGATTTGGTGCTCAAAATAATAAAAAAAACTTTCTTGTTATTATTAATAATGTTGAAAAAGGTCATACTACTGATTTAACATTTTAGTGGAAACCATGACACATTCTTTTCAGAATGCTTTGTTAAAAAGACTGATTCAAAGAACAACATTTACTTGAAATAGAAATCTTTTGTGACATTTTAAATGTTTTTACTGTCACTTTTGATAAATGTATCGCTTTGCTGACTAAAAGTATAAAAAACAATCTTACTTACCCCTAACCTTTAAAGAGTATTATGTATTCAAAAATTCTTTGCACGCAGCGGAGCAAATGTCTATTCTTCAATTTTCTTTGTTGTTGTTGTTGAAGAATTCCATTTCTGTGTATCCTGGTCAAACCTCAGCTCTCATATTGATATGGTCATAGTGCCAGAAATACCCTAATTGAGCCACAGAGTCCTTGTATTAGTGAATTGTCTATATTAATTTTGTTCATCTGCTCTCTGTAATTAGGTTATATGTTCACCAGATGGACCCTTTCTTAGCTCCTGTGTGTCTGTGTAAGTTGCACAACTTAGGGTGCTTTCACATCTGTAGTTCGATTCATTTGGTCTGGACAAAGTCCTTTTAGGCAAGTCAAGCCGCTCGGCCGCCATTTTGGCAGCTATTGGACTAACAAGACCAGGTTCCGGATTCTTAGAGACCAAACATCGCAACACCCTCTCCAAATCTTGGTTGGCTGTCTCTGTTTGGCCATTGCTCTGGGGATGAAACCCTGAGGACAGACTGACAATCGCTCCCAGCAACTTATAGTCCAAAATTTGGACACAAACTGGGGCCCACTGTTGGAGACCACGTCCATCGGGAGGCCATGTAAACGAAAAACATAGTCTATGACTGTCAACGCTGTCTCCTTGGCTGAGGGTAATTTGGGCAAGGGAATGAAATGGGCCACCTTCGAGAACTGGTCCACCACGGTCAAAACAACCGTGTTACCATAGGAGGTGATAAAATCTAGCCTCTAAGGGTCTCTAAGGGACAGGCAGCGGCTGAAGTAACCCATCTGGGGGTTAATTCACCCCTCGCCTGAAAACTGCCACTGGCCAATCATGGTTTAACAACCGTAACTAGGCACGGGAGGTTTGGCAAGCTTTCGAGCGAGGAGGATAGTTTGTCTATATTAAGGTCGACAAAAATGTATGAAATTGCAGTGTACAATTGTATCATATTATTACCCCTGCACCTGCTAATTCCTGTTTTTAGCTTGCATCTCCCTGTGAGTTGAAGTTGCATCTTCACAGATGGTGGACTAAGGCATTTGTGAACAATCCTGAAAGGGGTATTTGATTATTTGATTTGATTATGATTGATTATGATTAATATTTGATGTGACAGGAAAAGTGGGTGTGACAACCACAGGTTTGTCATCCAGCATCAATGTCACTTCATTCACAAGCATTTCTTTCTAAAACATTGTTTTAGAGGCCTGCGCCCGATCAGATTTCTTGCGGCTCAGGGTAAAATTCCAGCCCATTCTCATCCTTTAGCGTCACATAGAACGCTATATGACAAAATGACGCTATACTACACACATGGCACCCTTGAGCGTTAATATAACCTGCGAACCCAAGTTGTCATAAATCCTTTAGCGTAATATGAGTCTACCCTACCCTACCCCACACCTAAACCTACCCATCATAGCGCGCGTTATATTAACGATAACGGGTGCCATGTGTGTAGTATAGCGCCGTTTTGTCATATAGCGTTCTATATGACGCTAAAGGATCAGAATGCGTTGCCAAGTGAATGGAGGGAGCGGTTGGTTACTCTGGTGTACTTTGGACATGAGCAGGCGGTCTGACAATACCCTGGCCGAACTGCAGTGATGGCGTTCACACAGTTCCCAGTTCTCTGCCCTGAGCAACCCTGGCAAGATATGTTGTTTGCACCCCATTTAGCCTATGTGGTTGAATTTTGGAGGAGACATTAGTCAGCGACATTCTGTTCTTGCATGAATTTAAAAAAAAGATTTCATTGTGCAGAATATCTAATCAGCCAAAAGTTTATTTGTTTATTTGTATGTTTGGCTTAGTCTATAGTTTTGAGTAATAAGCCTATGTTTTTCTTTGTGACTTTTTTTTTTTACGATGTTGACAGTATCATGATAAGACTACTGTGTGTTGCTCAGAGACAAATAAAAGCTCAGCTGTGACTTAAGTTTTGTTGCCGGAGCAAAACTAGACTAGTAACTGGCAAAATTGTGTCTGAAATATCTGTTGATATGAACTTTTCTTGTTTTTTGAACAGTATAAAACTATATCACTTTCTTGATTGAGCTTTTGATGTTTTATGTAGTCAATACAATGACAGTCATATGACAAATCAAACCTCATTTTAAGTATTAATTTTTTTTTTAATTTTATTTTGCCCTGTCTGTCATTTTAGTGAAATTAATGTGCATTTAAGATTGTGTAAAGTGTTGTCAGAACTTGTGTATGTAAAACTCCGGTGACACAGAGGTGCTAGTTTGTTATGTTTTTCAGAGGGTCATTTTCATTGCCCTTTAGTGTGTCATTAATAGTTAGAGTGGTTGCCGTGTTCAAGAGACATGTGTTACATAACATCACATGCTGTTGATTTGAATTAGACCCATGGTGACTCCAAATGTCAGGCATCTCCTGCCTTCACTACCTACGCTCCCTTGCTTTGCATCCCTCCCTCAACACGCCCCTCTGAGAACCCAAGGGGATGTTATTCTGAATGACATAAACCATCATGTCAGACTCTCAAACTGAAGGACTAATTAGCTTTAGCAGTCCTTGAGAGTAATTCCTCGCTTTAAGGGATCCGTTTTTACTTATTTCTGTTTGGAGGGAATATGTGTACCGCTATTTTCTTATGACAAATTTTTATGAAAGGATGTGATTTGATTCAATTTATAATTATTTTCCTCCTTTGAAAATTGACTTTAGTTTAAAAGAAAAGAAAAAAAAAACATGTAAATATGTTCCCTTAGATTATTCCACCAGTTAAACAGTCAGCTGTGATACAAAACATCTCTCTGTGTCTATAATCTACTCGTGTGTGTATATCTTTGCATGTACTTTTAATGCGTGCGGTGCAGGGATTCATATTCAACACCTTGCACATGGAACAAGTTAAGGCATTTGTCCGTTTTTTCATAAAACATTTCCAGAGCTTTACGATTTTATGCATGACTCAGACTTCATAGAATAGAATAAGAAATAATTTTTGCCATCCTTAAGCGGTGAGTAAACTGCAGAAAATCCACCGAGCCATAGCTAAGCGCTCGCTGTTCCATCGTTTTAGCGTGTCTCGCTGTGGCCGGGCCTCGTGGAATCAGCCAGTAATTGGCCCCCCTTCGAACTCGGCTGCAGATGGAATTCGCTTGATTGAATATACTCTGCTCCATCAGGGCCAAATGTGCTATGAACCGTTCCTACTTAATACACACACCAGCACGCTGGAGAGAACAACCCTGCAAAGCTAGATGGCTCTGCAGAGATCATCACCTTTGAAGAAGATATACGGAAAGAGTTTTGCCAACTTTTGACCAGACCTCTGTTCCTCTTCTCAGGGTCTGAATGCACAAAAATAACTTAAACACTAATGAGGCAAACCACATTTTTAAATGTGGTTGTTTCACCCATTGATGGATGAACCATGAATTCAACACTAAACCTGTTTCTGGCCAAATGTCGCTGTCCAGTGTCCTGATGTTGTTAAAAAAAGATTATTTGAATTATTTGCAACTTATGTATCTTATTCCATCACAATGCAATTTTTACTGACTTGTCTCACTAAAGCTAATATTAATAGCATTAATGCATCTTTACTTAAATACACACAATTGAGCAAATTTTCAGCTTGACTGGAAATTATGCACTAGGAAAACTATTCTTTTTGCAATGGATGTTAACCTTAACATTTTTATTATCTAAATTTTTATTATCACCAGTCATGATGGAAAGGGTGCTACTGAAGGAAAATTAATAATAAAATATTCTGATTTTTGAAATATAGACTGTAAGTCTGGTCTTGGGACAAGGATCAAACATTTAAAATAACATTTACATTTATTTATTTAAGAGACTTAAATTATTATTTCTAAATGAGAGATTCAGATTTTTTTTAAGATATTTTCTTCTATTTATATGCTTTTCCTGAGATGATCACATAAAGGTGCTCATTAACTCAGTTATTAGGGTTCATAATGTGTGCTGGTCAGGTTAGGTTGCGTTTTCAATGAGTTTGACTTTCCACTCATGAAAGCTTTCTGCTCTTTTAACTGCAACGTTTATTGGTAAAAACTATAGAGTTCTAGCTGCGTTATGAGAGTACATCAAACAAGAGTGCCCTTTTAAAAACACTCGGTAGACAGAGATTTTATTGTGCAGCTGTGATATGTTCATATTGAACATCAGAGTATGTGTATCATGCATGAATTGCTCGAGTTGCTGGCCTATGGGCTTTGTTTGTGTGTATGTATTCAGGTGAGTTCATAGGAGGAGTGTTTGCTCCAGGATAAAGTGACCATTGGCCATTCTCTGATGCTGTTTAATGACTTCCTTGAAAGGCAAACCAGTCACCATAAAGACTTTACATTTTATGACAATACCCAGTAGTGGCATAGGCTCCAGACAGCATGAATTATTAAAGGTTAATAATAATTTATGAATGGCATATGTTTGACGCTTGATTTACCAGTATCAACACTGAGTTAGTTATGATATATCAAAAATTACACCAATAGTTATTAAAGACCTTTGGTACATTTTGTTCCCTTTGAATGGATATATTGCTTTTTAGGGTTCTGCTAATTGATTTTGATCAGTTTAATGAACAATTCCTTTTTTATTTTATGTATTTTACGAGTGTAATTTTTACAACGATAAAGTCTGTAAACATTGCCGTAGCTATTTGGTATGGTTACATGTGAAACTTTTTTCATAATACACACACACATAATATTTTTTATATATTTATATTATATAATGGATTGATAGTTTGGCCTTGGGACAAGGATCAAACAATTAAAATTACATGTGCAGACCTTTATACAAAGCACTCATAAATTAGAATAACTGCACATAAAAGGTATTTGAAAAAAAAAGGAAATTAATCATGCAACCTTTAACAAGTCTCTGAGACAGTTATAGTGACCTTCAAAAACCTTTAATGATCATTCCTAATTGTTTTATGTTTTATGAAGATAACCAATGTTATAAATACTGCAGTAGCTTTTTAGTATGTCGATCTTAACATCCTTCAAACAGGCCCTCAAATTTACCTCAAAACGTACCTGAAGAATTGAATAATCCATTTTCTTTCCATTTATTTAATAATGTATTATTCCTTCAAAATCTCTATGAATGTCTTTTGGCCCTGAGCTGATCTTTGCATTAGGACTCACTTTTGTTTGTTCTTGCTATATCTCCATTTTGCAGGACTGAGACACAGTCAAAGGTAAAAATATAGCTTTACCTGTAATTTATAAAAAAAAAAAAAAAAAAAGATAAGGGACACCTGTAAACAATGAACAGATGATTAACCAATGACACGTGACAAACAGGGAATCACATGATAGACATGGAACACGACATGACCAAAACGTGACAGAGACAAGACTGTGACACTAAGTTAACATACCCAAATACACACATTCATTGTTCTTCATTAGCCCAAGAAATATGTTTCTGAGGTGTCTGTTTTTACAGATGTGTTTGTTCTCCAGACAAGTCTTGTGTGTCATTTGTTGCTGTGCCCTCTATGGCCCTATCTGAAACAACAGCTTTAATCGAAGTCTGAAGGACAAGAGTGAGCAAGCTGAAAGGGCCAGAATCAAATCAAATCATATTTATTTCTAGAGCACATTTAAAAACAACATGAGTTGACCAAAGTGCTTTACAGACCCAACTGTACACAACAATTAGACAAATACACATATAACTAAGAGCAGTTAAAAGCAACCGAGAAAAGATAGGTCTTTAACCTAGACTTAAAGCACTCGATGGAAAACATGAAAAGAAAAGAAAATGTGTCTCTCTCTTAAACGCATGCACATACACGCACATAAAATAACCAAGACCAACATCTTTCATTCCAGGATTGTCCATTCCCTGCCTCATATTTAGCTAAAGGCCTGAACCAACCTGACATGTGACCCCATACAGCACAGAAGCTGCTGAAAGAGCAAATCTACTAAATGGGTGTAATTTAGCTCATGTCAAGGCCCACATAAAGTGCTTGATAGATGGAAAAACAGGCTAATTATTCCCCAGAGGATGTCCTGGACATTTGAGAAAGGACATCCCCCTAAATGGACACTAGGGATTAAGTAAAAAAAAAAAAACATTTTGGTTAAGGAGTGAGTGGTTAAGGAATCCCCTGAAATATTTTTGTGGACAGGGATCTTGTTTGCTTACAGTACATTTAACATAAAGTACACAGATGATGAAAGAATAATTTTTTGGGGGGTGAAGTTGAACTACTGTATGAAATATATATTTTTTAATTCATTTTACTACAGTATGCTGCTGAAACTGTTCAGCTGTCACTCTGCTGCACCTTGACAAGTCATATGTCAAGGATAAAATGAATGAGCACTAGGGTGACAACAGTGATGACAGTACATCTGTGTCTGTCAGAGAATGTGAATCAGAATTCTAAAAGACCTCTCATCTCAACCTTTCCTTTTGGATGTGATCTACACACACACACACACACACACACACACACACACACACACACACACACACACACTTAGCACAATGTGTGTGTGAAGGCTTCCTGTTCGCTTCCTGTTTCAGCAGTATAGTTCCCTTAGGCTACTGTATGTTTAGACAGAAATGCAAAGGTTGAGACTTGGTTTGGTTCTCTGGAACTCCAGCATGGGACACTGATGTAGTTAGACATCCATGCCAGAGTAGGATCCAAGAAATCTCTCTAATCTAAGTCAGTGACAGAATCAAAACAACAGGCAGGTTTGATGGATTTCAACCAACCTGAACCTGAGTTACAGGTTCTCCACTGTATAGTTGCAACCCAATAGTTCTAAAGACCATGAAACTTCTTGTTGCTGATATATTTCCCATTTAAGAGAAAGTTGTTGGGAATTGGTGAATTGGTGCGCCTTGCTGAATTGGTGCGCCTCCTTGTTAAGGCCATCGACCGCCTCAGGCCTCGAGTGGTCACCGCCCAAGGAGCCTGCCCTCCAGTGGATGGCGCTCAAAGTCTGCCCTCCCGTCGAAAGCCTGCAGGACTATGTCAGTACTCAGCAAGCTGCTTCCGCGCTGCAGTTTGTGGACAATCTGCAGATCCTCCAAGCCAACCTCCTCTGCGCATTGGACGAGAAGGGCTTGGATCCAGCTGCTTTTGTTGATCTAAGGAGCGCGACGGACCTTTTTCCCTTCGTGGCACTAAGACTGAAGCACAGGTGATCGGCAGATGCATGGCTGCGCTCATCGTCACAGAGAGGCACCTCTGGCAGACGCGGTAATCTGAGTGCGCCTGCAGAGCCCACTCTCATAAAGCTGGCAAATGCCGTTCGAGTGTTAGATGTAGAAATTGCGCCCACGAATCCGAATGAGGTTCAACCGAATGAGGTTCAACCTCATATAAATCAGGTTTTGACTATAAGTCACATGTCCGCTCACAAGCGCTCATGCTTACTGTCAATCGCTTTGCCTCAAATGCCGCTCACGCTTTAAAAAGCTATAATAAAAGCTCCCCATTCAGTGTAATCGGGTCGATACGTATGAAACTGCCGAAAGTGCTGAGTCTGACAGGTGCTGTTGTTCAAGCACCGAGGGCGCGCGCCATGCCTACATCTCCGGTTCAGTGCCCCAAGCCCACAGGGTGCAGCGATCGGGACCCAAAGACCATTCTCCCCTTGGCCATACATGCAAAAGCATGGGAAGCGATTCCGGGGGTCTCCAACCCGATCTCACGACCAAGTCGTACGAATTCGACGAATGATTAAAAAGTGACTAATTCGTAACAATTCATACGACCTCACTCGTACGAATTAGTATGATTTTGCTAAATCGTACATATTTTCCGAATTGGCCAATTCGTATGAATTCGTACGAATGACCCCTTACCCCGCCCCTAAACCTACCCATCACGTAGGTTTAGACAAATCATACGAATTCGTACGAGTGAGGTCGTACGAATTAGACACTTTGTAATCATTCGTCGAATTCGTATGAATTGGTCGTGAGATAGTGTTGGGGTCTCAGAGTGGATGCTGATCACAATAAGACAGGGCTATGCACTACAGCTCGCTTGCCACCCCCGTGTTTCTTGAAGGCTATGTGGCTATGAAGGCTCGCCTGTCGACTGAGTGTGCACGCCGTGTTTGACACCTAGCCGCATCTTCACCGAGGCAACAACGTCCTCCCTGAAAACTTTTGAGAGGATACTGGGCTGTATGGCCTCAGCTGCAGCAGTACCAGTAGGGGGTGACTATTGGAGTTATTTTGTACCGAAAGGTCAACTTTTGGAAAACTTCAAAGGATTTTCTCAATATTTAGATTTTTATGCCACATCAGATTCCAGATTTTCAATAGGTTGTATTTCGACCAAACATTGCCCTATCCTAACAATTAATACATCAATTGACAGCTTATTTATTCAGTGTTCAGTTAATGACCCATAAGACTGGTTTTGTGGTCTAGGGTCACTTATTATGCAATTGTAACCATTTTAAAGGCATCTTTTTAGGGAGCCAATCAATATCAAGCAGAATCAATAAAAAGTCATTATGTAATACTTTATTGCTCTGCTGTCTGACAACAAGATTCACTAGTGTTTCTTTATTTTTACACAATTCAAATATTGTAAAGTAAAAAAAAGATCATGCAAAGTAGGGATTTATTTTAGACAACTTAATTTGACCTAATTTCTGTCGAAAATACTAGCTGTGTGTAATCTACCTCGGAGCGAGGCTGCCACCTGCACTAATCTTATGAGTTACCATGGCAAACCCCATGGCCAGAGGGACAGGGCCACGCTGTGTTTGTGATGCGTGTCAGTCGAGCCGCAGCGGGAAGATCCAATCAAGTCCATTACTTAAGATCCATTTGCAATCTTACACCTCTTGACAGTGCCCTTTCACTTCTGCTTTGAAGAATAATGCTGAGGCCCAAAAAGGACCCAAATTGCAGACAGTGATTCCTTTTGGCCTACACAATAGCTCTATTGTTTGGCCGAGTGCTTTTCAACAGCAAGGCATGTCCGTTTGGTAACCTATAAGACCTGTTCTCAGCCCCAAAACTCACTTCAGTTACAATGCATTTCACCTTAAGAACTTACAGACAATTATTACAGCTAAAAACATTCCACCCGGCTCATGAATATCCTCTAGTTTTGAGCAAATAAAAGGCTCATCAAGAATCATCTGGGGCATGTGTCAATTCTTATCCGTTTTTGTTGACAAAGTATAACTTAAACCAGAAAGAGGACGAGTTCTCGAACACCATCCTGGACCTCTTCATGTCTCAGATCTACAGGCAATGAGGATCTCGGCGAATACTCTCCAAACAACTTTCCTCTGTGTAACTGTGTGGCTTAGCAACTGAAAGAATCCATCTACATTTACAGTTTAATACATTTGTCTATCTCACTGCTTGTTCTGTGTTTGAGATCGCTCTGATCTGGTTATTTTCAATTGGTTTCAGTAGATGAGAGTGTCCTAAATTGGGGTTTGAAATATGCTTGGTAATTCTCTTTAACAAGCTACAGAATCCACTGGAATAATGCTGAATAAATAGTCTCCTAATGTAGTCTCTTAATGTAAAAACAACAACAACAACAACAAAAAAACAAAAAACAAGAAAGATACTAATGAAGAAAGGTTGATCTTTCTTGCTTTTTCACGGAGCGCTGTCATGACAGCACGGGCATCAACAAGAGGAGCAGTGTCCGCAGACTCAATGCATCTAAAATGACAAATATTGGATTATTAGGCCATTTTAATTGGATAATTTGACCGGAGAGATTTAATTTTGTCAACGTTTAATTTTTTTTTCCTGGCCAATGTCATTTTAGTGCTATCAAACGATTTAAATATTTAATCGTGATTAATCGCATTAATGTCATAGTTAACTCGCAATTAATCGCAATTAATCTCACATTTTTATCTATTCTAAATATCTCGTGATTTCTTTTTGTCTCAGAAAAAAAAATTAATGGTTGGTTAATTAATGAGACGGTTAATGTGACCATCTCAAGGACCCCAAATACAACCATGATGAATTTGCTTTGAATAGGATTTTTTTTTTATTAAATTAAATTAAAATAAATTAAATTAAACAGCATTTATTTGAATTGAAAAAAATTGTAACTTGTAACTAAATGTATTTACTAATAATATATTATTTTTTCTATCTCCCAGTAAAAAGCCCAGTAATCTCACGTCACCTCTATAGTTTCAGATCTGATTGTGCTCAATTTGACGAGAGTTTTGTATCAAGAAACCAAAGTCAGAGAATTTAGAATATTTCTCATTAAATCAAGGCTGTACTATATGCATTCATTTTTATATATGCCTACTTTTACTGTAAGTTGACTTCTAGTTGAAGTTGATATCTATTTATTTTCTTCTTAAGCCATTTTAGAAGAAACATCTCTGACAAGCTGATACTTGAAACATAAATGAAACAACTATAGTGCCACGATTAGTCGACTTAGTTGACGTAATCGACCATGCAGATTAGTTGACGGCATTTTTTTTTCAACGTGTTGTTTTAAAATTTACCGCATATTTATTTTTGGTCTCCCATCTCAAACGGCTCACTGTAATTCACCTCTACACACAACTGGTTAATATGCTATCCTCTTCCTTCCCCCTCCCCCGCCTTCACTGCTTTGATATGAAAAAGTGCGGAGGCACACTGGGCTTTCACACTGGGCTCGTTTGCTGCGGTCCGAGCCCGAGCATGATTGTTCCCGGTGCCCCCGAATCCTGGTGTGTATGTGTGCGTCTTACGCATCTTGCACGGCACATGATAGAAAACAGAACGTGGGTCAATATTGTTTTCTTTTTAAATGAATTCTGTGGTATTATGCACAGCTGAGTGAACAACACAGATGTGTGTTAGTGTGTAGCATAAGGTGGCCTTCTGCTGCTTGCAAATGGACTCTTTGAGGAGTCAGTGGATTTCCAAATTTGTTGCCCAGCCCTTATTACACAAGCTATGTGTGAATACATTGCAGACTGACTCGCTCGTAACCAAAGTAAATCATCAACATTATCATCCCTTACATGTTTTATTTCACTAAATACATCCATGTTGCTTTCACATTCACGCGAACCGCGGCACAGGCCCAGCATGCACGCAAGTGTAAACGTGAGCTGCATAGCTGTGTGTCTGCCTGCTTTCAGCACGATTCGTTATTAGGCAGAGCATAGGCTAGTCCAAACTCTTTCAGTTCAATTCCAATTGATTTGTATAGTGCTTTTCTCAATACATATTGTTTCAAAGCACCTAGAAAATGCACTTTACAATTTAGAGTGATGTTATCAGTTATGCATTTCAGAAAGGTACATATAACAATCTGTATAGTAAGCTAATAATGTATTTATTTAAGGCAGAACATAGAGCTAATTTAATTAATGAATGCATAAATGTTGGACTCTGACTAATATGGTATAGCCTAATGGAAATGCAGATACTTACGCTTAGATTGTTAATACATAATGTTTTTCAACAGGTGACATTTTATATTTTGGCCCTTCAGTTGAGTTCAAAATAAAATGCACACAACGAAATGCCAATGTTTTTTTTTTTAATTATTAGTCGTTTAGATTAGTTGACTAATCGAAAAAAATAGTCAAAAGATTAGTCGTTAGAAAATTAGTCGTTAGTGGCAGCACGAAACAACTGGACTGATTAGGTTTACTGTGCTAAAGAGAAGAACTTTTTTTCTCACACTAGCATGCACTACAATCAAATACCGTAATCTCTGTGATGTAACGTGAATAATACAATAGTGTGTGAGCACCAACGACCTGTCAGAACAAACTGACATTAGTACGGCATGCATGTCACATTTAAAGAGTGATAAGTGGGCATATAAAAATAAAGGATAATGCACCTCTGCGTTTAGATTTAAAAATATACTGATTGCAGTTAAAATACTTTCTCTGAAGTCTTACAGGGTTAGTTCTCCCAAAAATGAAAATTATGTCATTAATGATTACCCCTCACACATTTTTGGGTAATCTAACCCTTTAAGAACACTTCAACTGTCTTCCTCTAAGTGTGTAGTTCACATGTAGTTCCACTGTGTCGTTCACCATGGAGACCAAAGAGCTTCGCAGGGTTGTGCAGAGCTCTGGAGGCCGAGGCAGGTGTCTCTGACTGGTCTCCTGTGAAGGGAATGTTACATGCTGTCTCCTAATGGGATGCAATACAACCCCCCCATGAGACCCTGCTTCACGGCACACCCCTGGAGGGGGAGGGGGTCAAAGATCCATGATACATTATACCAGGAATAATGTCCAATTATTCCAATAATGTCTGTTGGGACCATCAAAATAAAATGTAATCCCAAATCAGACAATCTAAAGTATCCCTTTCATTCTTAAAAACGGTTTGTGTGTTGATTTAAAAAAAAAAAAAAAAAAAAAAAGTTTCAGTGTTCCAACCTTTTACTATCATGCCAATCGATTTTGATTGATATACACAAGGGAAAGAGAGCAAAGACAGTGCTTAGTTTGAAGACAGAGAAAGTGCGTGCATGGGGGAGGGACTCTCTCTTGCTTGTTCTCTCTCTGTTAACATGCGTCCTGTCACAAGCAGTCATCTACCTCACTCATAAATCACAATACCTGATCAAATAAGGCTTTGGCAGGATAAAAATTAGCTTTGGCGGCTGCCCCCAAAACAATGATTGCAGAAAACCCCTGCCGTTTCATTGAAACAATAGAATAGAAATTTCATTGAATTATAAATCCAATAGCACTGTCAGTTACAAGGTAATGAAACTATTGAGAGGTTAGGATCCAGGCTGCTTAAAACGAACAGGGGAGAACCATGAATTGGAAAGCTACTGAGATCACATTTCTGATTAGTCACCAATGTGGACCAGAGCAGACCACTTAAATGACAAGTGATTGAAAAAGCATGTATTACAACACAATTAGTCCTTCTCTGGTTACAGCAGCCTTTTGTTAGTGTGTCCAGAGGCATCACTCTTACTCTATTTTGTCTCATACAGTATCGCCTGACAGGCATTAGGGTTTCCAGTACCCTAAATTGTTTTCCCATTCATGCCTGATCATCCATCTGCTTAAAACACTTAATGGTCTGTAACAATGACTGCATGCAGCCCTGTGCTTTTTTAGCATCCATGCACCTGGCAACACTGGCAGATATTAGCGAATCCCCTGGAGGGATCTGGCTTGTGTTTTTCCATGTCCCTCATATGTCTCCTATCCCTGCTCAGGCGCCAGGGGAATGGCCGGTCACGTCATTGCCAATGAAGGGCAAATGCGAGACCGAGAGCAGGCCCCTAGGGTGAAAAGTGTTGGGTCTTAGACTCACCTCCCGAATCCAACAAACGCAATGCGATTGAAGAGAATGATTCCTGCGGCAGTGCTCAATCCTGCTCACGTTATTGCAGTTCGTAATGGAGGTGCTCCGTTCAATGGCCCTCGGGCCAGCAGATACAAAAGTGCTCCATTAGAGTCGCCTGCTCTTGAGCCAGTGTTTAATGCTAGCAGGAGAATCTGGTCTAGAGAAAGATGATAGCCCTCTTAAACCAATTATGACAAATCAACGGTGGTCTGAGTCATCACTGAATGTTGAAGTTCACTAACAAAAAAAGAATCGTATGACCATGTTTGTGTGGACATGGTAACATGGTATTCTTTAAAGTATTTTTTAAAACATTTACTACTATAGTGATACACCATAGTAGCATGGGCGTTTCTTTAAAAAGCGTTTTTTGACTTCTTCTAAAAAATAAACTCTTTTCAAGAGTTTGTTTAATTTGTCTATTAAAAACGCCCAACAGTTTATATGCATGATGGGAGATTTTTTTTTTTTCTTGACAATTTTCATCGGAGTGTAATTCCCACCATCTTCAATTTTGAATTGTGTAGTAGAATTTTGCGATAGAAATGAATGATGGTGGTGGATTTATGTTTTGTGAAATTATTGAATTAAAATAGCTGTAATAGCTGACTCTTGTCTTACTAGGCTGATTTCACGACTGATTTTTTTTCATATAATTTTATGTATTCTAAATACAAACAATTAATAATAATTCCAACATAATTTGACAATTACAGATTGATTGGAAACAGTTGCAAACTTTAACTAATAAAAAAATTTTCTGTAATTGAAATACAGCTGAAAAAAAAATTATATTCGATGAAAAACTTCAACTTTAAACTTACGAAATTGAACTGAAATAAGTTTGTTGAAAGTTGAAGACATAAAAGTTGAAGACACCCATATACTGTACTGCTTAGTACCGACAAATAATTCGTTAAGTTGAAGACATAAAAGTTGAAGACACCCATATACTGTACTGCTTAGTACCGCCAAATAATTCGCCAAATAATTCCAAAAAGGTCAGACTGCTTCTAAAAGAAAAGCATTGAGGAGTAGGAATCAAGCAATCTGTGCTCTTTATCTTTCCATTTGGCCAAACTGTATTTTCCTTTTGATCTGATATTCAAGCACAGTTCCCTTTGCTCAGTCTTCCTTCTCTCTCCTATCCTTCCCCACTCTCACATGGTTAGTCTTCATTTGCATATCTCACGCCTTCCTTTCCCTCCCTCATTTTATCCTGTCTTCACGTTGCCAGGGTTCACAGCTGCAGAATACGTTCTGATAAAGTCAGCCTGCTGAGCTGTAAAGAAGCGCCCATGGTCCCTGCTGCTCAGACTCAGCTTTGAAGCGAGTACTGCTCTGCCATTCCTTCTGTGCGCAGATGCCCGAAATACCAGACAAAATGGTGTAAACATTTAAAAAAACAAAACAGGGGAAGGTGGGGGCAGCTTTCCCTTTCTCTCTATCCTGCATTTGGCTCCCTCTGTGTTAAACTCTCATTTGCTTTTATATAATGTCCGCCCACAGTTTATGGAATGCTGTTTGAGTGATGCGACAACTGGGGGATTTCTGCTTTGAGTCAACTGAAATGTCGCCATGAGGACATTGTGTGAATGTCTTTGAGTTTCTTTGCTGTCTTTTGACTCAACCTTAATGAACATTTGGATGCGTTCAGCTTGTGAATGATTGAACCAAATGATGTAAATAAAAAGCACGAATGACACTTGGTGATTGACTGGATTATTCACCTATGACCCAGTTTACCCCATTTAAAGGGATAGCACCCAAATGAAAATTCTGTCATCGTTTACTCATGTCCAAACCTGTATGAAGGGCTTTCTTCCGCAAAAGACATTCTGAAGTAGCCTGGATGGCAGACCCACAGCATTTTTTGGTCTGGAAGTTCGACCTGGACTATTTTTTGAGGAGTAATTATGCTCGATCCAGAAATGTCCGGCCCAATCAAATTGCAAGGGCGGGCTTTGAACGATGATGGACAGATGATCAACAGTTACGGAATCATCCATGTCACCAAAGAGCGCTTGGGTTGAATTTGTTTACAACAAAGATGAATGCCGATGTAGAATGGAGATTTTACAAGTTCACACTAACAAATAAGTCAGAATAAATGTGTACTGTATATGACATGCTGTCCGAGGAGAGGGCTCCGGGCTTGGTATTCGGCCCAAACCCAGAGTACTCCCCTCCTGGCTGTGAAATAACAAGCCAAGAGTGAGGAGTCAGGGTGGTGGAGTGATGCTGAAAAACTGTCAAGGAGTGTTAGGTGAGTTGACAGAGTGAATAGGCTTCCTATCATGCTGATAGGGTAACGTTAGACATGGTATTGTTTAATGAAAAGTTGATTGGATTGATTATTTGAACTTGCTCTTCCCAAACTTTGTTTATGAAACATAGATTCCGACATCGTGTCTGTTAGGCTATAGAAAATATCGACAGTGCAATAATTTTAAAGGAGGAACAGAGAATGGCATTTCTCAATCGTGTGGCAGTGTTCCACATTGCCACATTCTTGGAATTTTCGATTTATTTACCAGAAACGAAAAGTCAAATAAATTAATTCAGTGTTCGAAGTCAATTGATCCTTCTGAAATCAATCTAATATGCTGATTTTTTTTAATTATCAATGTTGAAAACAGTTCTGCTGCTTAGGCTAATATTTTTGCTGAGGGGTCCTAACTCAGGCCCCGTTTACACGAAGGGAAAACGCAGATATTCCCCTATAGTTCGGCATCTCATTTACACTAAAACCATGTTTTTATCACAGAAAAACGATTATTTCTAAAAACTCCGGCCAAAGTGGAGATTTCTGAAAATGCCGGTTAGCATTCTAGGTTCTCTCTTGTCGATTCTGATGATTCTGATTGGCTTGCATGGCTTTATCCTTCTCCCTACACTGCCACCCATAGGTTTTTTTGCATAGTTATGATGGCGCTCGACGGCATATTTATGCGGGTGTGTGCACAATGTTATTTAATGTATTCTTATGAATAAAAGTATTATTTTCTTGGTATTATTATTTCCATGCTTTTGACCAGTATATTTCTTACTAGAACAGGATGTTTGAGAATCTCTTCCTTCTCATTCTAGCATTTGATTGAACAAAAATGTGCATACTGTAGGATGAGTAATCGATATTTTTGGCATTTTCCAGGAAGCAAAAGATTGCATTTTTTTCTTGTGTATACATGCTAAAGGTTCATTTTGTCAACATTTAGTGGTAAAATAGCATATAAGTGAGATTAAAAAAATACCATACATGGACTAAAAGCTACAAAATTTTGATTTCAATTCTCTTTGAAACATGCTGTTCACTCACTTGAATTTTTATGAACTTGTCTGCCAGTGCTTTCATTCTCCACATGATCGCATCGGGTTTAAGGAGAACCCATGATCTCTGGCCATTTGACAGCTGACATCTCTTTGCCACTTCAAAAGCCTCACGTTGATTTTACCTAAGTGTGACAGTCCTTTCTCAAGTGCTATAAGTGTTCATCTCGCAGGCTGTGAGATAACAGAGGCCGATGAATAGCACTAAAGCACTATCTGATGGCCCAGCCTGCCTGTCCTTCTACCTATTCTAGATGCCCATGACAGCTTCAAAATGGTACTATCTCATACACTGCAAAATGGCTGTGACAAGGGGACATTTATTCTGACGGCCTTGTCATTAAATGGTTCAGAATCAGTGTTGATAGTTAGTAGAACATGTATTTTCCTAAATAATTTGGGTTTTTATGTCATGGAATGTGACAATGAACGATGATCTTTCGGTAGAAGGGGTAGCTGATGCTTGGGTTTTTCACTGTAGTCTTCTGAAATCACTATAGTATTTTTCCAGTCCAAACTACTCCGAGGGCGGATAATGAGAGAGTGCCTCTTTCATCTCCGGTTCAAGACATGATGAAAGACTAGTGCAGCCAAAACACCATTATCTGGATACATAGTCATTCCCAACCTTATGCTGGTAACCAGCTGGGTCCAGTCTCAAAGAGAGGGTTCACTCATAAATGATAATCCTAACTTTATTTGGTCACTCGTGTGTTGTTACAAACCTGTGTGACTCTCTTTCTTCAGTGGATATATTCTTTTAAAATATCTACGTTCTTCCTCTTAACAGTCTTATCATTGATGTTCCACAGAAAAAGCAAAGTCCTACAAATTCGCCATTGTTCCCAAACAGCCAGTTTCTCCCTCAGGATGTTGACCACAGCAATGTAACAAATGAATGACAACAGAAGATTTTCCGGAGGCAGCAGTGTTCATTTAGTCTGTTGCTATGGTCACAAGGTGCCCCTCCTCCTCCTCACATGACAGCTGAGCGTACATGTTAGGATGTCTGGAGGTCTTTGATGTACATGACGGTCAACATTGACCTGGTACCACTCATTATGAGGTTATATTAGTCCAGAGGTGAGAAGATGGAAAGTTAACCTGCAGGTGGTCCTGGGATGTCTTAATGGTCAGTCATGTATGAGTCATATTAGATGCCGGTGCTTTGTCTGGAGGCTGGAAATCGCTTCCTTTTGTGCTCCCAGAAGGCCGAACAGAGGGGATTAACTGGCTCAGGAAAGGTGTTTCTGCTGCTTTGATGTCTAAAGTGGTTTCTTCTGTATTTAGTCACTGTCATCCCCGAGATTCTTGCTTCAGTCATTGTCAACTCTCTGAAAGCTAGCCTACAGTAGTGGAAACTCTTGGGTATGTCTGTGTATATACCATTTTGCAAGATGTAAACAACACTGGTCCAGAAACACTTCCTGTTTCAGTTTGTAAGTGTTTTCTTTATTTCACATCTAAAGAAAACATCTTAAAGAGGTTTGTTTAACTTTTTGATTAAGTTTTATATGTTCCGTTGGTTGTATTTTATCCCAGCTTTTATGTAGTGTTATAAAACTGAAACAGGAAGTGCTTCTGGACCAGTGTTGTTTACATCTTGCAAAATGGTTTATAGATGTAAAACCTGAGGAATTACAAAATTTTGAAGTCTTGAGTTGAAAAACATTATTACTAATCATTACTAATTACTAATAGTAATTACATTATTACTAATCATTATATCGTTATTACTGGTCCCTCTCGCTCTCTGCTGTCGGTCCTTCTACGGCGCAAGGACCCCCCTACCGGAAGGGGGGTGTAATGTCACAGTCTGTCTTGTCTCTGCCTCTTTACTACTCTTCTCAGCCTCCCTCATGTTTTCGCACCTGCTTGTCATCATCGTTGTCACCTGTGTCTTGTTAATTATCATCATCTATGTCACCTGTTTCAGTTCATCAATGTTTGTACTTAGTTTCTTCAGTCCAGTCAGTCCTTTGTCTGTAGTTAGTTGTGTTTATCGTGTGTTATCCTGCCTGTCTGTACCTGCCTGAAGAAGTTTCTTTCTAAGTAAAAGTAATTGCATTGAAGCTCTTGCCTTTACATCTTCTTCTGCCTGCACCACGCTGTTACAAATATAGAGTAAAGTTTCATATTATTTAAAAATATATTGTATTACAGAATTCTGTCTTACTATATCGATTTTTGAATATTGTTTCATTTTATTTTAAATTTTATAGACCACTTCAGCAGTGGGAAAATCATAAACCGTTTTATCGAAATACTTTTTTTTAGCATCGATCTCATCAATCATTGATCTCATTTAATCTTTTATGACTGAAAGTTCAAGGGACATGATAGTTATATTTAAAAAAAAATGGAAATGAGTAAAACGGTTCGTCACACATAACTAGTGTGAAAATCAAGTAGTTGACATATTCTAATAGAGTTTAGCTCCTTTAAACAAAAGTAAAGCTAGGCCACACTAAACACTCCACAGCTACTCATTACAATCAGCTTTCACTGGATCTTAGTGACCTTGCTTTGTTAGGTCTAATAGTTGCCTGGAGACAATTAATGAACCGCTTAATCTTGCAGAGTTCTGAACCTTGTTTGTGCTGCAGTGACATGAGGAGCTAAAAACTTGTTGAATCTAAAATGAGTAACAGAGATATTGTACAAATGTCAAGATGTCTTGAAGACTTTGCCATACCTTCACTTATCGCATTTAATATTTTTAGTAATGTGAGAAGTTAGTGTAGTTTGTTTAATTTAGCATTTTACATAAACATTTTACATTTAACATTTAATTAATAGATTGCAATTTTCATGCAAGACTGTATTCGGAACATTTTTCTCACATTGTTCAGTAATGACAGAAGAATAATTTCCTAACACCTTTCACAACATCCATGTGAGCCTTTTACGAGTGTGTCTACTTAAGACACAGCGTAATGTTGCATTCAATAAGTCCTGATTTTGAGGAATACACTGGGGAAAATGTCGGGGAATCCACTGTTTGTTTATAGGGAGTTTTCTATAGCTGTCTATGGTAAATGGAAATGCACTTCTGGAGTGTTGAAAATGTTCTTGTTTCACTTGCGAGAGGAGTAGCTAATGACGATGAAGCTGGAATAGAACGAGAGACTCCATCCCTCCATCAACCCCTGTTCCAGCTCACAATGAAACAAATGGGCCAGGACTCCTTCATCATGGCTTGCTGTCATTCCTCATTTCCTGTCTGGCACCTGTTCTCTATTTTTGTAATGGACTGAGGATGTGTTCATTGCTCATTGCAATCTTTTCTCCCTCATTCAGTACTTTCCCTCAGCCTCACTAATACGCATATTTACTGGACCATATCGCTTTGCATCTCCATTTATACCGCTCTTGTCTTTGTCTGGCTGTATCAGCCCTGTTTATTTCATGCATAGTAATCTGCTGCTCTTTTCCCTCTGATAGTTTCTTTGCTCTCTTTCTCTCAATGACTCATATCTTTGTAGAGGTGGCAGAGCAATTTGGGAGCATGCTCCGCCACACTCGGCTCAAATGAAATGGCCCTTTATCAGCTGTGCACACTTATTTTCCCTATGTCTGATGAGGCGCGTGTGGTGAACCCTCCACCTGTGCCTCGCTTATGCTCTCTCATAATTATGAGCAAGCACAGACAAATTATTTGAACTTTCTTTATCTCCTTGTACATACGGCACATGATATGTCTTCAAAGTCTTTCTGATGAGAGCTGAAACATCTTTCTTGAGGAAAATGTTATTGCTCGGATGTTGCTCTTTTATAACTGACCCAGGCAAGTTCAAGGTGTTTTTTTTCCCTAACCAACTGCTAAAGATATACAATGTACATAAAACATCAAATATATTCTGATTGACTGCAATTGTGGCTCATCATACAAGAGTTTGGATTCACAACAGTCATATTGCTTGCTGCAGGAATCTTTGTGCCTGTTAGTGTTAGTGTTTTCAGTTATATTTTATATACTCTAAGTGTCAGATGTTTCTCCTAAAATTCTTTATATAAATGGATACAAACAAGACAAGAATGTATTGCTAAATGATTAGGGATATAATATTTATTTTAACTAATAAAAGGCTGGTATATATATATATATAAAAAATCAATACTATTTTGTCTTAAATATATCAAGTTTTATAATTTCATTGAATGCCAGGAGCTGTGTGGCAGTTCATTACTCTGCCAGTTGTGTTCAGGATGGTGCAGCGTTCCATGAATTATTTGTTGATTGGCACTTTTCTTTTGAGAATTCCGAGAGTGACGGCGAACTGATTCCCTGAAGATTTATATATTTGTCATTTTCATAGGAATTGAGAACATTTGAGGATTAGCTTCATGCTTTTAGTTACTAGCACAAAATGTCTGACTGACACACTCAATTCCCAGTGACAAAGAGGGTCCCTGTCGACCAAACAGACCAGATGGTCACATGACATTTAAATAAATAAACATATCAAAGCAATGATCTCATCATCTCAACTCTTGCACATTTTTTTTTGCTTTAGTTGGCTAACACACTTCAAATCCATGCAATGTGTCACCCTAATATCTATATTTTTTCTGTGGTGTTTTTTTTTTGTGAATTTAACCTTGCCACTTCTTACACATCACTTAAAGGCACATACACAACATGTTTATGTTTAAACTTAATAAAACACAGGAGCTCACCTTCCACAACCCAATTACCAGCCCAATATTTTACCTCACGCCACGTCTGGGGACTTAGAGAATGATATTAGTCTGCCAGCTCACTCCACAGGGTTTTAAATTACATTCCACCTGTCACCTGTTCCTGGCAGCTGGGCGCCACAATGTGAGGGCAAACAAAGTGGCATGAACCAGCAGGCAGCTGCAAACTGGCGAATAGAGGCTAAGGGTACCACTCTTGCGTTTCCACATCCTGGCTCTTTCTGAGATTTTTTGCTAAAATTGGACAGGCATGAAGATTTACTTATAAATTATTTCGGTCCCACTTTATATTAAGTGGCTCTAAGTACCATGTACTTACATTGAAATTAATAATTTGATATAATGGACTTATTGTGTACATACATGTTTTTACATTGTAATTTAAAAAGTACCAGCATGTAGTTACAGCCGTAATTAATTTATGTTATTACATCTGTAATTACACAGCTAACCCATCCCTTACACTTAAACCCACCCTTAAAACTACCCATACCACCACACCTGTTCCTAACCATACCTGTATCCCATCTCAATAGCACCAAAAGTGATTTACAATACAACATGAGCACAATAAGTACATTGTACTTATTTTTAAATGTAAGTACATAGTACTTAAAACCACTTAATATAAAGTGGGACCGCTGGTGTTTTTACTTTAGTCTTAAGGAATAATCAGAGGATTCAGTTGCAAGTACAGTAGTGTTTGATACACATACAACTGACGCTTTTGACCATACGTCAACATCCGCTGTTTTAGGGTACCCTTTAACGTCGTTAGATGACGTTATCTAATCCTAACCCTACCCCAGACCTAAACCTACCCGCGTCATCTAACTGACGTTAAAGGTAAAGCGTCAGTTGGATGACGCCCCAGGATCGTCATCTAACTGACGTTAAAGGGTACTAAAACGGCGGATGTTGACGTATGGTCAAAAGCGACAGTTAGTTGACGTCTTGGGATGAGACTGTGTTATTACTTTTATTTTACTTTTTACATGGTGCTCCTGCTCTTTGCTGATTTCCTTGATGTGTCTCTCTGTCTTTGTGTTTTGCTTTCACTTCTTTCACTTTTCTTTATAACTCTGGCTTTGTATAATCGAATTGCCAAACTGCATCTTTCGACATTTAGACCATTCTCAACAACTTGTTGCAAGGGGTTGTCTAAAATCAGAAATGAAAAGAAAATGTGTTTTACAGGTGTATCTGATGTTAATGTCACATGATTGAAGGGCAGGATATCGAGGCTTGCCCAAACCAGATGTCTAAACTATTTCTAGTGTATTTTTAGTCTTTGTTTAATTCAGCTACTTTTACCGTGCCACCTCTACCACCCCCAAGATGCTGCAGACAACATTGTTGTTAGGGGGTAATCTCCATTAAATACAACTTAAGCTCTATGAATAGCATCTGTGCCATGCTAAGGGTTACTGCAGAAAATATATTTTACCCATCCTGTTTGTAAAAGCAAACAAGAAAAACATTTACATACACTTTAAGTCTATGGGTCAATACCATAGTTTCAAGAAAAAAACAAAACAAAACAGTTAATCACAATGAAATTAAATTACATATTTAAACGAGAGTAGTGTCAAAATTGCTTACTTACATTGTCTTTACAAAGTTTAATAAAATTATTCAATTTAGAACCATGTAAAACTTTGGGCATGAAATGCTTTAAAACATGAGAACATATTCATAAATCACTCTGTAATGGAGCAAATCCCATTGGAATTATCTTGGAAATACAAAACTAGAACTTCCTCCAACAATAAAAGTATTTTTACTGTATCATTGTAAAAATATTAATGTTAATTTTACAGATTACTGTTGTGCTATGTAATTCATGCATGCTTTAGAAAAAGTACAAGATTGAAATGTATGCAACTTTCAGCCCATAGACTTCAGTGGAAGTAGAAGTGTATGGTATGGTATGGTATGGTATGGTATTCAAAATTATTTTCTGTGGTATCCACCAACATGCAACATAGGCCTCCCAAAGAGACGTCATTTATTCCATCAACAATAAATTATATTTAAACATATTTGAATATAAGTATGCAGTGGTGCTAGTCTGTAATGAGCAGATTTCACTGAGAGGCCACTTGTCAAAGCAGATATAATTGACCCGTGATTGATCCGTGTATCCATGTCACAGCAGCTCACACTGCTGCCTCTCCACTTAATCATTTTAATTAAGAACCTTTATAAAATCAAATGCCTTGGAAGGAAAGGACTCGGTGATGGTCTCCCTATGTCTCACAAATTTCTTGAATTATAAGTGCAGGTGTTGGAGAGTTTTAGTAATGTGATCTCTTATTGTCATGAGAGCTGATTTCCTCGTATGTCAGTGTCTGTTCACATAATTCTGCATTCATTATTCGTTCCCTCCAAGGTAAAAGCCAGTGTCTCATCCCACATTAACAGGTGTTGACTGGTGATGAATTCAATTGGCTAACACATTAAGGTTAGATAGCTTGTCACGTCCATCTTGTGAATCTAACAATAATTATAATATTGATTATATTAACAACTTTTCCAGATGAAACAGTATTATGTACTATTAAATCATAATGTAATGTGCAGAACTTAACCTTTTCTTCTCTTTACAAAAAGACTGAAATATTTAAAGGGTTCACCCAAAAATTATTTCCTAATTTACTCAACCTTAAGCCATCCTAGGTTTATAAGTATCTGACTTTCTTCTTTCCACCAAACACAATCAGAGTTATATTAAAAAAAAAAAAAAGAAAAAGAAAAAAAAACAATCCTGGCTCTTCCAAGCTTTATTCCAAGTGAAGGGTAACTTGGATTTTGAAGCCAAAAAAAAAGCACATCCATCCTTCATCCTAATTTTTGCAGGACTATTTCGTACAATTTAATAAACACATTTGTTGAATACCGAGAGAACAACCAGCGCTATGTTTTCCTCTGTGAACATGCACCCATGGATGTCTGACAGTTTCTTTGCTTTTTTGGAGTTCTGCAGTACCGTTGCTCTCATGGAACAGATTGACTATACATGCTTTCTCTCCATCCATGCAATAAATGCAAATCCTTGAATGAGCGCTGATTTCTAGTGCATTTAGGCTACTTGAACTTCTTCAGTAATATCTATGGTTTGACCCATTTAAGAGGCGACAAAAATCAGAATTTAAAATGGACTGAATAAAGCTCTCTACGAACTTGACGTGCAATGCCGCGCTGGCTGACATGTATGCGCATGAATCACAAGCTCACATCAATATTGTAAGTTACTAGCTATACATTTTTAACTAGTAGAATAATACAGCATTACGATACACATAGTCTCACCTTTAGTTTTCTTTTAACTATTATAGTATTTCAAAGGGCAAAACCATGAACATTAAATACTGATTTTACTTCTTCAATCAGCTGTCACTGCTTGAGGCCAGCATAGCATTAGCTCATTAGCCCAATGCAAACTCAATCAGTTCGACTTAGGAGGGCTAACGCTGAGCATGTACAAATGAATGATTTAGGAGGGAAATAGACTGCTCCCATAACGTAAAAAGCAACGACTCTATTTGCAGCAATGTTCTGTAAATATTAACTTCATAAAAACAAACCTGAGAGATAGTTAATGAGTTATGAATTAACTATGTTCCTAAATACGATCCATAACTGTTAACATGCATTCATTTCAACATTTATTTCAGTATGGCTAATGTACCCCTTCATCCTAATCTTAGACTAAACCATTCATCAGAAAACACACAAATACATCATGTATATGAGGTATTGTGTATATACAGTACACGTGTATGTATATTTAAATCACACATACCCAAACCCATACACATATTATATTAATTGTGTATGCATATATATATATATATATATATATATATATATATACATACAAGGGATTCTGCTCTGATCAGCTCTTTATGGCAGGTACATTTCTAATGCAATTTAAAGCGCTGCTCATTTTGTGTGGTTTTCATTATCTGTGCCTCTTTACCGCCTCTTACTCTCCCTCACTCTCTGCCACTAACTACTAAATCGCAATAATGTTCACCCTTAAATGCTCTTAATTAATTTACACTGAATCAAAACAATAAGCCTCTGATATCCTTTTCTCTGATCTTAATCACATCAGGGATTAAGTACGTCCTATTTTTATGCCTGAAAGAAACAAATCTAAACTGTTTATCAAACTGAACCTTTTGAGACCATCTTTTAATATACACGGAAAGATGAAATGTTAAATAGAGGGAATGCATTGACGTCACTCTCCCGCCGGAACAACCCCCCTCAGTCTGACCGAGTGGCAAAAGATCTGCTGCGTGACTGGATTTAATAGTTGAAACTGCGAAAATGTGACTAAAACAAACAATTTGATCAATTTAAACTAAATGTTGGACTCAATATAGTGTTGCTTACAACTTACTAAAGATCCAGTGATCCATGGATATTAACATGCAACGAGGAATCGTGTTGCCTGACATTTATGTTTGCCTAATTTCGACACCGGGGAAATAAAAGCAATATAGACCTAAACATAAAGCAAATTTGCCTGTGAATGCTTTACATAAACACAATATAGGTAGGTCTAAATCCGGGTGATCACTTATGTCAGTGTTGTGTATATATATATATATATATATATATATATATATATATATATATATATATCATCATATGGTCCAGCCCCTAAAACTTTATATATATATATATATATATAATACAAAATATATGGGTGTGGTTTTACACCTAAATTCAGCATATTGACACAAAATGATAACTACAAATCCACCTTTCACTGACTCGAGTCCAGATGTTTCTGTGAATTGCAGCAATCCATTTGCTCCACTTTCTATAGCAGTCTGTAAAAATATACCTCAGATTTTTAGTCAAATCTAGTTGTACAGTCAATCGCAAAGCTCTTTCCCACTTAATATGTGTTGTGTTCGTTTTTCGCGGCATTCACGCTGAAAACAAATACAGCCGCTCAGTCTTTTTGCCACTCACTATGAGTGACTGCAGGCACTCCGGCCGACAGTGACGTCACGCACATACCCTCTATTGTTAGGTGGCTTGGAATGACGGAATGCAGAGATAATCTGAATGTAATCCTATTAGCTATGCTATTCAATTATGTAAAAGTGTAAAAGAATACATTTGTTTAAAATAACTTTATTTTACAAATTAATGTCTTATGGATGCAGGAGGACAACTAGGTTGACAATGACGTTATGAAATTGAACGCACTGATCAAAGTGGCTACTGCACGAAAGAAAAAAACAGACACTTTGGTGACCAAAGTATGTGAGCGCTGTCTTATCTGACTGGAATAACATACAGACTAAAGGCGACATTGTTACCCTGGTTACCTCATGCTGTAATATTAAGTTAATGATCAACATGGTTTTAGTGCTTGTGGATATCCTAATGACCAATTAATGCTGTAATAAAGGGCTGAGAGGGTGTGTTTACTAGATGTCTGTGTGTGAGTTATCGAATGTGAAGGAAGGCTATTAAAATCAAACATGATACACACACCTTTCAGTGTGCTGCGTTCAGTTCAGCAGGTACAACTTTGCTTCTAATGTATGGTCCGTTGAAATTCACAGCCTTCTTAAGATTCATGTACTTACTTGGGGAACTGATCCAGTGAAATCAGTTTGGTTTGTCAGAACATATATTACAAAAATATGATTTTGTAGGCAGTGGAATCCTGCTCAAAGGAACAGAATGCATTCCCTGTTGGCCTAGGGTGGTTTGTACGGATTAGTCCAGGTTTTATGCTGCTTGATCAGCATTATCCAAATTGTTTATCTGTTCACATGTTTGTTCTGCCAGTACAGTATTCAACTTTTACTTCAAATAGCATTTTCTTAATCATTTACATGCACACCATTTCCCATTTACTCTGAAATAGTGTTTTCACTGCATTATTATTATTTAATCAAATCTTCAATTTATATTCAAGTGCGTTATCATAGTAGACAAGGTAAAGAATAAATTGCAAAGATCACCTTTGTGAAGGTCAAGTTGCTTTTACTGGTCCGTATATTGATTTATGGTCTTTTTTAAAGCTTGTCCTCACTACAGTAATGTGTCCTTGGCATCTTACAGTGCAGCTGCCTGTTATGTTGTACTGTAGGTTTCAGATGCAGATGTGCAGATATAAAAACATATTTCAGATACAATCCTATTGTAAATAAATCAATAAAATGGCATTTCAAATAAGGTGTTTACTAGGGCTGGGTATTGACACACATTTCACAATTCGATTCGATTTCGATTCACAAGCTCGCAATTTGATTCGATTTCGATTCAATATTGATTATTTTGGATATCAGGTACAATACATGGCACAGTTTCTCAATAAAAACAAATCTCTTAACTAATGCTGTAAACTATGGGTCAGGAGTCAGTTAGCCTGCCTTACAGGCTTCATTGGCCTATACTATAATATTGAAGGTAAAAATTAACTGATTTGTATACACTTAAATTACACTTTTATTTATTTTAATGATTATAGTTATATGAGCCATCTCACGCCACAACAGCAAAACGGTATTTATGTTTTTGAACTTCATAAGAAAATGGACGTACAGTAATTTGAAATCTGAGACTTTGTTTCATGTCAGTAGTACCAAAGCACAAAAATATTATTGCGATTTATTGGATGAAGTGCGCGCTACAATGTCCCATTCATTCCTTAACTGAAAACAGGATGACTAGCCGAATTGATTCTTGGGATTTAAGAATCGATATCAGTTCGTATAAAAAGTATAAAATCAATATTTTTTTTTTTACCCAGCCATAGTGTTTACATGATGCATACTTAGAATATGAACAATGTATTTGTGCATGGACACTTTCATTTATTCAGTCAGTAACTCGTAAACATGTTTGTTGGTATGAACGCAGTAAGAACATTTCCTTTGCAATTTCTGCCTTTATAAATTCTGATTCGTTTATCATGTAACGCAGGGAAAAAAAAAAAACAAAACACGATTTTACATCAACTCTAATTTTAGTACACTGCAAACAATAATTTTCTCCATCATTATTTAAGTATTAAAGACTTATTTGAAGATACATTTAAGCAAAATAATATATACATAATGCTTTTAACCCTTGGTCACTATTTTCACCCAAAAAAACACTGTAATAAGAAAAAAAATGATTAAATATACAGTATATTCTCAAAAAGTTGAGTTAATATACTCTCAAGCAAATTTATCTTGTTCATTTACATGTTTTTACTTGACAAAAAATACTGATTAATTATATGATTTTGATTAATTAAAGCTCTTAAGTTGACACCATGCAAAATACATTTTACAGTAAAATTAAATTAACAGTAAAAATGTAATTTACCGCAAAATTGTGTAATAGTCATATACTATTCCCTGACACTGACAGGTACAATTTTTTCATCAAACTTGAATGACAATAACCAATTTTCTCTGCCTTGCATGAATAGCCTCCTATAACTAACATCATCTCACAAAGATCCCCAACAGCATCCATGAAAAGAGAGCAGTGTGAGAGGCCATTCGTTGCAGAGTAACAAATTAGGATTTGTCACAAATACACACTTCACGCAGAACACCTCAGAATGACATGAATAGAAAGAAAGAATAGCCCATAAGCTTGTCCAATTTTTAAGTGCTGTGAACATGCATTGTAGCTATTATTACTGGTCCAAAAATTGCCACCTTCTCTAGAAAGAGGTAAAGAGACTGCAAAAGCTAAAAGGAGGCACAAATTGAAAAGCAATGAGGGGGACATGGGGTGTGTGAAAGGAAACAAAGACAGGTGTTGATGCAGCATTGAGACAACTTAGACAATGTATGAATCTATGAATATTTTTAGAAATAGTTAGTCTATATAACAGCATATGCTAAATATCAACCTATAGGCTGATTGGAAAAAAGTGTATCTACTTAAATTTGTGCAAAAAAAAGGCAAAACTGTTTGAGATTTATAAGATTTACAAAAGATTTCCATTTCACATAAACACTGTTCTTTTCTCAATAAATCATGAAAAAAAATGTACACAACTGTTTTTTAACACTGAAAATAATGAGAAATGTTTCTTAAACAGAAAATCAGCATTATGATTTCCAAGGACCATGTGACACTGAAGACTAATGATGCTGAAAATTTAGCTTTGCTAACACAGGAACAAACTGGTGTCTTTTCCATTTTTCCTGTTTGCGCTTTAAAAGGCCTACGCTCAAATCAGGGCGCCCTAGTTAAGCACATTCAGTTTGCTCCTAACTACTCGCTGCTCGCTTTCTGCAATATTGAAACAGGACTTGATGTATTCACGCTCCATTCATCTCTAAAAGTCTTCACGGAGCTAACTTAAGTTTCTTTTTAATGCTCATTGTTAAAAGTTTTTAGGATATGGGCACCATGCTGTTGCTAATGCTATCCGTGTGCTAGTCGTTTTCTTTTAAATGCTCTTGCTAGGCTTATGCGATCATTTTGGCAATGTGCGTTACTTATCTGTTGTCATTGGCAACTGCTCGCGTTACACATGCAGTGATGTAGCACTATGCAGCGATATTAGCACTATGCAGCACAGTTAGTAAACAACAATTCATGGTGCACACTGAATTATTTCTGCTGTGGCACAGCTCTAAAAAGACATAGTAAACAGTTGAGTCAATTAAAAGAAAGTCTCATCTGCTAAATCTTACTTGTCAGTCTTTTGCATAGTTACATTTCCCCTGGATGTGCTTGCTGGCTGCTTAATTCATCCTTCATTTATTTTTATCACAGGTGGCTTTATGGTCAGTTTGGGGGAAATAGTTTAGCTCTCCTTGTCCCAATTCATGTGAGCGTCCCCTAAAGCTGCTGCTGTCCACTGACTCTCTGCTAAATCCATGGTGCTCATGAATGGTCAGGAGACTCATCTGAAATGAAACGTATTCCCAACTAATTCGTATTTATTCATAAAGATTTCTAAGCATTTTAACTGTCTAATAATTCCATCTATTGTCTTATTCACAAGAGGTTGCCAGGTATGGTTTGTTTTGGGGGAATAGTTCTGCTCTCCCAGTACTAAACTGTGAGCATTCCCTAATGCTGCTGCTGACTCATGAAAGGTCAGAGGACTCCCTGAACAGAACCATACCGACAAATTTTAAAGGGATTCTATGCAGTTTTTTAACTTAACTGAACATCTTCAGAGTTATTGAAATGGTTATATGACTTCTTTCGGGTTGAATGGTGGGTGTCTCGCAGAAAAGGACCGCTGGCACTACACATAGGTAGAGAGGGATGGAGTTTGTCACACTATCGTCATGGCTCAGCCGGCATACAAGAAGTAGAAAGCTAGGAAATCATTGTCGGAGGAACAGAGAAAGAAGAAATGGCAGACAGACCGAGCAAGGATTCAGACACGAGCATAGGCGTAATATGCGGGTGTGATATGTCCCCATTGAAACATCTCCAGTTAACTCTAGTACAGCATTCATTTCGTTCGTTTGTTAACTAAGAGGTGATCTGAAATCTGTTGTTTTTGAAATCAAGTGACCAAAGTGCTCGTTGCCGCTGAGATCAGTGGCGCGAATACAGTGTTCTATTATGATAAGCACAGTCTTCACATGGACACGCAACTCAATCCGTTGCGGAGACTGAGAGACTCTCCATATTTGTTACGGTGATATTCACAGAACCTAATGCACAAAAAACTTGTCCCTGCTTGAAACACAACCACTAATAAACAATTGGTTTTGATAAGGAAAATAAACTATACTACTAGTGTGGATTAGAACCCAGACACACTTGGCGAAAGTTCTCTGGACGATTAAAGTTCATGAGAATAATTGTCGGATCTATGTATTTAATCACGTGAAAATTCTCACCAATAACAACATATATTAGATCTCAAAAACAACAAATTATCCCAAAAACAACAAATTAAACACAATGTACTATTATGTGCTATGTCGCCATGTCACTCTCTGTGTGAGTGGTGTTTACAACAGTAACGTTATTCAAGTTTGACAAAATCAGGATTCCCGCAAAGTGCCCCTTTAATTATCAACTTGAATTGCAATTTATTCAATACAATTTCCTAATCATTTTTATTGTCGTATGTGTTCTTGACAGACCTGACAGAAATATGGAAAATTTAACTACATATATAACTAACTACTGACAACTACTTCTGAATAACTACAATAATCAGAAGTAAACAGTGTAGCTGACTCAATGTTTAGCTGACAGTGTGTTTATGTCAGAATGTTTATTTCAAACCACAATTTTTAAACTACAACCCGTTATAATGTCAGAGAGGTTATTTTTAAACCACAACTTCAACGTGTGCTTCTTTTACCAATATATTTAAAGATATAGTTTGCATTTCTACTCCAATCAACATCAAACTTGGCACTGAACTTACTCGTGCCCATAGCAAGATACCTGTCAAGTTTTAAATCCATCAGACTAACGGTTTGAGAGATATACGATTAACTGACTAACTGACTGACTGACAGACAGATGTTCATGTAATTTATAGATTGATAGAGAGTAGGCCTATTGTGAGAGATCAAGTGATTGAGTGTATCTGCATTTACAGTAGATATAGCATTTTCCTTTAGGCCAGTCCTTCATAATAAAAAATCAGTTTGAATGTCTTGCAATATCTTGTCTTTTTAACAGTTAAGGGTTTTTTCCCGTGTCCATATATTAAAAGAATAATATATTTGATGTATTTATACATTTATAAAATAGTATATTTTATTATTATGTTTTTAATTAATATATATATATATATATATATATATATATATATATATATATATATATATATTGCTGAAACAGGGTATGTAGTGCACATGAGAGTTCATGTTCTCAATCTGTACCTGTTTCATTTAGGCCCCACCCTCCTTCCTCTCACCATGGCAACCAAGAAAAACAGAATGGGTACCTGTCGCTTGGCAACATGGCCTGGTATCTCCAAGCCACAAGCTGTTGGAAGAGAAAGCAGATTAACAGAGAAAGTGTGATAGCTGCCAACAAGCAGCGACATTAACACTCAATGCATGTGGGTGTCTGTGTGCGAACATGTGGGCATGTGAGATACTCAGTCACAAACACACAGGCGCACTTACACACGCTGTAAACTACCAGTAGTCGCTTATGTGTAAAGTGAATTTGCACTTTTTTGAAATGTATACCTCAGTTGAACCCTTCAGTCTGTTTCTAAGCGGTGCTTTCAGCCGCTATGATCAGATTCAAACTAAATGCATTAGTTTACATTTCAAGTTGCCTTGAGGTGACTGCTGCGTGATATATGGATGGTGTTTGATTTATGAGCCTTGTGTTTGAATAAACATAATGTTCGGTGTGTGTGTGTGTGTGTGTGTGGACGGGACGTTTGATCATACTTGCTGGACCAAGATGTTTTACAAGTCAAATGAAGCCCTCATCTGATGGGGAAAGGAAAGCTAGTTTCAAGCTTTTATCTGTTTTAGGAATGTTAGCTTACAGTATTGGAATCTTTTTCTCAAGAAAAATTATCTTAACATAGAATTTCCTTTCAACTTTTAACAAATCAGGTGAAACCCACAGACTATCACCATCGACTCTCTTTAACCTTTTTAAATTAGTTTCACGGATTGTTTCCCTGAATACACCAAATTATGTGCTGTCGCCTCCGGTCCACATATGGTTCATATTTCTTGCACTTGATTGATGTCATTTCACATTGTTCTTGTAGGGATGACGAATCTTTGGTATTGACATTGCTATATTTTTCATCATTAAGTAGGCCTCTTTTATACTAGTTGGATAAGGCAGCTCATTGACGATTTACACAGGACACTTTTTGTTTAGTGTTGATTCACAAGCTTGCAATTCCATTAAATGTTGATTATTTTGGATATCAGGTACAATACATGGCAAAAGGAAAACAAATCTCTTAACTAATACTGTAAACTATGGATGTCAGTTGTAGCCTACTAGGCTTTATTAGCTTACTATAATATTGAAGGTAAATATTAACTGATTTGTATACAAACTAATTCTGAAGTGCACTGAAGAAGGCACGCGCCGAAACATGTCTGTACATATGCATAGTGCAGCCGACTTCATAGTGAAGCCTGCTCCTATCTTCACTAATTTATTTTTTTATATTTCAAATAATTCATATATAATTGTTTTAATTTGTAATTATTTGAAAAAGTACTTATAATTACATGTGCAATTTCATAAAAAAAGTTTAGGTTTTCAAGTTGGTAAACTAATTAATTAAAAAAAAAAAAATAGATTGAGAATCGTTTTGGAATCTGATCGACTCCCGGAATCGGAATCGGATCAGATTGTAAGGTTCCCAAATATTCCCAACCCCTAATGCTCATACACACACATGAAGTCTTGCAATGAAGTCTTCTCCCACACAATCCTCTCTATTTTCCTTTCATCACCCATCATATCCTTAACGTCCTGCCAAGCCTTGTCATTTCCATACTGGCTTCCTGTCAATTTGTGTCATTCTTAGTCTTCCTCCACCCTGCCATCTGTCAGACATAGTTCCCCCTCCTAAGCGAAACTGGCGCTCGCTGGAGAAAGATGCCCTGAGTCTGCATACTGCCCCTAAAGATTGTGAATCGCCCCTCAACATGGCACAGATTTGTAGATATTTACTGTTGCATTGTAGCCTGGGAAAACCCAGACAACTTCTGACAAATTTTGATTTTCTCTGCAAGTTAGTCTGGCAAAGAGCTCATTCAAGCCCATTTCTAATCCGTCGAAATTGTGGCACCAATCAGAAAAGTTGGGGCGAGCTTTACGGGATGATGACAGCACATATACGGTGAAGTACATTTACAAATATGGATGTGGAACTAGGGGTGTGACGGTTATAGTTGAACACCATCATTAGAACTCTATAACCGCCAAAATCATGTTATTAAAATATTTTTTTCATAATAGATAATGTTTAAATACTAATATCATGTATGAAATGGAGGCAGAGTTAGTGGTGCTTCGGAGGCTGGTACTGCTGGAGATGATTTGGGAGAGGTCTGTGCGCCCCGGACAGACCATTGGAAATGATTTGTCAATAAAGCTTTGCCAGACCATAACTCAGTTACAACTGAATTGCACTAGAAGTTGTTGAAATGATATAAGATTTTCTTCTGTCCCATTTTAATGGGCAGAGACCTGTAAGTAACCCATTCGGTCATTAAAACGCCACTGCAACTGTGTAGCGCGAACTTGTTAATAACCACCTAAAATAAGCACATAGCAACACCCTGGCTACCACCCAGAACACCCCAACATTGTGTTGGCGTGTTTTATGCAGGAAAGCAACATTTAAATTTTTTTTTTCAAAAAGAATCTGTAAGCATTTCTTCAAAATCTGTAAAAATCCAGTTTCTGTCTATTTTTTTTGTATTCATTCAAAAGAGCTCTGTGCATGGCTAATGTGAAGTTAGATTGGAGAAAAAGAGATTATCCTCTTTGAAGTGCATTTCAACCTCTACTATTCTCTGAAGACTTGATCGGGCCTTGTTAAAGCAAAGAGGAGGCAAACAAAAGGGATGATGGGAGATAATGTTTTGGCTCTGCATGTTTTCTTTAGGCAGTCAAAGCATTTGTGCCTTCAAATATATCTTCTGGTTTTCCCTTATTATTTTCTTGTTTTTATCATAGCGTTTGCAGTGTCCCAAATGAGAGGACACATTTGAAACGGGTTCCACTTTCTCATTAAATCACATAACAAACCAGATTTTACTGTTCAGTTGGCTTAATTACATTGCGTCTATAATAAATTGAACACTCTAAGGTCTTTGTGCCATACTGAAGTGCACTCCTGCTTATTTGTGAGGAGTTTTTCTCTCTCCCTCTCAAGAGTCAGGACTCTTTTCTCTTTTGCTTTGCACTCTCTCACTCTCTGAAACTCTTCTCTGCTCCCGACTTGGCTCCTTCCAGAAACGAGTGCTCTATACCCATCCTGCGTTGTGTTTAGATGTCTGTTCATCATCTCTTTTAAGGGCCTGATGTTGTAACTTCATTTGATCAATGATGAATTATTGCTGTAATTACTTTATACGTAGTTTTGATTTTGAACACATGAAGAGTTCAGATGCAAAAGCCTCTAAATGCCATTTGAAATTTTCTTCTTTAATGATGATTTTTATCAAACTTGTATATTTAGGTTCAGTAATTTCACTTAAATGGCAATGATAATTACCTATTAATTGTTATTTAATTGAAATTACTGAACTTAAATACACAAGTTTGATAAAAATCATCATTAAAGAAGAAAATATCAAATGGCATTTAGAGGCTTTTGCATCTGAACTCTTCACATATTCAGGCTAACAAGATAACAAATTGAAGTAAAAAAAGTTTATAGTTTAGTGAACTCATTGTCATTTTCAATAAATCAGTTTGAGATCATTTGAGCTTTGTGAGATGGTACATTATCCTGTTGGAAGTAGACATCAGAAGATGGGTATACTGTGGTAATAAAGGAATGGAAATGGCCAGCAATACTCAGGTAGGCTGTGGCATTTAAACAATGCTAAATTGGTACTAAGGGGCCTGATATGTGCAAAGCAATTTTCACAATTACACCTCTAGCAGCAGCATGAATCGGTCATAGGCACAATGTAGCCATTCTTTCATGTTTACTCCAAATCCTGACTCAGACAACCACCTGAATATCGCAGCAGACATCAAGACTAATCAGACCAGGCAACATTTTTCCAAACTTCTATTGTCCAATTTTGGTGAGCCTGTGTGAATTGTAGCCTTAGTTTCCTGTTCTTAGCTGACAAGAATGGCACCCGGTGTGATCCTCTGCTGCTATTGCTGCTATCTGCTTCAAGGCTCAACGTGTTGTGTGTCTTCAGAGATGCTATCCTGCAGATCTTGGTTGTAATGATTGGTTATTTGAGTTACTATTGCCTTACTATCAGAGAATTTGGCAGTATATTGAACTGGCCTCACAACTGCAGACCTTCACCTCCAAGATCGTTGACAGCTGTTGCATCAATTGGTTTGTATAACCAAATAATTTCTGCACAAACTGTCAGAAACCATTTCAGGGAAGCTCATCTGTTTGCTAGTCGTCAACATTGGGGTCAAAACACACTTTTGCGTCACCATTTGCACGTGGATTTCCCACACAAAACGCTCATCTAAACGCAGAATAAAAAGTGATGACGCAACGCCACTTTTGCGTTTTCTCTTTAGAATCGTTTCCGTGTAAACATAGGCTGGCCACAATAAAAGGCCACTCTAAGGCTAAGGCACACCTGTGCAATAATCATGCTGTCTATTCAGCATCTTGATATGCCACACCTGTGAGGTGGATGGATTATCTCGGCAAAGGAGAAGTGCTCACTAACACAGATTTAGACAGATTTGTGAACAATGAATGAGAGAAAATTGCCTTTTGTGTACATAGAAAAAGTCTTAGATCTTTGAGCTCATGAAAAATGGGGATCAAAACAAGTATTGCACTTATAATTTTGTAATTAATTAATTAATTTTATTATTATTATAAAATATTACATCATTGACTTCAAAAAAAATCATTATTCTTAAAGAATTTAAAATTCATTAATTCATTTCCCCCCCGATCAATCCTTAACTCCTGTATGAATGAAAAGTATCAATGCTTAAATACCAGTTCGTCCTCTCCGTCATTTTAATCATCATTTGATGAATCACTGCTGCCATTGCCAATAGAAAATGTAAAAAAACAACAACATCTGTTGTGAATAAATTTTTAAAAAAGTTTACAGCATGATACTATTTGCTCCAGAAAAATAGTGTTACATTTTGTGAACAAGGTGTAATGTGAGCTACGTTTACATATTTGAAGTTTTTTTAGACTGGAAAGAATGATAATGTTCTGTTCTCTCCCTCACAAACCCTTGCTTACACGTTTTAACACTGTTGGTTTTATTCACTTCTCACATTTTCTCACTCACAAACTGACAGACTGTTGCTCTCTCTCTTTCTCTCTGTCATGTGGGTGTGCTGATTTTTATGTGTGTTGTATCAGTGCACCACTCTCTCCCTCTTGCTCATTCTCTAGGCTATAATCAGCAGTGTGTGGGGGCCGTCCCCATAGTTCTCCCAGGGCTCTAGGGGCCAGTGACAGAGCTTTGTGTTTTAGAGAGAAAGAGAAGCAACGAAAGAGAGAGAGAGAGAGAGAGAGAGAGAGAGAGAGAGAGAGAGAGACCTGGGCATTCAGCTTGGTAATTATGTTGCCAAAGTGCCACGCAACTTGCTGTGGTACAGCACTAATAAATTGCCTGCTGTCTGCATTTTACTTTTTTCCATGCTTCGTTTTTAGAAAGAGACGAGGTGGAACAATGGCACGTTGTTTTCCGTTGTAATGGATCATGTGTTTCGATACGTTGATTAGGACAAATTTTTCATTAAGATGAGCTTAATTCACCCAAAAGGAAAAAAAAAAAACCTTCCTGACACCAAACCTTTGAATGGTAGGCAAAATGGTATACAAAAAACAATGGGCCAGTCAGATGAACCTGGGGTGGGATTAGCATGAGTATGTATTAACATCAGCGAATAGGAGTCACTGGGCTTATAAACATAGCATCGTTTCATTGTACTCTGTAGCTCTAGTTAAACACACACAACAACAACAAAACAAAACACATATAGGGTGTAGGTCTAACTTTCGGTTGGACTATAGGACCCAAAACCTACTAAATCCCAGAACCATACCAACCTGACAAGTGTAACCCAGCTAAGACCACCATGTCCAATTGTTCTAAAGTTCGAATAACTTGCTCAGCTCGATTCTCTTCAAATAGTGGCTCGGCCTAGACAGTTGTGCTGCTCTGACATATTTTCAGGAATACAATGGTGTTTGAAGTAGAGCTTGTGTAGCTAGAATCAGTTGCAAATATTTAAGGCTGTCGGTTTATTTTTCTTTCAGAGGGGTTTTGTCAATATAAACAGAGATGTATTACTTATTTTAAGAATAACATATTACAGACTATGCAAAAATAATAGGGTTAGAAAATTATATGCCCTGTCCTACAGCTATTGATAGGTAGAAACCATTCTGGCTGAAAAACATGGCCTCCGTCAAATGCGTCATGCAAGTTCCCAGAGGCTGTTGCAGCTTATATATATATATATATATATATATATTGCCAGTAAATAATATTACTTGGCTACACATCAGTAATTGTTGCTTGGTCGGTCGATCGATTTATTTTCACACGGTCATTGAGTAAACCTGCACAGTTGTTACAATTTCAGAGGGAAACTAGAAATATGTGTGTCATGTGGCCACCCCTAAGCACCATTTACTGTAAATAGCTCTAGAACATTGATAATACTGCACTAATTCAAATCATACTTAGACTACATTCACATTAGCCTGGCATGCCAGACCTACATCAAGATGTTAGGTCTGGGAACTCATCATTGACAGGGCTCAATCGGAGGGGCGGAATAAACGGTTGTCTTTCAAATTTTCTCTGCATGCAATTGGATAGCGCTACAACCAGAGGAACAAAGAAGGAGTCCTGCGCATTTTCCCATCAGCGGAGCAAGTATACCATATCCAGTCGGCAAAACTCCAAACAAATCTTTTTTTTTTTTTTTTTTTAAATGACTCAGGTGCCGTTCTTTGTTCTGGTTTCAAAGAAAAACTTAAGTTCAAATCATATAGAGTAGTGGTCAAAGCCGAATTGAAAGACAGCTGTTCGCCAGCAGACGCCATTCTTTTTTTCAAGTTCAAGTAGCAGTGAACGGTCGCAACCCTGTCGTCATTGTTAAGCATGCCCGCCGACTCTATACACGATGTGATTTGCCTGACCAGAGTTTGGTTTTTCCAGCTAAAATGTCTATGGAGAGTTGCTAGACCACACTGGTTGCGAAATAATTTTTGCTGCCGCTAGAGTGCATCTAGTCTACATTCACGTCACATTTGACCCAGATCTGATTTTTTGCAATATGAATTTCTGAAAACAGCCAGTTTGGAATTAAATGCACTAATCTAACTTATTTTTTGCAGTAATTGTATACTTGATTTACCTTTGGCATCAAGAAGAGCAGTATGGTCACCACATTTAAAAAAAATCACAAGCAAGAAAATGTCAGAAAAAAATCAGAATCGGACACTTTGTCTTGTGACATGAATGGAGACAAAAGAGTACTACTTTATGTAAGAGAAAAACTATTTCACATTGTTCTACAAATGCCAAATTCTAAGCCTTTGTGCCTTTGTAAATTTTATAAGCAGCAGTAGCTGAAAAAAAAAAACATACAATTGAATGCCAATTGAGATTTGTTTTATGTCTTAACTGCTCTGAGGTCAGTGACTCAGAAGTACGTGAAAGGCTCACTACATTTGGCTTAACGAGCATTAACTGGAAATCATTAACCTTTTTGGAAGCAGGCAATTATTATCAAGCATATTTATTAATTTAGCATTTGCTCTTGCAGTAATCTTATAGTGAATGCAACACGTATTTTTGTAAGCATCTTTGTATAAAGTTTCAAAAGGTCTTCAAGACTGACTCACCACTTTACACTATTCTTTTCCCAGTTCTTTTGATGGTACATCACTCACAGGATATCAATTCTGTTCCAGATACAGCAAAACTGGACTGGAGTTTAAGTATGTATAGGTTAGGCTTCAGCTCTCCTGCTGCTTCATTAAAGCTAAACCAGAACCTAAGATGACATAATCAATCAAACAACCCAGGTCATCTGCATGCTTTTTGCCTAATGTTTTTCAAAACTGTTTGTTTGGACATAAAACACTTTTCACATACTGTTTTTCAGTATGCGTATTTGGAAACAGCCAGTCACTTGCATCTTTCCTGAATAAAACCCAAAATTTTGAACAATTCGGTTGAGGTAATGATTCCATGACTCACTCATAAAGACAGACAGTAACTTATTGCTACCTTCTAGCATACCGATGGAACCTATTGAAAGAGTCACTTAACCAGAGCCGATCCTGACCTTCCTGGGGCCCTTGGCAAAAATATTTTAAGGGGCCTTCCTACCTGACCCATGAGCCATGTACACCATTTGCCATTGCCACACAGTCACACCTGACACCCCAGTTATCCCACAACAATTCTCCCTCGTTTAGTTAGTACTAATGAAAATGTAGTTCCTGATATCAGAAATAGACATTTTATATTAATATCAATAATTCACATTTTAAATAGTACAAATTTAATTATTGATATCAAAAATACATCCTGTGAATTAATAAAATCTAAAATAGTTTCCACTGCATGTCACTGTGTTTTAAATGATAAAAGAAATATTGATACTTGATGGTTATTATTTACTGAGTGATGTGGATCCATATTGACCAGTACAGTATGTCCAGCCATCAACATTTTAAATGCAATATAGTCAATGTCAATAGATTGCTTTCCATCGTGCTTTATTGCAGGGTTGTAACCAAACTGACTTGGAGACTAGATAATCATTGTCTTGTTTGAAAAGTACAAGCGCCTAGTGAGGAGTGCCATCACGCCCATATTGTACTGGTAACTTGTGCCTATATATGTTTTACTGGAAAGTGCGCGTTTCATTTAGTGCACATATGAACTCATGGTAATGCGCGACGTGATTATCTTTTCCGAGCTGCAATTTATAAACAAACACCGTTGCCTGTTGCCCTTCGTATTATCAAACATAATCTCATGAAAGTGCGTATCTCTTGCTACGTATATGCCAAAAATGTTTTTTGTGTTTTTTTTGGCGTGCAAATGCTACACACTGTAAATCTCTTGGGTATGATTAGGGGTGTGGAGTGCGTGGATATTACACGCCAAAAAGTGTGTATCGTATGCACGCGAAAACTGTGTAGGCCTATCATATGCATGCAAAAAATATTTTTGCCGTATAAATGGAAATTCAATTTGTGGTTTAGATACACGCTTTCAATTCACTGACATGGTGAGTGTTTTTTGAGAAAACATGTTTTCCCTCAGTCTCTTTTCTTGACCAGAAGGATACTTCCGCTTAGTTATCTCATCGATGTTGTAAACTTTGATCGACGTGCTTTGACATGAGGTGGAGGCTGGGCCTTGATTTATTTTCGGGGCCCTATGCAACTTGCGTAGTGTGCGTATAGGGAGGATTGGCTCTGCAGTTAACCCTAAAGACATTGGGTCTCATTCACAATAATTGGATTATTTCTTATTTGTACGCACAGGAGAACATCTCACAAAAATGGCACCTAATTCATTCATATGCACATGAATTCTTAATCTTGTTCTAATGTTAATGGATTTGGAGTATTCTATACGAGCGACGGTGTGCCCAAGGTTAGTCATTTGCATAAAACAGCCATACAACCATTCTACACAACCTTTACAGTCTTTCGTCATTCTCAGAACCTACTTGACGCTATCTAAAGATGCACAAAGATCACATGCAGCAAGATAGTCCAGCACTGCCAATCCTCAAAACCAGTTCAAACACAAAAAACACCTTTCATACAGATTAGACCCATCAATTCCAAATTTAAAATACATTATACTATGAAAGTAATTGGTGAATTCTGATTTGGTTAAACATTTGAATGCAGATTTCATGCAAATTTTGCGTAATTATGATCATTATCATTGAATTACGGGTATGTGTGTTCACTTATAAAACATGTATACAAGCATTTACACGTGTAGCACTTGGGTAGTGGAAAGTTGTTAAAATTCTGTTCCAATCTGAACTGAAGACTGAAGCTATACCATGACCTTGTTTTGTGTACCTGATTCATTAACCAATACAAGACACAAACTCGAGCTCCACACTCTACCATGGATTCGTTCATTATTTATGGGACGTCGCTATTGGAAGTCTCGTTATTTTATTCATCATGGTCCCTGTGGTTCTTTTGCCCTGTAGCAAGATGTCTGCCTTGCAGAGCCTGTGTTTACACAAACCATTTTCAAGATCTGAGATCTCTTCTTGCTTACCTACTCTGAACTGTCGTGTACTGAAATATCCAGAAACACTCATGTGTAACTATTCTTCAGCCATTGCAGTTCAATGAATGCAAATTTAAATTGCATTATATCTTACTAATTCATTTTCATTCATAGCATTAGAAAATGAAATCCGCTCAAGCTTTACATTATTTTGAGAATAACACAATAGCCCATAATATTCTAGTTTCTTCAGTTCAACATGGTTTTAAAAGTATGCTCGAATGGTCTTACCTTGAGAATAGATGTGTAAAAGCATCACAATGCAGTCAGTGTGTCAGGGTATTGCAGGTTGAAGACGAGGAGACAGGATTTCAATACCTCTGGTTTATTCACAAACTCAGATTACAGGAATACTCAGGAACTTCAGGAACTTAGGAATACTTTACTCAAAACACTGACCATGACAATAAAACGACCGACAAAGACTGAACAGAGCAAACTAAATACAGTCAGGAATCAAACATAACCAGGAGACAACAGCTGACACAGATAAAGATAATTAACCAAACACAGGTGAATAAGGACAAACGGGGAGCATGAAAACTGAAACAGGACTGAACCAAATACACAAAGAATGGGGGAAACACATGACACACAGGGTTATGTTTTGTTTCATTTAATTTGTGCTTTAGTTCGATTTTATGTTTGCGGTTGCATTTCATTAGAGTTGTTAACCTTTACAAAAGCACAGTATCAGACAATAATTTGTTATCAAAGACTTCTTTCATCACTTCTCCCCATAGATCATAAATTGAGGCTTCATACCAGCTTAATATCAGTTACATTTTACACCCTCTGTAATTATATTATTATAGACACAAAAGTCAGTTAGAGATACAATTTTAAGTGTCTTTAGTGATGACAACTAGCTACATGAGTTTTTACCTAAAACTAAATTTGTTTTAAAACGTCTTATTCCCTTGAAACACTATTTAAGTTTTTAAATAAAGTGTCTATTGAAGGATAAATATCAAAAAGTTTTATATTTCCCCTTAACTCCTGATGTTATGGGAGCATATTTCTGAAGAAGAATATGTTCACTCATACAGTAACATGCAAATTAGCAAAAATGTAAACCTTGAATTTACTGTCACTTTACATAATATCAAATGGACAAACAAGGTAAATTAAGTTAAGTTAGATGCTCTGCAGTACTTTTTCTTTCTGTTTTCGCGACCTGTCATAGAGATTATTGCAGCTTTCATCATGTTATGGTATGGGACTCCCCAGTCTACTTGGCTATTCAAAAGTGAAAATTTATATAATCTTTTTTATGACCTGAAATAACATTTTCTTTTTTAAAGTTACTTGATGCCTAAGCATTGCCCCCAGGCCAAGTGCAAAGAGCACAGTATGCAAATCATCAGTTCAATAGACAGTGGGTTAGCTTTTGAATCATGTTGACAAAGTTAAGCTTTTCATCTAAAATTTATTGGGAATTGAATGCATTTTGTACAATTAATAAAGTCTACGAGGGAGAAAAGCCACGGGCAAACTAACAGAGATAAAGTCATTAAAAAGCAGTCAATGTGAAACCATATAGAGCAAACAGCAGTATCTGCTAGCTGTTATGCTAATGCTTCTGTAATGAGCTGCTAGCATGTTATACTTGTCAGCTTTACTTTTATTCTTTTGTTTATGGGAATAACTGCAATGTTTCTGTTACTGCAACTCTGTGCCTGTAAGAGGAATGTGTGTGTGCTGAGAAACAAGGTTGTATGTGAAGTTAGAAAACTAGAAACAAATTTAGAAAAATATTAGCATTTACAACCTCAGGGGCCTGCTTACAACTGTTGAAGTGTTAAGTATATTTTTATGTCATTCTATTTATTTTATATATCTAACTGAGCTAAACATGTTGGAAAATAAGCTTACAACATACTTGTTGGCCTGTGGACTCAGGGGCCTGTTGGCTCTGATTTTGGACTATAAGTGAATCATAAAAATGTCTTCATTTGCAGACCACTTGATCTTATTTCTTCCTAAAAGAAACAAGGCAAAGAAATCTCACATGATTTTTTTTTTCACGAGGCACTGCTGATTAAGCAATAAAAACAAGTGAACTATCATACATTATGCAACCATTATATTTTTTAATTTGTAAAACAAACTCATTAAACAATAAACTTTGGCAATAAAGCTTGTCTAGCCATAAAATAACAAACATTAGTGCTTTACAACCATGCGAGTGTGCAGTGTTTGAAACGTTGGATAATTAAAAAAGTTGTGTGCAATTCAGAGCTCAGATTAGTGGTTCAGCGTCAAGTTAACTCATTAAAGAGATAAATAGGAAAGAAAATAATTAGAAGAATAAAGACAGACGTTACTTGATCAGAAGTATTGTCAACTTTAATTCAAGCCTCTTTTCCATTACTCGAGTAATGTGTCAACAAGAGAGAGAGGTGCGTAGCGGATTAATGCAGTTTCATGTCGGCAACAATTAAATCTGAAATTTGACAATAAACATCTTCAGATTGTCTTGAAAAAGATTTCTAGTGTTTATTTTCCCATCAGTGGTGTCATAGATCTATCTATTCAACCGCAGAGAGATTTACAAGCCTCTCTAGTTGAGAGTGTTTTGTCCTCCTCTGAGGTCCTGCATTAATCACCCTCAGCTTTTATTTACATTGGTAATGTTTCATCACAGCAACAGAAAGTACATCTAATAAGACTCATATGGAAGCTCTTGTTAGTGGGATTCACTTCATTCATTACAGAGTAATGAGAATAAACAGGAAGTTCTAGACAGGTAGAAAAGATGGGGTTTAGAAAAAAAAAACAGACATGAGACATGCACAGAACATATGAATTCAACAACGCGGACGTGACACTGCTCACGTACACAACATATCACTAACATGGTAGAATACCATTCCCTCAGTCATAAATAACAACAACAAATGAGTAATGGAATATTCTAGAAACTACTATTAAAGGAGATCTCCGGTGCAAAATGAACCTTTGGTCTAATAAAACATTGGTAACCAATCAACTGTTCTGAGATTTGTTTTCATGATAATCGTATGTATAGAGTTTTAACTCTAAAAACTGTTTAGCATATAATGCTAGTAAAGGGGACATTTACTAAATAAAAAGAAATTGCTATTTTATACCACTAACAAGGCTCAAAATAGCCCCAGACTAACACAGTAACATAACGAGGCTCTGTACATGCAAAACGAAGCATTGAGAACTTTGTAAGATACTTAATAAAGACAGTCTTAGAAGATACTTAATAAAGACAGACCACTTCGTGTATACAGGCAGCAGCCATCTGTGGAATATATATATATATATATATATATATATATATATATATATATATATATATACACTGTATATCCTGGCTGTCTTTCTCGAAAGCTGTTCTGCTGACTTCTTTGTGCTGTTGTCTTGATGTGATTGGTAGCTTTTCACTTCTCTTCCTTTCACTTTATTATACCTCGAAAATGATCCTGCAGCTCACTGCTCCATTTTAAATCCCACATTTAAATCTGCTCCCAGTCACAACCCGTTGAAATATTAAACACATTGGGAGAGGGGTGCCCACCAGCCCATGGATCAATATTTGTGCCTCGACGAGAAGCAATAAATAATCGATTGATAAGAATATAATTATGACTTCTTAGCTCTAAGGGAAGATTTAATGACTGCTGATAATATAAGGCAGCACATTCTTCTTTTTTCATGCAAATTCTCTCAATTTTTCATCTTTCTTTTCTCTTTTTTGGTGATAAAAGGACCTGCTTCTGAATACATGAAGTCTAAAGTAGTGCATGTTTGTGCTTGCACTGGGTTTATAAGGAAATTGTGTGGAAAAATACTGGACTTTAGATTCAACGTTTGGTCTTGTTTATCATTCACACTTTCTGAACTGAATAGTGTTGTTTTGGTTCTGCTTAGCACTGCATGTAGCCTGTAAATCTAATAAAATAAAGAAGGATGATGAATGGAATTTCATTCGGGAAATTGTTATAAAAAGCAGTTATGCAAAGTAGTTCTATAAATATTCAAACAAATGTAAATATACAACTCTGATTATATTAAAAAAATATATGCTTGGGCTTTGGGCATATTGATATTTATTTATAACAACAGTGGCTCTCAAAAAAATTCTAAAAATGAATGTATTTGGACACTTTCTGGTTGAGGTTAGTTCTGAGAAAATGTTTAGTATACCATTTGCTCTATACTTCATATATAATATTCAGAGCAATACAGATATAATATGTAATGCAAAACATAACACATAATGCAAAACAATGTTTTGAGTAGCTTATCACAGCAGCATATATACATGTAAATGGCTGCTTACCTCACTCCTGTCACATTCATTCAGGCATCTGTCAAATAGTCCAAAGGGGAACATAGAGCTGTAGTCAAATCTCAAGCTTGAACCCCTCCATTAAAGTCAAGCGATATCTACCCTTACCACTCTTAAGAATTAGATAAACGTGATCATCATAACTACTACTGTGTTGAGCAAGAGGAGGTGCAGGATAAGGAAGCCTTGAACTGTCTGATATCAGTAGTCAAAACAGATTCCCTAGGCTTATGGAAAATGTTTATAGGTGCCTTTAAAGCATTGTTGAGAAGATGTGCGAATTTAGCCCCCCAGTCAGTCTGGGGTGAGTGTGATAACAGAGCCAGCTCTGTTAATATCGCTAGCACAAGGGATTTCTGTTAACTCACATTATTTTTCTAACACTGCATATTAACACTTTTGAGTGTTGAAACCCAAAGAACTTTGTTGAATTTCTAATGAGCAGACCTTTATCTTTTTTTTTTCTTTGTTGATTTTCCCTCACAGACAGTAACTTTGTGCTGGGGAATGCACAGGTCCAGTCTCTATATCCCATCGTGTACTGTTCTGATGGCTTCTGTGAACTCACTGGCTATGCCCGAGCGGAACTGATGCAGAAGAGCTGTGCGTGTCATTTTCTGTACGGGCCAGAGACCAGTGATAAGCTGATGGCACAGATGCAGAGCGCACTGGACGAAAGGCGGGAGTTTAAGACGGAACTGGTCTTCTACAAGAAAGGAGGTAGGAGTCACGTAGTTAACTGCATGTCTTTGGTCCCACTTCATATTAGATGTCTTTTCTATGTACTAACGTTTTGATACAATGCACTTACATGTATACATACATGTTTTTACGTTGTACTTATTAAAAAAAATACCTGCATGTAATTACAGCTGTAATTACACTGTTGATCTTCCCATTGCACCTTAACACACCCTTAACCCTAACCATACCACCAAACCTGTCCATAACCTTACAAGTATCCCACCTCAATAGCAGCAAAAGTATATTGTACTTATTTTTGCTGTAAGTAGCCTACATAGTAAGTAAGGACACCTACTATAAAGTGTGATCTATACCTTTGTCTCCAACACCAAAAGCAAGTGACCAGGACTTCATCCCAATTCCCATAACATTAAGGATCATTCAAAATTAGTAGTAGTCAATCACAATTTATCACAGTTAATAAATTTGTTTGTACTTTTACAATATAGTAATTAATAATTTATATTATCAATTATTTTATTATCAATTATTGTTTTTTTAGCATTAAGACCTAAATGTGATCTTCATTCAGAAAGGGAAAGGGGTTCATTAAGAAGGTTGCCATAAAGCAATTAAATTACTACAGGTCCACTGTGAATGAGGACACCAAATCTAGCTAAACTCTAAAATCAATTAATCACAAATAAATGTTGTATATGCTGACCTGATTAGAGTGATACAGCAGGCATAGCTAGAGACAAGAAAGATTAATTTAAAAAATTAATTCACACAAAGGGGTGATGGAAGGATTTAAAATAAAAGAACAGAAGCAAACTGTGTACTGAATAAGATCATTTCAATTTAATCAACCCACTATTTTCTTTAGATTTTGAAACATTGGATTTTATTTACTATACGGCTCACTGGAATAGTTTACTGAATTGGCTGATTCTGCTGTTAAATTTTTTATAATTGACTGTAATGAAAATTATTTCCAACATACAGTAGCTATGTTAGATTGTCTACTAAAAACTCAATTTCACCTCAAATCGATATTTTATGTGCATTTAGTTAAGTGGCAGTATTATAAGTGTTACTTATTGATCAACATTTATACTTTTTGATTATGAATTGGCAGTGCTTGGCATTTTTATAGATAATAAAATGTATGTACAAATTGAATAAATGCAATCTTGATTTTATAATCAATTGATCTGAAAGGAAACACATTTACAATGGCTCACTTTAGGAGTAATCTTGAGCTAACCCTTCACAGTAGATGACCAAACAAATACCTTTTCAGTCCAGACGATCCATTTATTTGAGCAATTTGACTTTAAATGCCTGCCTTGTTCTTCAGCTTGTGTCTGGAGCAGCTGAGCATAGATTATGATAACATCATAATTCAGCAGCTGTCTTTTCTCTCCCTCACCGATTTCCCTGAAAAGAACACAATATGCCTTTAAACCAGCCTTGGATAAACAGTGGCTCAGAGATGACAATGATTTCTGATGGCTTGATTTGTTTCATGTTGAATGTGATACATAGAAAGTGTGCAGCGTGTCATAGTTAATTCCATCCACGTTTTTACCCACCTGCGGTCAAGAGAACACGATTCCATCCGTGTACCAGGAGACCACTGTGAATTTCTGTGAACATACAGCGTAGATCTCTGTCAAAGCCTATCAGACACCATAGGCAGAATCTGCCAGACATTTTTCGCAAAAGATTTTCCAAACACAGCAGCATTAACCACCGATTTCTCACCTGATTCACTTTAATTTAGCATTTGTGCAACATGCATCAGGGGAAATTTGCTCCTAATTCAGTGCCCAAATTCAGAGCGCACACTTTGGGAGCAGTGTTGAGTTCGATTCATTCAGTTGACTGGTTTGTAAGAGATACTCTGTGAGCCCTATCTTGCACCCAGCATAACTGACTTTGTACACTGACGCATATTCTGTCTGGACCACTATAGTCAAATACGATTGACAATTAGCATACAGTTAGGATTGGCGGTATAGTTCCGTTCTGGGCGGAGGAGCTGGGAGAGCAGCAATAACCACCCACAACAAAACCATATGCCAATATCCCCCAACTGACAGCGCAATTCTGGGTGCTTTTGTAGATACCTGAGTGTGCCAAGGCAACAAGCATGTGGCCAATACCTAAAAAACTTGGGGAACAGCATGTTACCAACAATACCGGAAAGCCTTAAGCAAGTATGTTGCCCCTACCTGGATGACCTAAACGAGTATGTTGCCAGTACCCGCATCAGCCATAGCAACAAGCATGTTGTCAATACCCGCAATGCTCAAGCAAACATCCATATTGCCATGGATGACATGCCGTCTGAAATGAAGAAGTGAAAACTGAGATTTTAAAATGAATCCGTGGTTTTACCTGGCAAATTCTCCATTATAGCAATCTGCCATGGAACAAGCGTTCCTGCTTTTAAAGGGAATGTGAGAAGATTGCATGTCACGCCCAAACCATCCCTATGAGTAATGCAGCTACTTCAGACCAACCCATTTTAGCTTTGCGTCGGGTGCTAGAGTCATTTAGAGATCCGCCCACAAAGTTACTTGGGTTTCGCCTTTGATACTTGCGTTTCAGATCGTTAAAAAAGGGCCCTGTGTCTGTTTGTTGCCTTTTCATAGAAAATAGGCAATTTGTGTATTCTTCTATCCTGTTGTAATGGTAAAAAGTAATGTAAAAGTAATGGTTACTTTTTGGATGGTCTGAACAAGCCACTGCAGTCCTGTGCAGTATTTGAATGCCTCCTCTTTCTTCTGTACATCAGTCCCAACAATCCCCCAGTCAATATGTCACAGAGTCAAAGGACTTCTGCTGTGGTGCTCGCAAAATATATATCACGCACCTCTCATGGACCGCAGGTTCAGGTTAAGATTGTACATGGTTCAAAGGGAATAGAAGATCATAGTTGTAAGACTGCTGTAAATTCCCACTGTTGCACAACTGCCATTTTGCATTGAGAGTCTGTCAGTAAGATGAAGAGCTCAACAGACTGTCAAATGCACATTCAATTATCTCTTTGAAATAAAACATAAAATACACCAATTAAAAAGACGATCATACAATGAAGACTCAAAAGAAGTTATTTTATACTGCTGAAATAACTTGGTAGAATTAAACTGTCTCAGGGATAGCATTTAATGGACTGGTTTGTATTATTATTTTTTTTTAAAAGTCCATTATATTAAACGTTTTAACAGTGTTTTGGGCAATGTTGGGGAGCGATGCTATTTAAACTTGCAGGGATATTTCATATTTACTTTTAGAAAATACCACAGCTCTTTAGGTCCATACAATGCAGGATGGTTACCAAAAAACACATAAGGGCAGCATAAAATTAATCCTTATTAATCCAGTGGTTTTATTTGCCTTCTTGAGCGTTTTAATAATTTTGGGGAATAAATAAATAAATATAAAAAGTAGCAGTACAGTGATGGTAGCAGTTCTTTTGTCAAGAGGCCAAAGTTGGTTAATGGTTACAGGTCTCAGGTCACCAGTACATTAAACTAAGGAAAGTTTTTACGCTATTATCCAAACCGACTTAGAATTGCTATATATGTCAGAGGTCGCACGCCTCTGGAGCAACTAGGGATTAAGTGTCTTGCTCGGGGACACATTGGTGTCTCGCAGAGGATTCGAATCCGGGTCTCTCACACCAAAGGCATTTGTCTTATCCACTGCGCCATCACCACCCCTGATGGAGCAAACTGTTTTGATCGAGTAAACTCGAGGCACAAACGTTTTAATTTTGTAAACTGAAAACAGCAATAAATAATGCAGCTACTTTGAGATACAATGGTTATTTTAGTGTATTAAAGAGCTCTTATGTGAGGTTTAAGAATGATTGCTGACCCTTTAGGCCAACAATCATCATAACAACCCTGCATCCATTGTATTGTGAAACTAGTAGCTGTTTAATAAATGTTTATTTAGCTGTTCACAGCATGTGGCACACATTCATATATTGTATTTAGCTTGTCAGCAGCATATGCTCTATTCATAGGTTGGCATGTTGTGATTTTTAGGCATTATTAAGTGCTTTGTTCTGAGCGTATTGCTCATTGTATTATATGGTCTATGGTCTCTGACTGCTGGTTCAATCAAATGTATTCTTGTTTTATTGAAATTTACTTCTCTTGACTTAAGCTGTGCCTAATGATAGGGTTTGGTGATTCACACACACACACGCACACACACATAATTGTGTATCGATAGGGACTCCAGCCAAGCATGTTCTACCTCTTTCTTTCTGTTTCCCTCCGTTTTGATTTAATGAGGCATGGAATGATGCTGTGGCATAATGTTGAGCAGCTGCAGAACGTTGAACCTACAGAAGGCACACATATCCGCACACAAACACAGACACACAACAGTGAATCCTGATCTCAGCATTCAAGACATGTTCTGCTCACCTGTCAAAGGACTAATGTATAAATTTGAGAAGAGAAGCAGCACATTAAATATCCGTTTACATAAATACCTGACAGTAAAATAAAATGGTGTTTATACAGTTCATTAAATCTGGATCTCTATATGCTCTATATATACATTAAATGTTTATATCTCTATAAAAAATGAATAAAAATATATATAAAGTGGAGTATTCCCAAACCTGCATTGTTGAATGTTTTGCACTACGACTCGCATTGTGAACACCACCATTTTCTGTTTTTCCTCATTGAAATAAGGTTTTGACTATTGCAATGTGACGTCACTGATGGAGATTCATGCTGAACATAAAAGACCCAATTAATTCCTGACTGTTTACTCCTAAATTTGATTGATTAGTGTTGCAGCACTATATCTTGGCTCGGAGCTGAAAGTAGTATAGTCATTTGAGAAAAGGCTCGCAGAAAAGTTCTTATCAAGCCAGTTATGGATCTATAGTACATTTTAAACATGAAGTCTGGTCTAAATATAAGGCTCAGTAATTGCTTATTGCATGTCAATATTGAATGTTCACATTTAATGTTAACTCTGATGGCAGATATTATGTTGTGACAGGAACTCAGTTCTGGTGTCTTCTGGATATCGTGCCCATTAAGAATGAGAAGGGAGAGGTGGTGCTCTTTCTAGTATCACACAAGGACATAACAGACAACAAGAAAGTCCAAGATGAAGAACAGAGCCCAGAAAGAGGTGAGTGTTGCTACCTTTATGATGGGATTTATCAAGCAGGATAAATACAAGTTTCAGTTAAAACCAACAAAAAACAATATCAGTATTCAGCCAATGTTAAGTATATACTATAATTTAAATTATATATATATATATATATATATATATATATATATATGAAGAGTTCAGATGCAAAAGCCTCTAAATGCCATTTGAAATTTTCTTCTAAAATGATCATTTTTATCAAGCTTGTATATTTAAGTTCAGTAATTTCACTTAAATGGCAATGAAGATTACCTATTAATTGTCATTTAAGTGAAATTACTGAACTTAAATATACAAGCTTGATAAAAATGGTCATATTAGAAGAAAATTTATTTCAAATGGCATTTAGAGGCTTTTGCATCTGAACTCTTCATATATATATATATATATATATATTCCTTTTTTAACTGTCCCTATTTTTACGTGTATTTTTGTTGTTGTTGCGGTCATCTCACTCACAACCCTCACATGAGAAAACACTCAATTTTAATATATATATATATATATATATGAAGAGTTCAGATGCAAAAGCCTCTAAATGCCATTTGAAATTTTCTTCTAAAATGACCATTTTTATCAAACTTGTATATTTAAGTTCAGTAATTTCACTTAAATGGCAATGAAGATTACCTATTAATTGTCATTTAAGTGAAATTACTGAACTTAAATATACAAGTTTGATAAAAATGGTCATTTTAGAAGAAAATTTCAAATGGCATTTAGAGGCTTTTGCATCTGAACTCTTCATATATATATTCACAAATTCTTTATTAGTATATAATTTATCAGCCATTAAAAATAAATCTAAAATGAATTTTTAATATTCTTGGTTCCCTACTTTTTATGCTCTAGTTCTTAAGTAAACATCTATGTACTGGTGGTTTAAAGAACCCAGACACCAATACACTGATTCTTGCATATTTTTCTGTTTGTTAATCCAGTCTCTCAGCCTTCATGAAGGTAACCTTTTTAAATGCACTAAAACACACTTTTTTGTTTTGTGTTGAACATAGAAAATAATGATGAAAAGAAATAAAAACAAGAGTCATAATGAGGGGGAAAAAGTAGGTACCAAAGCAAAGTGCTATATAACAAAGAGAGTATGGTTTCAGAAGCGCAAATTATCTTTTTATACAGACAGCAACACTTTTAGCCTTGTACGGGATGCTCTACAAAGCGTATTACGGGATAATTTTGCCTATTTACACCTGGTCGTGTCAGTGTCATACTTAGTGAGCTCATCCTAAGCTCTATTTCTCATTCCCTCTCACTTCTTGGCTACTGAATCATGTGTTGTGGATGCTTCAATACAGGCCAGCAGCATCTCATGTGGTGCTCGCTGTTACAGTAATCCCGACACTTCTCCTCCCCAGAGAGAAAGAGAGAGAGAGAGAGAGAAGTAGACTGATAAAGAGAGAGAGATGAAAACACACACACAAGACACAGGGAGGGACGGTAGGAAAGCTTGGCACAGAGGTTTGATGCTCCCTTTAGTGGCCTGAGCTTGAGCCAAAGCACGGTTACTGTTCATTTGGTTGATGGATGAACATTGTACTGGCACTATAGGAATAATAAATCTGGTCAATGATGTCAACTCATTAAAAGTGAATTTTTGGACTTACTTAAGAAAACCGTAATTAAAACCTATATAATAAAGGGGAAAAGCTAACAAATAAAATCAAAATAAAATAAGGATTGAGGATTTGGAAAGAACTAAAACAAAATACATTGGGGGATTTGTAAGACATCTAGTTACAAGAAACTGACAGATGGTTCTCTCCAAATTAAAACCATAAATTATTCAGTCAAGGGTTGGCTGCTGGGAACATGTTAGTTTGCATTTGAGAAGAGAGCAAATCTCCTCTAATGTCTTTCTGTCAAATAATACAGAACAGACACTATTCAAAAGTTTGCGGTGTACATGATTTTTACTGAAATTAATACTTCTATTCAGCATGGAAATAAATTAATCAAAAATGAGAGTTAAAAATATAAAAATATATATAAATAAATAATGTTCTTTTTACTTACAATTGTTTAAAGGTCCCCTGACATGGGGTTATTTTATTATTAATGTTTCCTGGGTTGCCCTTTTAATGGTAGTAGATGAAACAGTCATAATTTAGAAATAAAAGGCATTTGAAGGGGCGTGTCTGCTGTGGGATTCAGTGTAACCGGCCACTGCTGTGATTGGCTGACATGCTTTTATGTGAAACTCTCTCGAATACTTTTACAACAGCTATTATACGACGTTACTATCAAGATTAACGAATTGTTAGAAGTTTATAAAGTATTTAGATCTATTCCCAATTAGATTATTTATGAAAGTAATTATGAAAATTATGACGCAATTATAAAAGTAGATGTAAAGTTGTGTAAAAGTCCCACTTAAGTTGTTCCAAAAAATCACTCTTAATGGCAACTTATTATATTTTATTTTAACTTAATATATTATACATTTGAAATTAAGTGCACTGTTTTCTTCACAAGGGTATACTGGCCAGTGGAACTAGTAAAAATTATATTATTGTTAAAAAAAACCTCAGAAAGTGAAAATTTCATGTCAGGGGACCTTTAAAATATAAAATAAAGTAGTATATTTACAGTAGTATATGTATTACTGTAAATATACTACTGACCTTTTGAAAGTAGTTCAAATGGGTGAACTACTGCTTTAAAAAAATACGGCTACTAAGTCACTATGGCACAGAATCGGGTCACCTTTCAAAATATCTCTTTTTGTCATATTTACAAAGCCTTGATAAACTAATGAATGCAAATGTAATTTGTATTGAGCAGGCAGCATGCTAATGGGTTAATGCAATCGTTCTGTTCGTTCAGAAGATTATGGGTAAGAAATTAAGGTAGAATTTCTAATGACTTCAGTTGACTTCAAATAATGGTGCTCATGTTTCACTGATGCGCAGTAAAGCTACATGTGTGTTTTTTTGTTTGTTTGTTTTTTTCTAGAATACCCTGATGTTATTTTGTGTTGAGCAAAAAAATTCTGAAATGAAATCAATAAAAATGATAAATGGCTGTTCTCTGTTTAGACGTGGAGACGGGGTTGGAGGTGCACAAGGTTACGCGGCCACCGGGCTTCAATGCCAACCGGCGGCGCAGTAGAGCTGTGCTTTACCAGCTGTCTGGACACCTGCAGAAACAAGACAAAAGCAAACTCAAGATCAACAATGCAAGTCCTTATACTCTCAGTTACAATGCCCTCTGCTACAAACCTGGATTTACCCCTAGCATGCACAACTTCTGCAGTGCAATATTTACATTTAATATTTACCTATGACAAAAAGTCAACAGTGTTGCTTTTCGGGTTGTGGTCTTCTCAAAAGTATTGAATTATTTAATTTATTGTGACTGAGCAGCACAAAGCATACTGTTTATAGAAAAAATGATAAAAGTTCATTAAACATTTCTGTCTGAACATTGCTTCATTTAGAACATGTTTGGCGAGAAGCCGCCCATCCCAGAGTACAAAGTGGCAGCCATTCAAAAGAGCCGTTTCATTCTTCTCCATTATGGCACCTTCAAAGCTGGCTGGGATTGGCTGATCCTGCTAGCGACCTTTTATGTAGCAGTTACTGTTCCCTACAATGTTTGTTTCACTGTTGTTGGTGGACGGGATGAGTCATCGACCCCTAGAAGTCCACCAAGTGTGAGCGACATCCTTGTGGAAATTCTTTTCATGTTAGGTAAGGCTCATCCTTCAGTGCTATAGTTTTTTTTTGGCACAAAAAAAAAAGTTCTGTCTCAGTAACGTTGTCTGGGTGATATTACATGCCGTTTGATCCCATAGCTTGCTAATAAAGTACCCAGAGTTGTAACACGATTCTGTCATTGTTCTGGTTTCTGTGCTGTGCAGACAGTCTTTTATATCACAGAGGTAATATACTGCCAGACATCTTTCAATTACTCTCTAGTAAAAAGTTCAAGATGTAACCAAGCAAACGACATAAAGCCTTAAAAACACGAGAAACTGAAAAGATTTTCAAGGACTGTTCAGCAAATACAAATGCTAAAGATATGTTTTATAGTTCAAAAATAACTCTTCAGAAGATTTTTTCAAAATCATTTATGAATAAATTGAGATTTCTATCTGTAGCTATTGCCATACAGGTAAAGGATATACCCGTATACAAATCAATTAGACAAAACATCATATCTTCAGCCATCACCTTTATATCAGAAATGCACACTGTGTGGATAAGCTTTTTAGCACTGCATAATTGCAGTTAGTGTTTAATGACAGGATCTGTTTCTGCCCATTAAACACCATTTTATAATGTAGAAAAAAACTATTTGTATCATCAAAACATTTCCAAAGAAGTGCCTAAAGCCATTTACTAAACTGAGCTTCAATTAAGTGCTACTGTATGTGCTGCAATTGCAATTTTTTATAGTCACCACCCAGACCAAACTTATATAAGCTGTCACTGAATGAGGTAATGATAAAAATATAGTTTTCTGCGCTTTAATAATACATTTATTAATTTCTTCCATTTTTTTTTTCTTTTTTTTTCCCCCCTGTGACAGATATTTTGCTAAACTTCCGCACCACATTTGTGAGCACATCAGGCCAGGTGGTGTATGATGGACGATCTATCTGTGTGCATTATGTCACAACCTGGCTCTTCGTGGACCTGATTGCTGCGCTACCTTTTGACCTGTTGTATGCCTTCAATGTCAGCGTGGTAAGTTAATTTAGCGTATTTTATGTAATTTTGAGCCAACTGTTTAAAGGGATACTCCACTTTTTTGGAAATAGGCTCATTTTACCACTCCCCCAGAGTTGAACAGTTGGGTTTTACCGTTTTCGAATCCATTCAGCCGATTTTCGGATGTTTAGAAGAAGATCAGTAAATAGCCAGTTTCTGGTCTCATTGACTTCCATAGTATATTTTTTTCCTAATATGGAAGTCAATGAGAAACTGTCTGGTTACTGATATTCTTCTAAATATCCTAAAATTGAGTGAATGGATTGAAAACGGTAAAACCCAACTGTTCAACTCTGGGGGAGTATGTATGTGTTTACATATATATGTACTGTATGTATATGTACACTTGCGTACTTGCGTTATCCCAAATGATTGCAAAAATGTTTAAATACAGATAAATTTGCAATTTCAACCAGTGTAGCATTTCTCCTCGTTGGTTCGCCTGTAAATTTTGTCATTTCCATGTTGGATTGATTTGCATTGGAGGTAAAGGTGACAACTCCCATCTTTCCACGCTCCTTCACAGCGTCATCAAGCTAGCCTACGCCTTTGTTATTGTTTTGAATATGTGACTTTTATCAGCGAAAGCGACAACTACATACTGTATCTTTAATGGGCCTCACACAGAGCTTTGTGGGACACACAAACCATGATGCTGGGCATCCCATGTAATTATTAATACTATAATTTTCTCTTGAGCTTATGCATTCCATCTCTGTGTGTTTAGTACTTTGGAGTTCATCTGCTGAAGACTGTTCGATTGTTACGGCTTCTACGCTTGCTGCAAAAGCTGGAGCGCTACTCCCAATACAGTGCAGTTGTACTCACATTACTTATGTCAATGTTTGCCTTGCTGGCACATTGGATGGCCTGTGTCTGGTACATAATCGGGCGCAGCGAGATTGAGAATAACAGCCCTGGTTCCTGGGACATTGGTGAGTATCATATCTACAAACTGTCAACATAGCTGTATCAATGTTTCAAATTTATTTAAACAGATTCTTTCAGTCAGTTTTTCCCTTGAACTGGCTGAGCTAAAATAAAAATATATATATAATTTTAAAAATATTGAATATCTTAACTAGATGTTTTATGAAACCAGATAATGTGAGTGAAATTAAAAAGTCAACAACAACAAAAGAAAACAAAAACACTGAACGGCAGTTTGGATATTAGCATAAGTGTTGCTTCAGATCAGATGCTGGCCTTATTTTGTATATCTTTTCACAGTGTCTTATACACAATGATCATTATTGAAGATGTCTGTCCACTAACATGCTTATCACATTGAAAATGTACGAAAAGCTCTTCATGTGCCTTACAAAAAGTGTTCAGATTACAAATGACTTATCAAATCAGGTAGACTGAAAAACAAGCCAGATGTAATGTGTTTTGTTAGAAGGACAGAACAATCTCTCGCTCTTGACCGGTGCACCATATAAGACATTATCTTCACATCATGTCAAGTCTGACTCTGAACAAACTTACCTTTTTCACATTTGTCCATGAAATAGTGAATTACTGTATCAATTTGACTGGAAATGAACGTCTCTCTCGGTCTCCCATGTGCTGCTCTCTGCGTGAAAGAGAAAAAAAGACCAATGGCTGTAGTGCACAGAAGAGTGTATGATGACATTGATATGATCTAGAGTGCATTTAGTTATGGTCCTCTATTTTAATTAGCTTTTTTACTGACTGTTTCTGTAAGTGACACAGTTACAGTAGTGGGTAGCGACAAATAACTGTCTTTATGACTGAGTCATTGAATCAATCATTCAAATGATTCATACGGTCACTGCAGTGAGACTGCTTTGATCTCAACAAAATAAAAAAGTAAATTTAAAAGGTTTAAAATGTAAGTTTCTCAATATTAACATATGGATTTTACTCGCTCGTTTAATCGTGCTGTTGATCAGTTACTTACAACTGCACTCATGCCTGTGTAAAATTGCTCAATCACTGAATCGAATTCTGTTCAGTGAATCGATTTAATTAAATCCATAGAAATCTATCTTTTAACTGAATTGACAGAAACCAATGATTTGTGAATAGATTCAAAGATTCACACCCATATATAAATATAAATTGATATAATATCAATACATTTAAATGAATTCATTAAATTCCTGATACTTGGTGAGATCTATAAGTGGCTTTGGCAAACATTTGGTGTTGATGTCATACACAAAAGCTTTCTTAAAATATGGGTGTGTCCAACCTATTTGCACATATAATTTGAGAATTCATTAGTAGAATATCCCCAACAATATGCCCACAGTCTAACACCATCTGTCATGTCTAATGAATGCCAGTATGATTAGCCTAAGCATCAGTGGTATTCTGAGGCACATCTGAGCCCTAACTGACCCTACTGGCCAGCAGTTTAAATTTCATCCACATGTTCTCCTGAAAAGCAAGAATACTACTCCAGAATCCATTTTCTGCTGGTGTTGCCGACTTGCCAGCAATATCACAAACCATTCCCTTTTGGCCAGCAATTAAATATTAAGCACATGAGGCTGTCTTGACACATTTAGTTTTGCTAGTAGAAATGGAAGTCTGTAGCATTCTGCACATCAGATGGAATATTCAGCACTGAAATACATAACACATCCAATGTGTAATGAGTCTCGTTTTTTTACAGTTCGGCTTTCAAATGGTGAATGTGGAATATTGTAAATGTTCTAGATTTACAAAAAGCTCTTTTTATATCTGGTGAGTACCAGTTTCAGATTGGCTCTTGGCTCTACAGCTACAGTATTAATATTTGTGGAAACTTGAGATCGTGTTATTGATTGTAATGAAATATTGAAGTAGTTTTGAGTAGTGCTGTCTATCTTGTTGGAAATGGGGAAATGAAAGAATGTAAATGGATTGGAGTTCTGCTTTATCAATGATGAAAGGTTTCTCTGAGGGTTCCTCCAGGAGCTGATTGAACTCTTGTTGCTCTGCGCCTCTGTCTCTGTCTTTTTTCTCCATATCACTCACTTCACTGCCATCACCTCAGCAGAACACTGATTCTTTTTTTGGCTAGCTGCCCGGCAGACCTTCAGAGACTAGAGAGGATTTTCAAGTTGGCTCCAAAAATCCAGTTTCAAATTGGCAAATTTCTTGATTCTTTCTTAAGTGGTTTGGATGAGAACACCGATTGCCCACTATTATAAATATATTATCCTTTTTAGTCTTGTTATTACAGGAATGTATCCTCTTCTTGCCCATAAATCTGCCTTATCTAACACTGATTCGGTAGCCCTCTATTTCTGCTTGAGGATCCTGTAAGCTTAAAAGTAAGCTTTCATGTGAACTTGTCCTTTGTTCCCTCCTGCAGTGATTTACAACCCAATGTAAGCTTTGTGTGTACTCTACATATATACTCTACATTCAGGAAATGTAGAGTATATATCTTGATAGGCTGTTCCAGCAGAGGCATTAATGGTATAAATGAATTTCGGCGATGCTGCTTGCATGTATACATTTGCGCTATTCATTTTAAAAAGTATGTCAAGCATTTTGCTGTTTTTCACAAAATTTTATGCGCTCTGTCATCAAGTGCAATTGAATTGTCAAAATCTCAAATAATACAAATAACGTGACAGGAAAGCGGGCATAAATCTCTGTGGTATCTGGAGGAATTTCTCACTAACACATCAGCTTCACCTAGTCAACCCACACACACACACGCGTTGTGTTCATAATTATTTTTATGCTGTTCAAACTGTATATTCTATCAATTAACCCTACCGTCACAATTTTATTTTACATTTTCAAAAAACATCATTCTGTATTATTTATAAGCTGTTTTCCTCATGGGGACCAACGATGTCCCAACAAGGATTTTGGATATTGCCATCTTTGTTGGGACTTTTCCCCATAACATAGGGTTTATCAGGAGCACACACACACATGCAAATTTGAAGTTTTGATGCCTTTAAATATAAAATGATAGCTATTTTACCTCTACATTGTTAATATGAATGCAGCTACTTAAAATATACATGATTTAATCATGGTTGTTATTCTGGGCCAATTTTAACATTACTTGTTAAAAATTTAAAGATGTAATTTTGAAAATGTGTGAGGAACATTATTTAACTAAAATGAAATATCTTAAGATTTAGTTATTTAAAATATTCACAATGTAGGTCCTTCTTTAAATGCACATTATTCCTGCCAACTAAAATCATTACTACCGTATAAAAATGAAAACTATTATATGCAATTTATTAAGTATTAAAGCAATTATTTTACTTTGAGGTAAGCTCTCATTTGAGATATAGTGGGATACTGCTGGGAATACAATTAGCGTAATGGTGCAATTATAACACTTTGGTGAAATTATAACACTTACCATATATTTCTTAATGTAAATATTTAATGGTACTTATTACATACTATTAGTAGTAGTCGAGGTTTTAAATACTTTATGCTTTTTAAAAATCTGCTCAGTTCTAAAAGCAAAATTGAAAGTGAGAAAAATGGGGAAAGTTAGAAAGCAGATATCTTGGCCCTGGACCTCATGACAAGACAAGTCTGCCTATTAGCACAGACAACAAAGGGAAGACTGTCAGGAAAGGAATGACCAAGGTGTCTGGTGTTACATGAGAAAGGTCTTGTAAACTGGAGCTGGCAGCTGTGTACATGAATAACTGTGTGTGTTTCTGTATTTGTGAAGGTTTTGGGTGATTGACAACTGCTAGCTAAAGGTTCTCTGGCACTTTTTTTCCTCTCAATCTTCTTTTCTTTTCTGACTTTTCACACTTCTCTCCATCTCCCTTGGGAGAGAGAGAGAGAGACAGACAGAGAGACAGACTCCAAAAGAAGTTTCAGCCTACTGCTAACCAACTGATGTCCAAAATGCTTCAGGTTCAGCACCATGGACAGCGACAATTGCTCTAAATCTGCTCAGTTCTGAGAGTGGCCGTGTACCCACTGAAAAACTTATACGGGTGCCAAACCAATTGCATTTTGGGTAGTTAGTGCAGAACACTAATGAAAAAATAAATAAAAATAAATTAGTTTATAAAACCATCACCAAAACTACAATATTATAGATAATATTATAGGATTATAGATCATTTCACTTGCCAAAACAATTGAGTCTGCAAAATATATTATGGGATTATAAATAATTTCACTCGCCAAAACAATTGAGTCTGCAAAATAGTAAATGTAAAAGTGTCGTCTTACATTTTCTCTTCCTCTTTCTAATAGGCTGGTTGCATGAGCTGGGTAAACGTCTGGGCACCCCCTACTTCCTGTCCCCTCTTGCGTCCCTCATTCCTGATTCACTGCGCTCCACCATTTTTGATGGATTGGTGGTCAATTCAAGCCAGGGAAGCGGCACTGATTTAGTGGGACATGAGTCTGTGTGGAACTCGAGCCAATGGAACACAACAGGAGAAGGTCCAGTGGGCACTTCAAATGCCGGACAGACTGCAGCCGTATTGGGAGGCGGGCCCTCGATTCGGAGTTCATATGTGACGTCCCTGTACTTCGCTTTAAGCAGTCTGACCAGTGTGGGTTTTGGCAATGTCTCAGCCAATACTGACTCAGAGAAGATCTTCTCTATCTGCACCATGCTGATTGGAGGTAATTGCAAGAGAACACAGATACACGTTTTTAAATGATTATGAGGTTTGGATTTACAGTATAATGTTTCACTATAGATGCATATATACAATATTATAATATATATAATATTGTTGTATACAATATTCCTGTAATTACATATTGATGCCAATGGCCAACATTCAGTATGTCTCATGGCATGTTGCATTGATTGTTTCATTGCAAAACAAGGGATTTGATTCAGTCTGTATTTGTTTGTATGGTTTAAAACTTAATGTTAGCATATATATGTGTACTCTTAGTAAAAGGCTGCTTATGTCGGGTACTCTTATCTTTTTTATGCTAACTTGACCTCTTGGATTCGAATGCCACAGAAATGCTACTTGTTATCAACTGGGACAGCTGTAATGATTTTTGTGGCTGCATGTGCCCCATGTGGATTGGAGGGAGATGTTGTGACAGTGGACTGAATTTTAAGACATGTCCTCTGGGCCATGAAGAGAGAGACTCAGGCTTCATTGCACTTAAGAGGGGCAAATAAGGCTGGTTGAATCCATGCACACTCACATACATGCACACTGAATAAATCCGTCACCAATCCTAACACTAAGGGCCATTAGTGTCACAGCCAGCTGACAGCTGGGCTTCTAACCACACACACACAGATCATACACACAGAGGGTATTTGGGGAACACTGATATGTCTAAAAATGACCATAATTACGTCAAACGACTGAGCATTATATTGACCACACAACAATATGATGTCCACCACTCAACCCTGAGGAAATATTTCTCAGATTATGCACTTTATAGCTTAAGCTTGCTAGGATTAGCTAGGTTTAGCTTTCTTGCCTTAGACTTAAAATCAACAAGTCTATCAAAAGATAATTCTTGTTTTTAGGGGCCAAGCACCTTTTGAAATCGTTGGTGTTCTTATTCTTCTTCTTCCGCTCTGGAAGTCTATGGCAGCCCATTGAACCGCTTGCGGGATAGTAATTTGGCACACCGAACTGTCACCATAGCAAATTTGGGGTCTCTAACTATATCCTTGTAGCGCCACCAACGGTCCAAATTTGCACTCGTTTATGCTACGAACTTCCGGACTTGTTTATGCTACGAACTTCCAAACTATGAAATCGCCGGAAAACCTAATTTTTCTAATTCCTCCTAGGCCGTTGCACCGTCTTTCCCTAAAATTAAACCAGACCAGACGTGCCAACAAAAAGTTGTGGAATTTGTGTCAATTCGTCAAACCGTCAACTAACTTTGACTTAGTTGACTACATGTCAACTAACTGTCATTAGAGTATTAGTAGACTGTCAGTTTAATATCTGCCAACATTTTTTTTTGGATGTCCCCAACAGACATTCAACTGACTATAAGTAACTTGGCGACTACAAATAAACTTATTCTCCTAACCCGAACCCTAACACCTAACCATAACCTACCAGTCTACTGACAGTCTACTATAATATACTAATACTCTAATGAGAGTTAGTTGATACGTAGTTGAAAGTTACTTATAATTAGTAGAACGTCTGAATTGACTATCGAAATAAAGTGTAACCACTAATTTTACATAGTGCTTGCAAAAACATACATAAGGCTGTATCTACGCAACACTTTATTATATTCAGACCAAACTTGGTACAACTAATCACAAGCAAGACCTGAGGCAACATGCTTTGTTTCAGCGAAGCTCCACCTACTGGTCCAGAGATACAAAAAATGCATCGTAATAGGGAAGAAAAGACTATCGCAGCATCCGTTTCATACCTTATGTTGTTCTAAACCTTGAAGATGTAAAACATGCAACGATAAAAAGATGAATATTTAATGTTTTATTGGTCCATACAATGAAATTCAATAGGGACAAAAGATGAAAACTGACTTTCATTGAATGGAGAAAGAAAACAGCTATGCAAATATATATTTTTTTATGTTCCATAGAAGATGGAAAGTCATACACGTTTGGAACAATATGAGGGTGAATGATGATAAAATTATTATTTTTAAAGTGAACTTTCCCTTTAAAATTTTCTTCTAAAATTCATTCAGAGAAATAAAAATAGAAAGAAATGAGTAAGAGTATAGTGTGATAAAATTGAAGTGGAGACCACTTAAGTATGTTTGATTTCATTACTGGCTGCACTGTTTGGGACTCAAGAATAAACAGAAATTCAAGAGTAAAGAACAGGCCTTCATATAATCTCACTGCTGAAATGAAGAAACAATTCAGCTAGAGAACTCATTTGTCCTTACCACAAGAATCAGGTGAGTGAACCAGGATTTAATTGCTCATATTCATTTTGTAGCCCTATTTGAAGATTTTCATGGATTTCAGCACAAACCTCATCCAAGCACTCAAAAGGCACATAACCCAGGTGCAGCCACTTACTCTGAGTGCAGTTCTCAAACAGAAGAGCAGCGTGCAATTTCTGCAACAATGGAAGACACTCTCCAGACACTTCATGTAGACACTCTCGAGTCTTTCTTGATTCTTGATTACACTCATGTTGACAAAGTTCACAATGTTAAATAAATAGATAATTCAAGGTTTGGTAGACAGAGTTACGCTGAACAGAATATATGTAAAGGAAAAAGAAAAACACTGAAAGATGAACAAAACAGATTTAGCTGCAAACCAGCATGCGGTCAACTGATATTTAGATAAACAATAGGAAGAAAACAGGCAGGAGTAAGATGTTAAATCTTTCTCACTATATGACTAAATGAAAATCCCACTTAAACTCCATCTCTGGTTAGATCGGGTGATTCCAGTCACATGTGGAGATCACAAAGATTTGAGATTGCATTTGTGGCTTAAACCATGTATTCTGCATTCTGATGCACTACAGGTGAATGACATTGCAACGTAATAATGGTTTTCAATTTTGTTTGCTAGGTGTAATAAACACCACGTGTAAATGACAATCTGCCTCTGGGGAAATTTATATGACAGTGTTTTCAACTCTAAATATTTTTGGCCATTAATTTACATGACAATGCTGATTTGGAGGCCTGAAAACAAACATTTGAGAACTATAACGATATTGTCTCAGTGCGAGCTACAAAAATGCACATTTGTGATAACAGTTACCTCATGTGCATGCTTTACGTGTTCAGTATTGGCTTTATGCACAGCTGCACTACTTCCTGAACTTAAGCCAGCTCCTTGTTTCCTGTCTGCCATTATTGGACAAATTGATTAATTCAGTAATTAATTCAGTAACAATAATCAGACACACCTGAATTAATCAAGTTCGGCCAATAATTGCAGACAGGAAACAAGCACCTGGCTTAAGTTCAGGAAGTAGTGCAGCTGTGCATAAAGCAAATTGCATAATGTTTCTTTATGAAGTGACAACATGGCGGATGTAGTACGTCCGGATTACATTCATGCTGTACACATTCATTCTATAAAATACATTTTTAACAGCCTCAAATCACAAATTCAAATGTAGTACCTAGTCAGAAGACAATTTTGGACACACTAAATGTCATGGTTTAAAATCATTAAATAATCACCTGAAATGTTTGTTTGTTGTGTGTCTCCTACCAGCACTCATGCATGCTGCAGTCTTCGGTAACGTCACGGCCATTATCCAGCGGATGTACTCACGGCGCTCGCTCTATCACACTCGAACCAAAGACCTCAAAGACTTCATCCGTGTGCATCGGCTGCCCAAGGCTCTCGCGCAGCGCATGCTGGAGTGCTTTCAGACGACGTGGTCTGTCAACAACGGCATCGATGTCAGCGAGGTAGGACTTTAATAGGACTTTCAATAATCTGTGCACACACATGAATACATTGTCAAAACAAGTTTCCTAAATAATTATACTATGAGTGTGTGTTGTCATGTGGGTGTTAAGATGTAGCTGTATGAGGGCTGCTGTTCTTATCTACTCATTGAACACTTGTGTTTTCTTGGTTTCTGGATGCTAAGAGAGGTAACACTTTATTTGAAGGGGTGTGCATAAGACTGACATGACACTGTCATAAACATGACAACACCTGTCATGAATATGAAGGAGTCTTTATGAATGTTGTCATTAAGTGTCATTCGGTAAATTATGACACTTTTAATGCAAAGTTGACATTGTTTAAAATGTCTTTGTTATGACAACGTGACATTAACCAAGAAATTATAACCTGTCAACCTGTCACAAATATGTCATAACAGGTCTAATTATCAAACTTAAAGAAGTTATTTAGCTTTGTGTTAACATTACATTACCCTGTCATATGTTATGGTTGGTTTTGACTTTGGTTGTCATGACACCATTATAACTGTGACATGAATATTTTACTTGTCCTCAAGTAAAGTGGAACACATTGTAGTTATAAAGATGTCATTATGGGTTATTACACTGTCAAATGCTTTAACAACAGTGTCATTAATATTTCCCCTTACCTCAAGTAAAGTGGAACACGTTGGACTATGATTTCTTGGTTAACGTCAAGTTGTCATAACAAAGACATTTCTGTGTTTGTTAATGTCTAATTGTCATAATCAAGACATTTTTGTCTTGGTTAATGTCAAGTTGTCATAACAAAGACATTTTAAACAAAGTCAACTTTGCATTAAAAGTGTCATAATTTACCGAATGACACTTAATGAAAAAGTCATAAACATTCATAAAGACTCCTTCATGTTCATGACAGGTGTTATATCATGTTTATGACAGTGTCATGACAGTCTTATGCACACCCCTTCAAATAAAGTGTTACCGACAAACTATTGCACAAGTTGTGGGTTTGTCGTTGTTCTGTTGCAAAGTTTTGACATGTTTTATTAAATTTGTGTGCAATGTTCTAGCAATAAACATTAGATAAACATAAAAATTAAATGTAAATAAAATTAATAAATATTAAATAGGATTTTTAAGTAATGTTGCCCTTGAAATTTACTATATTTGTGGAAGGTGCCTCTTCTGAAGTTGCTCCTCTTCAATACATTTCTATACATATACATTTCAAGGCAATAAGCAATTATATTCAATATGACTTCCAGCAGAAAATGTCAACATTTACAGAGAATGCATTTTGTATTTATCATTTCTCTATGACTTTTGCTGTCCAAAATCACCCATTACTCACTACATAGTGGACTATATAGTGAGCTCGCCATTTTGTTGTGCTGTCCGAATGTATAGTGATGATTATTATACCCTATATAGTCCACTTAATGTATCCCAGAATGCATTTTGAAAAGTAGTGTACAAAAAAGTAGTGTCTTTTGGAGAAATAAGCTCAATATAATGTAATGTATTTATTTAAAAAAATCTATTTAGCCCAGAGCCGGCTCGGCACCAACTGACTGATGATGTAATCAACGGCGCCAAGAGATGATCGACTAGTGTCCGAAAGTGGTGTTTCTATTATGCTGATGAGCTCACTATAGTGCTCTACTCCCTACCTCCTACATAGGGGATAGGGAACAGTGATTTGAGTGGAGATTTCGGACACAGCATTGAATGTTACGCTTAATAATAGGAAATGTTGGATCTTCCATTGACCTGTAGCATTTAAAAATATAGGAAGACCAATAAACACTTGGAATTAAATATCATGCTCATAGTATTATATTTTATGCAATTTTTAGCTTCTCTATGCAACAGTTGGTTCCAATTCGCATTGCATATTATTGGGCTTCTTGATGTGATTTGATGCATCTGTCTAAGATTAGAGCGTATTATCCTTTTCTATTCCATTTCCACTTCACCGTGCTCTCTTACTATCTCTCATTCTGTTTCACAATCTCTCGTCTCTTTTATCATTTGCTTTACTTTCTCTTTCCACCCGCCTCTCGTTCACCATCTCATCCATATCTGTCGTGCTCATAAACAAGAGATTCCATCTTACACTCACAATGTATTTAATGAGTCCAATTCAAAACACTCGTTACATAACTCATAACCCACTCTCTCTGCTTTGATATCCAATGTAATATCCAATTAAAATCCAAGTAAAAGACTGATCTACAGTTTCTTTTCTGCAGTTGTGTTTTTGATAATCAAACGTAAATAAGAAAAACTATGCTTTTTAAGCATGAGAAGTGTACTCTTGAAGTACTTACAATATCTTTGTCCTTTCCCAGCTTCTGAAGGACTTCCCAGATGAACTGCGGGCTGACATTGCCATGCACCTGAATAAAGAGCTGCTGCAGCTGCCTCTGTTTGAATCGGCCAGTCGAGGGTGTCTGCGCTCTCTGTCGCTCATCATCAAAACTTCTTTCTGTGCTCCTGGGGAATTCCTTATTCGCCAGGGTGATGCTCTGCAAGCCATATACTTTGTGTGCTCAGGCTCCATGGAAGTGCTTAAGGACAACACTGTGCTGGCTATACTGGGTGAGATTACACACAAACATTATAAATACACACAATCCGCCTCAATGAGGAAACAAATAAACAAAACATTGTGACCACTGTGACTACATAATGACATAATGAAAGATTTGCGCAGAAATTTGCTCTGGTTGTGTTTAAGAAATGCTCGTTTTTAATAGATGACGCCCCAAATGTTCTTTTGAACTGTTTAACAAGAATTGTATATTACATTTTAAACAAGTTTCAAACAAGTCACCCTGCTCAAATAAACAGATTGCAATTCCATTTGGTGCCACTAGTGGTGCTAAAAATACACACATTTTAATAAAAAATGTATTTATTTAATAAAAAATCTTTGAAATTAAAACAAAACAATTACATTCAGACTCCAATGTCATTTGTAACACTACAGCTATAGTGCAAAGACATTTCGGGTGTCAGGCAAGCTGGCTTTTAAATTATAATTTCACAGCAATTTCAAAACCCATTTATATTTCTCCTACCTGTCACTATTAATTGCGCTTCCTCTATGAGATTGAGACAGGCCAATACAATAAAAACTGCCTACACGGACACACATCATCCATAAATATCATTGTATCATTTATGACACAATTCAGATGAGCTAAATAATGACTTTTTTAAAGCACCTCATCAAAGAAACACACACTCACTTGCTCAGCGGATCTCATCCTCCTACTCTCTGTAGTTCTCATTGTTCCGAGGGAGGATTCCCATATAATTTTCAAGTCTATTAACCAGTAACTATCCCCTCCCCCCTTTACACAGGCACAATCAGCGCACTGGCTTCATTTTCTCATTAAGTGTCTTCCTTTGTTATGCATATTAATGCATACATTATAAATGCATTGGATTCTGCTACTGTTGATGATGCGGTCACATTTACTGTTTTTGTAAATGTACTCTGTATTCAGTCAGAATAAAGTAATTTCAATAGGAATCTGTTTCAAGCGAGAGTGAACAAAATATGAAGCCTGCATTGATGTTACCTTGTGCTTTCATGCCATAAGAGACATTAGAAATCCAGCTCACATGTACTTGAGTCTGTGATTGCTATTCCATGCACGTGTCTGTATAGTTTCCACACTTACATTCGTATTACTAGCATTCTCTCCAGTCCTGTTCTTTAAAGTTTATGTGAAGGAAAATGTTGAAACACAAACATAACACTACGGCATAACGTGCATACCTGCAGGCAGATCTAGTATGGCAAATCAAATTTGAGTCAAACGTGAGTTTACAGAGATATTTTCTGTTTAAATTTTGGAAAAGTGTGAATATCACTGCACTAGAAAAGGTCAGTGCTTTTTATGGTATTGTAATGCTTAATGAGCTGGGCAGGCAGCCCAGATGTGAAACCATGAGGATTGATGATTTTGTGACCTGTAGTATGTGTCATTTAGCCTACTGTTTGCTACAATAACCACCCTGTAAGTTACTTTTTTATAAAAAAAAAGAATAATCAGAAATAACGTCAGCGTAAATGTCTTCTTTCTTCTGCAAATCTAGTGATATTACACAACGCACCCTAATATGACGTCTACAAGCTAGACATTAAAACTTTCAGTAATGCTAAAATATACAGTTCATATAACACAGTGTTGGCAGGTATTTGACAATATTACATTTATATATTATTATTATTATTATTTAGATATGATTGATATAACTATACATTTTTATTAGATTAGCTTAGATTAAATTTGAACAAAGATAATGCCTGCTGGAGAAAAGTATTTATGCAGTCATAACCGTGTGACTACTAGCCCCGGTCTATAATTGTATGATTTCATGAACAAAAAAATTTCTGTGCCTCATGTTTTATAAATGTAACACGTTGCTAAAATTGTGAAATAACGTCTGAATTGAAAACAGAAAAAAAAACATGGCTCTCTGAAAATAGTCACAAAATCCATAGCCTGCATCAGTGATTAAATGCCTTGCTGATATCCTTAATGGCTTGTAACTATGAGCTGAATTTACATAGGACCTTTCAATGTCATGCAGCACTAATCAATTCGCTTCAATCCCATAGATAACAACATAATAATAAAAACACATTATAGAAATGATAGGAAAGAAAAGCATGTAAAATTGAATATATATATATATATATGAAGAGTTCAGATGCAAAAGCCTCTAAATGCCATTTGAAATTTTCTTCTAAAATGACCATTTTTATCAAACTTGTATATTTAAGTTCAGTAATTTCACTTAAATGACAATTAATAGGTAATCTTCATTGCCATTTAAGTGAAATTACTGAACTTAAATATACAAGCTTGATAAAAATGATCATTTTAGAAGAAAATTTCAAATGGCACTTAGAGGCTTTTGCATCTGAACTCTTCATATATATGGTTTTATTTTAAATATAGAAATCATTGTCACTATGTTGATGGGTAATTTAATAAAATGGTGCTTACCTTTCTGCTTAATGTGGAAGTATTCATGGGAAATGTAGATAGCTTAAAGCCCCTTCAAAAATCCTGCTGGGAAGCTTCTACAAGTAGGAAAACAGCAGGCAAAACTACCTTCAGCCAATATCAGTAGGAATCTTCATAATAAGCTCCTCACCTAAATGAACGATAGCTAAAATACATATTTACATATGCACTTTTATTTGCTTTAAAGCAGGGATGCCCAATCCTGCTCCTGCCGATGGACTGTCCTACACAGTTTCTCCAACCCTAATTAAACACACCTGAAGCAACCAATTAAGGTCTTCAGGGTCACTTGGAAATTTTAAGGCAGGTGTGTTTAATTAGGGTTGGAGATGAACAGTGCAGGAGCAGTCGATCGGCAGGAGCAAGGTTTGGGCACCCCTGCTTTAAAGCAAATGGTTCAAAAACATTTTTTTTTTATTATTAAAATCTTGGCCATGGATTAAGAATTTGTTCCTACGACTTAATTCCCTTGTTTTAGTCATTTATAGCCATGTTGAACTAATTTGTTCCTACAATTTGATTTAACTAAAACAAATTTTTACAACATGGCCAAATGTTAAAAAAATAAATAAATAAATAAATTTTAGGATAAAGTTTTGTCTTGCAGATGATGCAAATGTCAAATGAATAGATATTTTAGATTTGGAGACAACGGTACGAGTTGTTTTTTTTTTTTTTTTTTTCTTTTTTCTTTGGGTTTTTCTTACACATGCACACAAGGAACCTCCTTTATTTCTTTATAATCCAAGAAGTGTTTTCATAATCATTATCGTCTGTGATGCACCAGACCAAAAGGGCCAATGTTATGGGCAATTGCTTGTCCTGTCCTCATCAATGCAGCACAGTCTCAGACATCATTTGCCTTTGAGGGTATTAGCACTGGATTTCAATTAACACATCCTTTCTGTATTGTTATATTATATTTTTCTTCTTTTATCTGAGCATGGGCCATATTTGAATAAGGATAATGATTTGTACTAGATTATATGTAGAAGATAGCAAGCATTATTTATATTTAACATTTATTTACATGTTGCCTTAAACGCTGCTTCAAAGGGCAAAAACAAACAAAAAAAAAAATCAGATGTTTACAGTTTTCCCATCATAAATAAACTTTTGTCATACAGTGCCTATAGTTAATCTGGAAATAAAGGCTCTCAAAAGGTCACGATAAACGATGAGCCGAGCTCTCGCTGAGCTAAAGGTTCCTGTGTGTGTGGCTCTCTTTATCTCTAAACACCTGGACTCTATTGCTCTGATCAAATCAAATATTGGCGTGCTGCTAGGCCTCATCCATCTCTCTCTCTCACACACTTAATAATTGATGGCTAATGCCTTATTAATGTACTTTGACTATTAATACAGGCTGACACATGAAGGCAAGAGCCATAGATCTCAACACACGTGGAAAATAATGTAGGAGGGACTGAATGAAGAAATGAGAAAAGGAACATGCAGTGAGAGGGAATAAACACATCAAGACACACTTCCTTCACTCTGCGCACTGGAACTTTTTATGTAGCCTATTTTAATTGCTTACTGTATGTAATTAAAATTGTCATTCATTTGATTTATACAGTTTTAACATTAAATAATAATCTTAATGCGATGCACATTTGTCAGTCCTGACACGAGCAACACGGGTAAGATTTCTGGTCTAAAAAAATCATGGCATTGTTCATTGAATTTATTCAAATAATTTGGAATCAGCATATCTGTTCATCGTGAAAAATTAAATGTATTAATATAAAACCTAATTATTTACATTGTTGGTTTTGGAACAAGCAATTAGAGATAGAAATAGAAAAATTAATTTATGATAATTATAAGTTTCATTTATGTGTGACTGACAAATATGCATCACATTAAGTTTATAATAAATCTGTATTCCAAATTCCAAGTTTTAAATAGAACTCAAATACATAGCTAGACTGTTGTCTTCAAAGGACGAGGAAATGAAGAGCTGTGAATGAATGCACATTCATTCAGTGTCATCAAGGGACTGTTTGGGGGATGTGCGTTTGATGTTGCACCACCTGCACACACGCAAAGTAATGGCACTTTCCTGTGGCGTTATCGATCTGACAGCTTGACCCGGGGATTCACGGGGGGAGGGGGTGGGGAGAGAGAGAGAGAGAGAGAGAGAGAGAGAGAGAGAGAGAGAGAGAGAGAGAGAGAGAGAGAGAGAGAGAGAGAGAGAGAGAGAGAGAGAGATGACTGATAAAAAACGAAGCATGAAATGCAAGCGAATGATTAGTCAAGACAGACAGCAACAAACACTTATTCTCAGAACCAGACCAATATATATATACACGCAGACATCCCTGAGCTGCAGTTGGAGTGGGAGTGATTGTCTTAATTAAAGTTGTGATATGAAATGGCTTCCTCCACCTAGACTCCTGTCACCTCGCAATGAGATTACACTTGTTATTGCACAGCAGAACTACAGCATGTCAGGGCTGTGAGGAGAAAGAGAGACTGAATCAGAAAGAGAGTAGAATGCAAATATATAAAGACAAGGAAATGAGAAAGCAAAAAGTTGAAGAAAGATTCATGTCACATGACTGACATCAGTGTTACCTGATGCATTGAACTCTATGGGTTGAAGCGTCAGTTACAGTCTATCCCGCATAGTCAAGCTTTATAACATGGAGGCCACAGTTCAAACAATTTCAACTTTAACCCCATTACCAGGTGACCTTTTAAAGCTGAGTAATTAAAATAAAAGCAATTATTACCATCAGTGACAGGTCCTGTTATTCATACATGCCTTGGCTCTGTAATGAGGTCTTGAAGAGACCAAAGCAACTAATAATAATTATAGTATTGTAGTATAACCAATAATAAATATAGTATATATATAATATTTTTACAATATCCACATCAATCAAAACAACCAATGTGTTGCACAAACCAAAAACATACCAAACCAAAACACAAACCAAAAACAAACAAATTAATTAATTAATTAATTAATTAATTAATTAAGTAATAAATAAATAAATAACATTGGGTATTAAGCAACAAAAAGATAATGATAGAGAAAAGTGCTTTGACCAACCGAATGAAAAACAAAACAAAAACAAAACAAAAACAATTTGCTCTAATTGGGCTCTGACATGTTATCTTAGAGATGAGATATGTTGAGTTTTTGTAAACATGACAGTAGAAACAACACACACACACACACACACACCCATACACACATACGGCAGATGCATTTTCACCACACCTGCTTACTTGATGAAGGATGTGCATATGGTCCACCACCCATCTCTCTCCCAGTGCTGCTGAACTCAGTTGCCTTCACTGTGTGCCTTCCCAGAATGCACTGCTTTGACACTTTAGCACACTTCAGAATTTGTTACTGCTTTCACAGTCCCTTTGCACCAAACAAGAACATATTTTTAGCCTCTATACTGCCTTATGTGCCCCTCCTGAGTCTCATTTTCAAACCTACTGTAGAACAGAAACTTTTTTTGCTTATAATTTTTGCATCTAAATTTGATTGAAATTTTTAGCTTTTTTGTTTACTCGTCTCTACACATTTACACAATATTTTGTCAAGATGCATATGCAACTTTGATTGCGTACTCATAAACGCTACATGACAATGCCTGTTTAAAGGGTCATGAATGCCCTGCAACATAGGCTTACATTAGCCTACAGTAATCGTAATTCTATTTAAAACATTAATGTTCATGAACAATTATAATGTCATTATAAAATATATATTTATACACTATAAATGCATAGATTTAAAAATAATTAGATTTAATTTAGATTTAGGGGCCTCAGCCCCTGCCTCAACAGTACGTCTGCTCCCTGATTCTGTCCCCCTGGGACATACATTGCCCTCAGAGACAATAGTCTCTGCTGGGATCGGATGCACAATTCTGCACAGAGGGCGCGACCTCAGTGCCCCCTGGCGATTCAAATAAAAGACCACCGACATGTTGTCCATGGTGGTCATGGTGACCATGGAGGTCCTCAGAGCCCGGAGTATCTTTGGGACGTGGTGGAACGGGAGCTTCGTGCCCTGGATGTGCATCCCACAAATCTCTATCAACTGCAAGATGCTATTCTATCAATATGGGCCAATATTTCTAAAGAATGATTTCAGCACCTTGTTGAATCACATAGAATTAAGGCTGTTCTGAAGGTCGAAAGTGGGTCAAACACTGTATCAGTATGGTGTTCCTAATAATACTTTAGGTGAGTGTATATTATTCCAATATTGACCTATTGAGTACAATTAATACAGATGAGATAATTATAAATATAAAAAAACCTTTTTGGCCAATATCGATACAGCCACAATATATTCTAATCCAAAGGACTAACTAAAATTAAATACACTAACAATTTAATTTATATATGCTTTTCTCAAATAGGAAAAGGGGACCTGATCGGCTCGGACTCGCTGACAAAAGAGCAGGTGATCAAGACCAACGCAAACGTGAAAGCTCTGACATATTGTGACCTGCAGTACATCAGCCTGAAAGGACTGCGAGAGGTGCTGCGCCTCTATCCTGAATACGCCCAGAAATTTGTCAGCGAAATTCAGCACGATCTCACCTATAACCTGCGGGAGGGCAGTGGAGCTGACGTGAGTGATGCTTGCAAGCACACATGACGGTATTCAGGGCAAAGGGCGACAATGCTTAGATTCTACATATATGACTATAAAGGTCAATGTGTGCATACAATAGAGCTTTTTTTAGCCTGAATCATGTGCATGAGGGACTGAGGCAATTACCTCGAAAGTACAGGTCAGGAGTCGATACATCACCTCGGATTGGACTATCAATATTGTATAGTTGTGCTGTGGAGCTGATATGAGTCCTATAAATAGTGCATCATTCAATTGAACAAACATAATACAGTCACCTTCATGTATTAACATGTATTGGTTCATATTCTCAGCTATTCAGTTTTGCTTCAGATTTCTATCATAAAATAGAAACACATAATATGAATATAAAGCTATAAATAGGGATGTATAAATAATAATTGTCATCATTTACTCACCCTCATGTTGTTCCAAACTTGTAACACTTTGTCTAATACAGAATTATATATATATATATATATATATATATATATATATATATATATATATATATATATATATATATATATATTTTTAATACAATGGAAATCAGTGGTAACCATAACAGTTTGGTTATGGATATTTATCAAAAATGCTTTCTGCAAAAGACAGAGTAATACATATTTGGAATGATATGAGGTTGAGTAAAGGATAATACAAATTTCATATTTGGGTGAACGATTCTTTAAATTTAGATGGCATATCTCAGATAAACTGGTCTTGGAGGAATTTGATGAGAAATATGAGTTCATAATGTGATCTCTGACTTCTGATTGCAGAATTTGGTATCTTGACAAATTTGAGCAGTTCGAGACTATTTCTTATAGAGAAAAATTCAAGATTTTTTTTGTCTCTGTATAACAAAATCTGATAAGCATAAGACTTCTTAAATTATAAGAGTTTCTCTTACATTATAGAATATAATTACATTGCTGATAAATAATAAGGGGACTCATGAACAGACAATTTTGCTAAATGACAGTGAAGATCAGAGGTAGAGTCTAGAACTGTCTCTCTTGTTTCTGTACTCCTATATAGCGAATACAAACATCTCAATGGCTGTTTCGTAGTGTAAAGACTGTTTGACTTCATGTCAAACGATATTAGAAAGAGAAAGTTGCACGCCGTCGCTTTGTGTACCACAGCAAACTGCTGTATTTCTGCTTGTCTATAGACCTTGTGCACATGAGAAACAAGTACGCAGCCATCTTTAGAATACTGTATTTTTAAGTCACTTACGAAAAAACATTTGAAATATGAATAAAAGTGCAAAAAAAAAAATTGTCCATTGTTCCACTTCCACAAACCCAGTTGACCATAGTGATAGAGTGCAGAGTTACTCAATAAATTCTAGATTTGAATTTATAGCCGTGATATACAGACTGGAGGTATGTGTGTAACGCTGCATAACTCACATCCACAACCAGCAGAGTACAAAATGGTCCCCCCATCTGCTGTCTTTGGCATCTTTCCTTTTTTTGGCACATTCTTTAAGTAAGTGTCCTTTCCCTGACTTGGAAACCCAGCCCGCTACCCCCCTCATCTTCAGGATGCACATGTATGCCTGTGCACGAGAACCCTCTCATGTGCCCTCACACACACACGTTTTCCTAGCCTTGAGTGTAACTTGTAAAGACAGGAATAGCAGCAGGCTGCGGTTTGGAGTGTGTGCTGATACTAAGAATAGCACAGAGGGAAGGCGGGGACTCCGTGTTGGCTGGGTCCCCTGCGCCTCGAGCTAAGATTGGATCCTGGCAGATAAAAATAGCTCTGAAGCGAGAGGCACGGGGCGAGGGGGAGAGGTGCCTCATTTCTCTCCTTTTCACTTTTTTTCTGCAGTGCTCTTTCTGCAAGGTGTCACATGTAGAAAGATATCGCTGTGTTTGTGGAGAGAAAGAGGGAGATCAAGTAAGATAGAAAAAAAAAAAGAAATTCATTACTATTGGTTGGTGGAGTGGCCAGTAAACATACTGTATAAAAGATACTTCAACGTTACCTCAAATTACCTATTAGGTGTTCAGTCGGATATACAGTTTTTACCAAGCAATATCAAGGGACTTTGACCTAAAAAACCAGCGACAACACCCTAGCAACTGCATAACAATGCGCTAAATGCTTCTCAGAACACCTTAGCAACCGCATAGAAATCCCCCGGCAACTAGCAACAGTAGCTTAACATCTTGGCAGTAATTTTGCAAATGCAGTCACTTCATTTCCATCTGAAAATGTAAAAATCAAGTTGGTTTGCGCCATGACACATAACAGATCAGCATCGATGCTCATTTCACATGTGTGCAACCCCAGAATACACACAGAATACCAATGAACACACTCTCACACATACATTTCCGCAATCGCAGAGCTGGTGAGAATAGAAGTGTGATTATTGGCGAAGCATCCCTATTACTATCTCTATGTGAATGCGCATGTTGTTTTAGGCTATATATGGTTTATGAGGACACAAATGTGTATCATCATGACATGAGTATTACAATATAAACATGTTTTCCTATGTCCTCGTATATACCAAATAGCTTAAAAAAAACTAAATCTAAATGGTGGGTTTTTTTTTCATTATCATTCAAAAAATGCCAAAGGTTTTGTGTAGGGTATTGAATGTGCAGTTTGTACAGTGTAAAAACCATTACCCCTATGGAGAGTCCCCATAAACCACATATAAGTGTGTGTGCAGAAGGGCTTTGGAGGAGAAAGGTAATGCATTCTTTCCTCTCACTCTGGTTATACTTAGCCGTGATTGACTGAATTTGGTGACTTGAGGGACATGGAAATGCCTAATTATAAACACCTTCTCCTGTCTCTCTGGAGAAGGGGAGGGAAAGAAAGTGAAAACTTCTGTAGAAACCAATTTAAGCATCTTACACACATGCACAGACTCCTCATGTGCCACTGGGGTCTGTGTTACTAAGATTGGAAGGAGATGGCTAAAAATAAACTCTGTCTGCAGTCCCACACCCCACCAAAAGCAGAGTGTGGGGGTGGAGATCAAGAGAGGAACGGGGAAAAAAACAAGATACGGAGAAAGAGAGAGGCAGGGTGTGGAGAAGGGAGGGGGGGGGTTGCGGATAAAGATGGAGAGATTTCAGTCAAAGTTATTGGGGAGAACCAACAAAGGGATGGGGGGACGAATTGAACCATGTTAAATTGAATTAAGATAAGCTTGAATTTTGTTATTTCCTCCCTGGATATGTGATGAAGTAGTTAGCGATGCAGGGATGAGGACTGTGTGTGTTGCCATCCAAAGCGAAGGACGGTGATTGACACAATCTTTTATGTGTTTTGACAAAACAAAAATAAACAGTGCCGCCTCCCCTCTCCGCAACCTCTTTTGCGGTGCCGCAGGATACCGCAGCTTGCAGTCATCCTTTTTACGACGTTCTAAGAACATACAGTGCTGGGAGAGTTTAACAACGAAGAAATCGAAATCAATTTCGGCTTCTATAAAGAAGGTGGCTTTTCTGGGGGAAACCAATTGTTCCTTAATCTAGTACAATGGAAAAATATGCAGAGAGTTGAGCTAGAGGTTGAGAAACATGTAAGAGAGGGAGAGAAGGACAAGAATAATCAACAGGTTGTGTTATTCTGCCACTCACTGGTCATGACACTTTACTACCCATTTGAAAATCATTTTTATAATTACATGCTATTGAGGACCAAGACTGGTGGTTTTATAAAAAATAAATTGTTCTTTAATAACTAGATTTGACTATTCAAATGGAAATATTAGTACTTGCAAAGCATCTGTAGAATGGTGTTAATGTTTGAGGTAACAGGGTCGACACAATGGCACAGCATCATGGCAGTGTAATTGATTATACTGTGTATGGCTAAATAGATACAAATACATGCGAGAGAGAGAGCCAATCACTGCAAATATTACAGTGTTTTACATTTTGTTTATGCAAGACTAAGAATGGACGCTTTTTATGTATGTTTACAATGTTTTTGAAAGAAATCTTATGCTCACCCAGGCTGAATTTATTTAATCGAAAGCAGTAATAACGTTCCTTTGAATTACTTTAATTCCTGCGTATAGTTTATTCCTGTGTTGACAAAGCTGAATTTTCAGCAGTCATTACTACAGTCTTCAGTGTCACATGATTTTCATTGATTTGAAACATAAACTTTTTATAACATTATATTAAAATGTTTTATAACATTTTTATAACATAAATGTCTTGACTGTCACTTTTGATTAATGTAATGTGACCTCGCAGAAAATTGTGCAAAAGAAAAAAACAAAAAACAAAACAAAGAAACCGACTGGAATATAAATACAGTGCTGCCTCACAAAGACTAAAGTAAAGTGCTATCACCCAAGCTCTAATAATAAAACTCACTTCTGTTGGTCAAAGACGTGCATCTACTGCATTATAGACAACAGCATTATTAATTCTGCTCTGTCTCTCTCAGCTGGACTGGGAAAGCAACGGTGGTCTGGTGAAGAAACTTCCCGCTATCCGTGAGGACGAGGAGAATGATGAAGAGCAGAACTCAGTGTCAAGAGCCCCACGGTCTCCTCTTCGCCTAACCCGGGGTCTCAACTCCCCGCTGCGATCGCCACTCCTCCCCCCTCGCCCCTTCCGCCCTCCATCAGACCACACGCGACCCGCCACCCTCCAGATACCTGTGGTCAGTTTCAGCAGCGCCCCTCCTGAACTCAGCCCCAGGTACACATACACATCTCACATCACATTCTCAATGAGCCCTCTGGTGGCTCTCATAAGAACTTTATGAATTCATTACATTTAGAAGAAGTATCCAGCTACCATGGCAACCAGTTTTGGTGGAATTGCTGCTTGCTCTAGTGATTGGCTCTTCAATTTCACACTAAGAAATCAAAGCTTACCTAAAGCTGCAGTTTAGTGAGCTGAAACCAAAGGATTCCATTTCTACGTAGGCATTTTATATGTAGACATTGATATGATCATGCATTTAACTAAACTGCTTAAATCTATTGCCAGTGCTGGATCTGCTGCACATGAACAACAGTGGATTTGTTTTGTCTAATGTCTCTGTAGGTTTGTGGATGGTATAGAGACAGAAAGCAATTCCAGCTCAACACAAAGGTTTGAGTTCGGTCCCAGCCTACCTCAGAGCGGCCCCCCGTCCCCTTCCCCAGGTACAAACACATCTACAAGACAGAATGCGATTTCTGGAAGGAAATATTGTGAAGTGATATTTCCAAAAATAGACTGTCTTGCACAGTCAGACTTATTCTGAAGCTTATTCTGGCCAAGAACCGCCCACTTAGACGGGAAGGGACCATCTGACCAATATATAAAGCTGCCTCTTTTTTAACAGCCTTTTTTTTAACATCCACAGGTGTGGTACATCTGAAATTGGATATAAACCTAAGCAAAGCAGAATATTATGTTGCACAGGGATATATATATATATATATATATATATATATATATATATATCAGCTATTAATTCTTCCTCAGAATATATTGTAACATTACAATTTACAAACAACTTCAATTCTGGGGCACCCTGACTCAGGCCCTGTTTACACCTGGGGCCTCATTTATACCCATTTATACATTTATAACCATTGTGTATGCACAAAACAGGCCCTGAAAGAGGTGCCACGTCCGACACACAAGTTGTGATTTATAAAAACAAGCTTGACGGGAAAATTTGTGCATCTGCACGCAAACTCTGACCCATGCGTGCCAATGTTTTGGGGACTGAGCAGTTTGGCGACACTGATGGTGAGCTGGGGTTAAATGTCTTTTTGGTTACTTTTAGACAAAATCTAAACACAATTATACATATTCAGAAAGATAATAAAAATTATTTCACTCACCAAGTTTATCACTTGAAACAAATATCCATCTCTTTAAATGTCCGCGCCAGCGGGCGGATTGTGCCGTTTAGTGAAACTGACCCAAAATATCTAACGGCAGATGAAGTAAACCGTAAATCGTCATTATGAGTCCTAATCATAAATACAGTGTATGTTTACAATAACAGTTTAAAAGAATGATTTAAACTGTTTTACTTTTGATATAGGGCGCACTATGCGTTATTTTATTTGCACTGACGCCCGAGAAAAAAAGTTTTGTGCAAATAATGCACAACAAGGCCGACAAAGTTTGAATCCCATCTGACTAGCACACTTCCCATAACGTTTATGTTTTATTGGCTGTTTGAAAACATTGGATTACATGTGCGTCTACTACACTATGAAAGCAATCTGGTCAATGCGTTTTCAACTACCTCTGTGAGTGGTTGAAAGTGGACAAGGTCCTGGAAACTCCTGTATTTAGTGTTGTCACTTGTGATCTGATCGACCAAAACGCATCTTAATACCAGGTGTAAACAAGGCCTCAGAGAAATTACATAAAGTCAGACAATCAGATTGCAGCTCTTACCAGTTTCGTGTGTAGGATGCGTGAGATGGTCAGAAAATGGTCCGTGTGACACTGAACTTTTCTTCATCCAATCCTCTCACTCCCTCACCTTAAAATATGATTAATCTCTACAACAAACTCAATACATATGAAAAAAATCTAAACTTACCCCATTTTGTGTGCAGTGAACCAGGAGCAATTGGAGACCAAGCAGAGCATCACCAAACTGAGCGAGGAGGTAATTAAATGAAGCATATTGAATGAAAATAAATCAAATTACATTCAACATAAATATAAAACATTTTTAAACATAAAATGTTTAGAATGATTGCACAGCTAGTACAGCTCATTTGAATCAGAGTATTGACCTGAGTTGTCAGAGACCTGAATGATTTATTTTGAGACTGCAGAGAGATATGAGAGACATGCAACTAGCAATGCTGTTAAGAAATTGTTGCGATTGACCGATCAGAAACACTCTGTTGTTTAATGTAGTTTATTAACTGTAGGTGCATTAAAATTGAACTGAACTGATGTGTGGGCTTCAACAGCTTTGAATGAAGAACATCCAATCAGATTGTGTAGCCATCTCTTCCATAGCTCACATTCCACTGATCTCATTCACAGATGACTAGTCTATCCCAGCAAGTCTCTCAGCTGAGCAAAGAGCTACAGGAAATGACACGCCTCCTCCGGCCCTTGCTCGTCATTGGATCTCAACCCCTCCTAACAGCCATCAGTCCAGCGATACCTCCGTCTCCCAGCAGTAGCAGTGGTCCAACAATATCCACACCACCATCTCCTTCGCCCACAGCCCCACTGTCTACACAACTCAGGCCTACATGCTTACTATTGGACAGCGCAGAAAGTGGAAGCATTGGCTTGCCCAGCTGCCTCATACCCACCAGCCCACCTCAGAGACACCAAGCACATGCTCAGGTGCTTCCAGCAGGCTGTTTGAGGGGACCTTCCCTGCCAGTTCTCCTTTCTCCAGTGACAGCCCAAACAGAGGGGTCAGCCGCCCAGGTAGCTCCGACCCAGCCACTGCAGACCAGTCACCCTTCAAATCCATCTCTAGCCTTTTCCTCCCCGATTTCTTCTTTCCGCTCCCAGTCTACTTCCTGCTCTCCCTGCCAGGGGCCTCACCGACCTGCCAGTCACAGCAGAGGTTTCCTACCAAGACCCCCCTCACAGGACACCCCACCTCCACCACCCTCGATCAATAACTCCCCTGGCGACCACAGGCTGGGGATCAACCCATTTCCATCGTCGCCTTCCTCTGCTGACGCCAATCCTCGGATTCAGCCACGGTCATGCACTCCTCCTTGTTCACAAACCTCTCCACCCTTGCCCTGCTCCCTGGACTCCCTGCCAGAAACCCAGGCCTCTTTTGGGACTTCCTGGTCCCCGCAGAACCCCAGTTCGGGACCTCCTCAGTTAGAGTTTGAGATGCAAGAGTGGGCAGCAGGAGGGAGGTCTACCACAGAGCATATCAGCTTCATAGATGAAGAGGGACCGCCACTGTGAGTGACTGAAAGATGAATACTACAACTAGTTGACTTAGCAAATAATGGAGTAATGAACTGGGCCGACAGCAATTACTCCAACACACCTACATTCTGAATAACAGACAACACTGTTTGCTGTTTCTACAGGATAACACTCGTAATTGGACAAATTGTGGATCTGTTCCAAACCCTAGTGAGCTGCCTAGACAGCATTTATAGCCATCGTCTGTATGACACTTACACCTTTTCCAAATAGTAGACAGCTAAAATGATGTGGTTTTGTAAGGATTTTGGCCCAAATCTAAGTCACCGTTACATTTATGCATCATGGATAAGATATCTCAGAATGTATTGCAAATCAGTAAAAAAGGTTAATTCGGGATGGTCCCAATTGTTACATCAAACAAAACCACACAAGAGTTCATGTCATGGTGTAAATACCATACTTGCGAGATGACAACCCAGACGTTCTACTTGGCGCTATTCATGTCTTCATACTCAAAATTATTAATACCAAAATGATGTGCAATTTGAGTAATCAGACAAAAACCACAACAGTAAGTAATAATCGTTATGTAATTGCTTAAAGTTTAATTAGCAGGACTATAGATAGTTACACTATTCAGATAATAATTGCATTATTGAGACATTAACAATAGGCAATTTTAAGGATTCACTTTACTGCTGAAGCCACTGGCATTCCGAGTGTTTCCACATGACGTTGCAGTGTTCATATGGTACAAGTTGGACCTTTCAGAAAATTCTGTGAATTTTGTAATTATCAGGCCTGAGGATGTGAGCATTTTTTATACATGTAGAGATCCCACAATTATGGTATTTCAAACACGGCATGGGCACATTTATTCACAGTTGACTCCAACACAGCATAAGTTTAATATGCTGCTAAGCTAATCCAGACTGAACTTTAACAATGAAAATCCAACGCATTCTCACCCTAAGGCGTCACCTTTTGACCATGCTTCAATATTCGACGCTTTAGGCACCCTTTGGCATCGGTTACATGACGCGATCCTATGGCGTCATCTAACTGACGCTAAAAGAAAAGCGTCAGTTAGATGACGCGGGTAGGTTTGGGTCTGGGGTGGGGTTACACGCGATCCTAGGGCGTCATCTAACTGATGCTAAAGGGTGCCTAAAGCGTCAGATATTGAAGCATGGTCAAAATGCTTCAAAATGATGAGAATGGCTGGAAATTCCCATCTAATTAAATATGAACAATGTTTAGCTTAATACTGTGTACTACATATTTTTGTGTCAGCTATTAGCTTAGCAACATGATAACGTCTAAGTCTCTAGTGCGTATATGTGGTCAGGCTAAGAGACAAGCTGTTTTTCAGCAAGGATAGGCTACCAATGAAAAATGTCAGAATACAGTGAGGCAGCTCACTATGATTTGAAACAGCACCTCATTACTTGATACCAGCCAATCACTCTCCTCTGAGCACAACTTCATGAAGTTTTTTCTTCTAAAGGCTTTATAGGGCCCTCACAGGCACTATATACATCACAGAGCATGGTGACCCAAACTGCGAGCATCCCGCAGCGGTCATAGAAACATTCATAGAATTGAATAACATAAGTGAAAGTGCACTGATAAACTTGCATGTCTGTACACTAATCATGCACAGAATACAGGAATTGTCAGGTGGTGTTTCTTATCTCTGTATTACCAAAAAATAAAGTTAATACTCTAAGAATTTCCCACCTTATGAAACAAGTTTATATTTAAATTTTCAGACTTGGTAAATGAATGAAGCCATCACATAATCACCATAATAATTCATTTGTTTCCTCCAGACTGTCTTAAGCCAGAGTTAACACATTCAGTAGCCAAAGCCATGAGTTGCATAGTTAGTCAGAAGGATGACCTAGGGAAATGCATTTTCTCTGCTTCTGAAAAATGATCAAGTTTGGTCAGTTTATAGATTTCTTCATTATATTCAGTAAAAAAAGTATGATTTAGAGTAAGCAGAAAGTGTAATACTTTGCTCACATGCACATAGATCCAACCAGTGTCTAAAATTATGTGGTAAATGCTATAAATATTTTTTTTAACAGCCATGAAACTATATTTTACATTATTTACTTAAAAAGTATATATATATAACTCTCTATGACAATGGATTTATTTAGCCATTTGTTCCTTGAATAGTTGGAGCAATTAGTGCAGGACATTGTGTTGTTCAAGGCATCACATTTAAGCCAAACTCTTGACAACGCCACCCATCCCCACAAGAAAAAGAAAAGAAACCCTATCATTCTTGCATTGTATTTTAACCATGTATGTTAAAATTGACAAAAAAAAATTACCAGCCAGCTGGTCATTTCATTTACTTGCCAAAGCGAGCTAACTTACATTTGCACTTGTGTTCTTGCAAGTGTTCATTTATGACCCAGTGAACAACCATGGATGACATGCAAAGCGTTACAAGTCATGTTCTATTGCTCAACTTACCTCCTTATCTCCTTTAAAAAAAAAAAAAAAATACAAAAATCTCAATATCATAAACAGATCAAAAAGGTGAAACTGCGTTATTGTAAAATGCAAAAAGTTATTATATTTAGTAATTATTATATATCTATGACAGGGTATGGCATGCCATATGCTGGGCAGCCCATGCAGGGTCCCGGGAGCTTGGCATGACACCTAATGAACTGAAATAAACATATACACTCAGCTTTAGTCATCCTGCCAGCGTGCCTTCTCATAATATATATATATATATGAAAAGAAATCTTATATCGCTCCCCATTTTTCAGTGTTCACAATATTTCTCAAAAGCTTTTGTGTATCAGTAAAAAGCACTGCACTTTTATTTCACTGATCTATTTATTTAACGATTTTATGTGTGCATGTATGTATTTATCTACCTGCTATCCTGAGAAGAACAGACTCCTGTGAAGAATGATTCTTGCAGCTGGTGCCCATGGAAGCAGAAACACCTCAAACTCAGTTTCTCACCACATTTCAGTAATGATCACCTCAGCATCTATGATATCTGATGACCAGCAACAGACTGGCTGAAACCGAGCAGCCAGTGTTTCTTTCCTCTAGTTGCTGTATAATTTGCCACAATATATATCTGGGAAGCAGATGGACATCATCGCATTTTTATCAGTTTGCTGGTGCAATCGTGCACGCCATCTGCCCATCCTGACCAGAGAAGGGTAATGTTGTTTATAAGACATTAGAATATTTTGGTTTCTATTTTCTGTAATTGGGTCAGGGGACCTGAATATGGATAATAGGAGCTTTGATGAACTTTGGGGTCTGGGGTTTCCTGTATGTCCAATTAATTTGCATGAGGAATGTGCCTGCATGTATGGGGGGGGAGGGGACGGGCTGCACGCCCAAGGCAAACAGGGGTCCAGATGTATTTTATTAACTGTAACATGCTTTACAAGAGACACTTACCAGGATAATAAAACAAAGTAATGTTTTCTAAGAATAAAGACTTCTGTGCTCCTTTAAAAACTACTTTTTTAAAATAATTTACAAAATGAAATGAAATTAAATACTTGAGTAATAATGAAAATGATTTCAAATCAACCAAAGAGTGACTGGTTTGTGACTTAAAGTTATTGAGTTTTTAATTTTTTTTTATTTTGGGTTTTCTCCAACATTTTTAGGCAGAGAAAGTAGATGATAGGATTATCTTTTTTTCTTTTAAAGGAAATAAGGGACGCAGTCAGGATTCAAACCGGTTTTCCCCACAAGTACCAAAGCATGTGATAACTACTACTATATCTTCTGTGCTAAAAAGCCCTTCCCAACCTTGGAAATAACACACAAACCAGTAAACTGCTCCATGGCAGAGGCCTGCATATATTTGAGTGGAAACATTCACTATAGAGCTTCAAAAAGAGGGAGTCATAGAGAGAGACTGATTTGCGTGAAGATAAAGGGAGTGAAAATGAGAAAACGAAGAAACTGTCAAAAGAGCAAACAAAGTTTCACCTTCTATTTGGGGTTGGATGATTTCTTCGAAATGTGTCGGTAATGACCTAACATGCTGCCTCTCCAGATATACCCACATTAGCCTATATTACAGAGAGGAAAATACAAAGGGGAAAAAACAACCTGAAAGGGTAAATTAAAAATCCAAAAAATATATTTATATATTTATATTTATATATATATTTACGAGGCATGTATCCACAAAAAAAGAGAAAAGAGAACAAAAACAAGCAGTCTTTTATAACTTTGTGTCAAAAGTCCCAATTAAAATAATAATAATAATTATTATTGTTATAATAATATCATCAATAGTAAATCAGCAAACCAAAATGAGGAGACTAAGATCCTATAAGCGTAGCACTGAGAGGTCAGTCAGCTTTCTCCAAAGGGAGTCCAAAGCTTCAATCCACTAGGTGGAGCTGCAACACACTTTGAGGAACTTTATCCTTCACATGAAGTCCAAAAAAAAAAAAAAAAAAAAACTAGTTCCAAGAGTTCAGCAGAAAACATAAGCCCAAAATGTGCTGTGGCCCCCCTGGCAACCGTGTCTCCGATTTACAAAGCTGTTCGGGGGATCCACAACAAAAGGTGTCTTGTGCAACAAAACAAAAAAGGAGGAGCAAAGAAAAAAAAAAATCTCAAATTTTTAGACATTGAGATTGTTAGTGAGGCCGTAGCGCGCCTTCCTTCGAGGTCATGCCAGATACTGCTGCATCGCTGTTTTTGCCCTGAGAGAAAGGGAAATGTGAACCGTCACATCATTACTGGAGCAACAAACCAAACAACAGATGAAACAACCACCAAAATGCCAATCTGTCCATCACCTGTCACAGAGGTTGGGATCTGATGCCTGGGTGAGTTTGTGTAAGATATCAACAAAGCCCATCTCCCTTAGCTTATCTTGTCTCTCTTGTGAGCCTGGAGGAAGTAGAAAAACAGAAACTTGTATTGTTGACAATACACAAAGAGTCCTATTTAAAGGAGTAGTTCACTTGCCAAAAAAAAAAAAACAACCTTTTGCTGATAATAATAACTCACCCCCATGTCATCCAAGATGTCCGGGTCTTTTTTCTTCAGTCGAAAAGAAGGTTTTTGATGAAAACATTCCAGGATTTTTTCCACATAATGGACTTTAATGGGAACCAAATGGTTCAAGGTCCAAATGAGAGTTTCAGTGCAGCTTCAAAGGGCTTTAAACGACACCAGATGATGAATAAGGGTCTTATCTAGGAGCCTTCGAGTCGTGACTCGAAAAAAGATTTGAGCTTATAAAACAAACTTTTTTATTTATTTTTTAAATGACCAATTGTTTCACTAGATAAGACACTTATTCATCGTCTGGAATCATTTAAAGCCCTTTGAAGCTGCACTGAAACTATCATTTGGACCTTGAACCGTTTGGTTCCCATTGAAGTCTATTATACGGAGAAAATCCTGGAATGTTCATCAAAAACCTTCATTTCTTTTCGACTGAAGAAAGAAAGACATGGACATCTTGGATGACATGGGGGTGAGTAAATTATCAGCACAAGTTTTTTTTTTTTTTTTTAAAGTGAACTACTCCTTTAACTCAAGGTTACACCATCAGATATGAATAAACAACACCAAGTGAACGACAAACTGCACTGCTGTTGGATGAATAATAAATAAATAATGAGAGCCTCCAAACAGGAAATATTTAGGACAAAGTTAATGTTAAGATGTTATTTTATAAATCTTTTACCATTTAAATAACACCATTAAATTTAACAAATATTTTGACGTTACGTTTTATTGTACTTTCTTTCTTTGGGAGCTTGAATGCATTAACATTGAATGTGCAAATTTAAAAATATAATATTAAAAAAAAGGTTTTAAACCCCACAAATTAATTTTGATTAATGTTTTAATTAATTGACAGCCCTAATTGTATTTTTAAATTCTGTTGTGCCACAAATTCAGACAACAGTTATACTGTGCAACCGTTTGTAATTTCGATGACAAAACTCGTGCTCAAAAATCTGTTCAAAACCTCCACAAACCATGCGTCATGAGCTCCTCACCATCCTCCTCATTCCAGATGAGGTTAGAGATGCAGAAGGTTGCAGCCAGCTGCAGTTTCACATTGGAGTGACCCTGAATCATAGAGAAGAGAAGCAAAATAATGATCTAGCAAGAGAAAGTAAAGAAGGGCCAGGAGAAAAGGACAGTAACAAGGGGGAAGCCAACAACAGGACAAGGAGACTAAGGCAAGCAATTAGAAAACAGAAAAACTAGTATGACAAAGAAGCATTGAAAACAAAGACCACGACTGAGAAACCAGATGAGCTAATGACAATACACTGACCATGTAATATTTAATTTTTTGGAGCATGTCGTCATTGGTCATAATGAGTTCCTTGGCAGTGTTTCCGTCAGCAATGTTGGCCAATATGCACAATGTCTGCAAAAGATGCCAAAGGCATTGTTAAGCATCAACTTCGGAGACTTAATCATCACCTTTAGACTTCTTTATCTAAAAACCAAGGCTCCTAAACAAAAGAGAATTAGATAAAAGTTTTGTTTTATAATATGAAAAAAAGAAAAATCATATTAGGTCTTTAACAGCGCCATTCATATCTGTATGAATAATGATTGAGGTTGGGAGATGCAGGTAAAAACAAAATCAAGAAATCTCAAGAAACACTTTTCAATGTTGAAAACCGTTGTGAAGCCAAATATTTTTGTGGCAAGAAACCAAAGTACAAAATCAGCATTTATTTGAAATATAACTTTCTTGTGACATTTTCAATGTCTTTACTGCTAATTTTGACTAATTTAATGCATCCTTGCTGAATAAAAGTATTCATTAAAAAACTAAATAAGAGTGGTAGTGTATGTGCAACATATTAAAGGGTTAGTTCACCCAAAAATGAAAATTCTGTCAGTATTTACTCACCCTCATGTTGTTCCAAACCTCTATGTGTTTATTTGTTCTGCTGAACACAAAGGAAGATATTTAGAAGAATGTTTTAATCAAACAGATCTCATTCCCCATAGTAGGAAAAAATACATACTATGGTAGTCAATGGGGAATGAGATCTGTTTGATTGAAACATTCTTCCAAATATCTTCCTTTGTGTTCAGCAGAACAAATAAACACATACAGGTTTGGAACAACATGAGGGTGAGTAAACACTGACAGAATTTTCATTTTTGGGTGAACTAACCCTTTAAGAAGCTTTTAAAACGTGCCTTAAAAAAATATTACTGGTCTGCATCTTGAGACTAAACAACACCTCTAACATGCATTTTAGTCTGAGACTAAACCTAACCCAAATCAGGGGTGGAATTTTTGAAGACAGCCAGAATAAACATAAACCTTAAGTTTGACAAAACCAAGAACATTCCTTTAACAACACCAGGAATATAATACTTGCTTGAGAAGACTTACCGGTCTTATTCTGTAAGACCCACCGAGCACATTGTCATCCGAGTGTCTAATCTCTCTTATCTTAAGCGGTTCACACTGTACAATTTTGTCCATCTGAGGGTAATTTCGAGAACCCTAAAAGATTCCTCGGATCCAAGGCCAAAATCTGAAGTCTTTGACTGTTAGTTCAACAACAGCTGATTAAGGAACATTGCGATAAAATTTGACCTCAAGACGAAATTCTGGCAGTGTCAGAAGATTTGACGCACAGTCCAGTAGAGACTTCTCCTACAAATCAAAAACCAATAGGGGGGGCACCAAATCTGATGATGCAATAGTGAGACAACAACAAACCACCACTTGCTCCACACACACAGTTTCCTTTCAATAGAAGTCATGATCAAAATAAACAGATTTTTGCTTGCTAGCCTCTATAGCTATTTCTATCCCGCATATAATGCAGTTGACGTCCCTGAACGCGTCAAGGATTGATGATGTAAAACTCCAGACAAGTCTTCCTGCATGTGAACCTTTTTAAACACATCTTAATAACAAATGAGATCCCACAGTGTGATGTGACATGACTTACAGCAGGGATCATGTTCGTACAGTCTGACAAGCAACAGTCTTGAAGAACTATTAAAAACATACAGTGAGCACCCAGCTTTAGTGTGTTTGTGTAGCTCACCTGCTCTTTGACCTCTATGCTGTGTTCTCCCTCCAAGATAAGCGTGACCGCTTGCATTATCTGCTTCCCATGTGAGCTCATGATCTGGTCTATATGCTACCAAAGACAAGGAAAGACAATTAGTGTGTGAGCTACAGAAAGCCCATAATCTTGTAAGACCCTGAGAACATATCAGACAAATATATATGATTGTTACCGGCCGGGTGGAGAGCAGGTTTCGAAGCAGCCCCAATGTTTTCATGAGCACATTGGCATCAGGATCAGACAGGAGTCTAAAGAGCTGTTCTGTGCCCAGAGCTCGAACGATCTCCACCTTCACTTTCTGATCTGCCTGGAAGGCCATATTCTGCACACACATGTATTACGGTCACTGACGACATTGAGTGTTTTCATCTTGAAGCTTTGGTGAGGACCGAAGTCAACCGGTCTTACCATGAGAGCCCAGATGCCGTTGACCCTCAGAGCTGGACTGTCACTTTGTGTCAGGCTGCATAGTAACTCAATAACCCCAGACTCTAAGATAGGCTGAGAACAAACACATACAGTCACACTTTGAATAACCCTCTCATTCTATTTAATGAAAAAATTAAATAGTATAAGCAACAATGTTGTTCTACTGCCTGCTGATAATAATAATTCTCTTAAATTAATGTAGAAAATGTGAGTGATTAATCAAACCATTAAAGATATGTACCACTATAGTGATTCATAATAATATCAATACTTCTATTTTACAGCAATGTACAATACTCATATTGGCTGTCTTCATTTTTTTGCCTTCAAACATTAAATCATAGAACTTTTATTTTAGTGAAAACTGCAAAGACACATTAAAGCTTCTCTTTTGTTGACAACAGTTTTATAAATGATTCTCGTGGACCCTTTTACAATTTCCATATTACAAATTTAGGAAGATGGCTGACTCGTTGCACTTTCAAGCGCACATAAAAAGTGACCCCCAAAATACTATTATTTGTAATAAAGATTTAAAATAAATAAATAAAAAAAATACAACAAATCTACACGGATCACATAAATGACCTATTTTGGATTCAAAAACTGATTTAAAAAACTATTCTATAAAGTTGCTAAGGTGTTCTGAGTGTGCTAAGCAAGCAACGCTTTAGCAAGCAACACTAATAAACGCTCATCCCATCAGTGTGTGTACTTTACCTCTTTGCTGGGTGAAAACTCCAGCAGTAAGTTGCATAGTGTTGAAGAGGCCATGACAAGCACCTCGTCTGGTGCGTTCTGTAATAACTGCCCTCAAAAACAAATGTGCATTCAGTTAGGGTTTGATTAGCGTTCAGTAATTCCTAAACATCATATGAATATCCTACCTTCATTAATGGCTTCCATACTGCATGATCGTGGAAACTCGTTCTTAGCTGTTGTACAGATCGTGATAAACTGTGCAGACATCTAAAAGAAATTTGAATGAAATCAGTTGAAACTGAAAGAGCAAACAAAACCTCTTTTCTTTGTTTTATTCTTTATATATCCAATTGGTGCGCACTTACAACAAACATTTCACATTCGAACAACAAGTTTGCTCAAAAGTTTAGGGTCTGTAAGAATTTTAAGTCTCTTATGCTCATTTATTTGGAAATTGCAGTAATAACATTAATATGATGAAATTTTATAATAAATTAAAATATGTTTTTAAAATGTAATTTATTACAAAGATGAATTTTCAGCATCATTACTTCAGTCTTCAGTCACAAGATCCGTTAGAAACCATTCTTATTTATTATCATTAATGTTAAAAAACAGTAGTGTTGCTAAATATATTTGAGTAAAACATGACACAAGTTCATCTTACTGACCCCAAACTTATGAATGGTAGTGAATGGCAGCTTTTGTTTTTTGATAGACAACAATCAAGAGAAAAGGTGTGTCATACCTGACTGCTGCTAACCGTACTTTGATACTAGATTCTGATAGGCCGCTAACGATCCTGTCCATCATGTTTTCTGTCTCTGTAATCTGTATTGGGAAATTTATGTAAATTAAAGGGGAAAATATAATATAATATAATAATTTTGAGAAACCCATGGGGGTTTCTCGTCATGGATGCATCTCACCTTTTTCCTGATGTCCTCGTCATTGGAGCCCAGTGAAGCGTAGAGTTTAAAAGCTGCTTGTCGGAGCTCATGTGCATGTTTCAAGTCATGGTCCAACTGCAAGAAGACAGACGATCAGTTAAACTGAGTCTTCATTTTATGGGAAAATCAAAATGTACCTGGAGCTTTAAATAAAAACAACAGAAGTCTCTGCTAAAGTTTATTAAATGCATCTAAATGTATATGTGTGTGCGTGAATTTACCCTCTTAATATCAGTGATGGCACTGACGGAGCTCGGGTATTTAAAGTAGTCAGCCAACATGGACACAAGGTGGTCAGTGACGCTGGCAATCCGTTGTAGCTCTATGTCCGGCTCCATCAGGTAGGCCAGTGTCTCGGCCCCCTCCACCCTCTCCTCCAGTAACCGCTCTTTACTGCACATCCGGACCAGGCAAGGCAAAGTCTGTCCACCCACACACAGCTAGTTACTATGCACTCTCAACGGTTACTCATCTGCATTCATCATGTAAATAACGATTTTTTTCGGGAGGTACCTTTAGTACAACACAGCCGTCGTCTGTACTGATGGCTCCAGCTCGGCACATGTATGTTAAACTGAGAAAGAAAGAGTGCGAGTGTGTACAGGCTGAGGGGATTACACATGTATTTTCACAAATAACCTGCAGGGTGAGATTTACTTACCATTTTGCGGCTGTAAGCTGCATTTCGATGGGTTTGTCCCTTTGCATCATTCTAACAAAAACCTGAGAGAGCTGCTCACCATCTACAAGCACTAAGAAACATAAAACAAATGAATATGATTTGTATTATTGATTTTGTTTTATAGACATACAGGAAACCTAAATAAAGCCCTGAAGGAAACATGATCACAACATCTGATTCAAAGAAAAAAGCAGCATTAATGTCATATCAGTCTTTTTCTTGTATTGATGATGACTTTCAGGCTCTAACACTAGACTATTAACTAAGGGCAAGCTCACACAACAGGACTATCTACACTACACAAGGTTTCTCATCAGTCATTGTCTTGTCATAATAGCACGCACAGTACACTACAAAACAACACTGAAAAGGTGCACAAACTACAAGACATTTGGTCAAGAGTCAGGCCTGACCAACAGCGGAAAAAATAAATAAATAAATAATAATAATAATAATTCATTCTCACCATTCACCAGTGTCATGGAGACCTGAGCATTCTCATAGGCCAAGACTGAGAAACACTTTAACGCCTGCATCCGTACCTGCACAGAAAATAAAACATTATTAATCTGTATACCACAGTTTGTCTGAATACTCGATTCTGATCCGACTTTTATTAATAAACAAACTTTGCTGCTTAATCATTACATAATTAAAATTAGTCAGCAAAAGGTTGTAATGTCGCTGTTTTCGAAGCAATTAAACTCACAGCTTCATTGCTAGTAGAATAAAAGATGCACGGATGCATGTAATTCACACACACATCTTTCGCCTTCTCTCTCAAAAGGCTAATTCATTCAAATAAATATTAGAATTCAATTGAATAAATGTAACTTTATTGCACTACTTTATCTTTGTGTCTGATTTAAAGTGGACAAAATGCTAGATCTAACTAGATCTGGTAGCTGATGAAAACAACCATAATTTTAAGCACTGCTAACATCAATAACACCTTTAACTTGTCAACGCTGGAAAATGACAATTGTATAAGCAGGATAATCCACAGCTAGCTATACATTAAACTATGTGAATGCACTCCGAAGGCAACCATCCTCCGCTTTGTGTCAGGTGGTTCTTTGCCTCCACATCGTGCATTAAAACCGTTTAACGCACAGCTAGCCATGAATTGTCCCTTATGAATACATCAACATGCATAAACAAATACAATAACAACTGGAAAATCCAATCTGTTTCTTTTTGTACCTTATAGGATGGAGAGATTAGCAGTGGAGCGATGTTCTGGATGGCACCATGGTTGAACAACACTGTCTGATGTTCTGGAGTCTGAACACACACATTATTCAAGATTTTAGGATTTTTTTTTCTGGCAGTTTAGATTTCTTGGCTGTAATACTGCAACTATTTTACAGTTTGTCAGTATTGTATGTGATTAATCCTATCGCAATTTAGATCTGGAACTGTTTGTCTTATAAATCGTAATAAATGCATATTTACTGTGTGATGCTGAGTTGTGTGTTACCTTGCAACAGTGGGCGAATATTTGCGTGATGTATTCCTGTGTGTGCTGTGACCGACTCAGCAAGGACATGAGGTGGGGGATGACAGTAGGGTCCTGATGCAAACAAAAACAAAAACAAAAACTGTTTATGCACGTGCATATGTCATTTCAGAATGGGACACATGCGAGTCGTAGTCGTCTTACTGTGTAGAGCAGCTGCACTGGTGTGACTGGACTGATGAAAACGGTTCTTAAACAGCGCAGACATGCCTCAATGAAGATCAGATCAGAACACAAGAGACCTGCAGAAACACAAAACACATGAACACTTTTCAAATAAAAATATATAGCAGAAATCAGCATGGATTTGTAGAGAGGAAAAAGAGAGAGGTGAAAGAGCAAGAACCTTGCAGCAGGGCTGGGATGATGTGACAGTCCACCAGGGACTTGATGTTGTTCTCTGTGCCCATGGCAAGACTGCCCAACACGACCGCACATTCAGTCCTCAGCTCCAGACTGGAGGAGCTTTGCTGGAGAAGATACAGGAGTCTACATACATACACACACACACACACACACACACACACACACAACCTTGTCGTCATCATTATCATCGTCATCATCATCATCATCATCAATAACATCATTAGAGTCAGGGATTAGCATGTAAAAGTAAAAAAAAAAATCAACATAGAACAGCTTTTTGTGCATCTTAAAGCTGCAATCCGGTGTTTTTTCCTCTTTGTCGCCATCTCTGTTCGAAATCTGCAATTGCACTTATTCGCGGAATTATCAACTTTACATAAGTTGTACATCAACACCCTCGACGCGGCACAGCGTGGATGAACACCATGTTTGAGGAGAATGTGCAGCTGTCAGTCACCGCGCCACTGGCATTCAGGATCACAGATTATTATTTTTGGAAGTATGACCAACATAATAATTTTCACCGGAAAATGTCATCTGAACTAGTAAGAAACACCCACTTTGTTCTGGTTCTGACATTGCAGTAAATCGCGCTGAATAAATCCAACAATCGCTTAAAAGTTATCATATCACACAAAACCGTGCAAATTATACTTTGTTCTTAAATTGTTAATGTTAACAACATAAGCAAGCATTGCGTGACAACATGTAATTTGACAACATTAATACACATAATTGACACATAATTGCAAATTTGAAGTGAGCAGATCTACCTTGGCACGGCTCCCAGCACAATCAGGTTGGCCTTCTGTTTGTTGTTTCCGATGACCGCATTCTTCATGTCACTGTCAATCCAGAAATGCACAAAACACATACAATTAAAATAGCATAACAGAAAAATACATTAACAGAATTTCTCAATACTTTGAGGGTGTTGTTGCTCTCAGCTGAACCACAATCCAGGGAAAAATTGAGGTTGCTGACCTCAAACTTTTAGTTGAAAAGTATATACACTACTGTTCAAAAGTTTAAAAGGTGAATTTGATTTTTTTTTTTACTTATTTTTTATATTTTAGGGCCAGATTTACTAAACAGGGCAAATTAGCACAAGAGCGCAAATCTCAGAAAAGTGCCGATTGTAGTGGAAAGTTCTGACGGTGACCTACAGACGAACAGATGAACTACCAGTTAGCGTCTGCTTTAAGACGTGCTTTTTTGGACGGTTAATAATGGTGCAAACACAAGTAAATATATACGAGCGCAAACATTTCTAAACCACCTTGCATTATTCTTAAATACTCCCCTTCAATAGATTTTGCATCTGAAAGGGAAACTACTACAAATGAATAAGGTCAGCCGCAAAGACAACTGTGTCCACAGCTTTTCAGCACTAATTTTTTAATAAATCCTGACAGTAGTTTTTTAACACAAAAAGAGGGTTTCTGCTGGAGCAAGCTGATGGTAAATATGGCCATATGTCTGCATTAAGAATGCATTAAATTGATCAAAAAAGTGACAGTAAAGACTTTTTATATACAACTGTTATTAAACATCCGTAAATTTCTCCTTTAGAACAAAAAAAATCTCCTTTAGAAATCTAAAGGCATTTCTTTAGAAATTAGAAACTTCTTTCGTCACATTAAAAATTCCTACAGACCCCTAACGGTAGTGTGTGAATACTGGATATTTTATTAGTACATTTTTTAACAAGATTTGACCATTTTCCGCATTTTTCGCAGTTCGTTTAATTGTGAGATCATTTTTTAGAAATGTTTACACATATTATGTTTTCTTTCAATTGATATAGAAACTGCATGTATAATAATTACACAATTGGAAATATGTCATTTAAAACCACAGAAGTAGAGGACACTGATGTTTTTGGTTGACATATCATACAGTTAGCGTATATTTGAATAATCTGAGGATTATAGAGGCTGATAATGATAGAGCAAACACATCTTCCTAGCAGAGATCTCATGTCTTGATCAGCTCACTTACAGCATGGCATGAACAGATAATGTAGCCACATTCAAGTTCTCCTGTGAAGTTTCAAATCAGTATGAACAATGGAATTGCGACACAGTGATCCTGGTCTGAATAAAAATGGGGACGAAGTGAAATATCACATTTCTGAAAATAAAGATGATATGCATGCACATTATCAGTGCATTTTATCAATATCGTTCAGCCGCTAATAATGATGGGGGGATTGATGTCTGTTGCTTTGTCCAAAAAAATAAAAATAAAACATGAGCGAATATTTTGGTAAGGATTATTGCTAGTCTTCGTCAATAGAACTCAAATTGTTTACCAATGTAACCATAGTCATATTAAACTTACACAGTATTTAAGTCATATTGAAATGATTTATTTGAGAGCTGAGTGCACATGATGATAGATACAAAGATAAAGCACCAATTACAAACCTAATGTGCATCATTTGCTCTTTATTTTGTTGCATTATCACTAAAAAGCTTCCTGGTTTTGTTAGGAAATGAAAAAGGGCGGGGGAAAAATGTAATTGGTATTGTTAACTGAAACCATTACAAATCATTTTCGGTCATTTAAATCAAGCTTAAATTATCAGTCGATTTAAATTAGAATGAGTCAACGTAGATGGAAAATACAAAACAAAACATTTCAGTTAGTTGCCAAGGCAACATTTTCAGGAGGAACAGGAAATTCCCAGGAGGGTTTGAACACAACATTATTTATGAACAATTAGCTTAATTCGTCTAGCTTAAATTCCCCATAATTCTTTAGCTGACACGCCTCCAACTGGAAAAGTCTGTGCTCCAAGAGAATTATGAATTATTATTAGTGGTGCATCTCTGCACATTCATCAAGTTCAAATCATTTCATTTGAACTTGATGAACAGGGCCAGGCAGCATGACTGCATTAACTCTATAATAATCATAGTTTTGGTTGATGTTTACTCTGATGAAAGATTTAAATCTGTGGAAAAGTGCAGCAAAGGCAGTGCAGTCGAGAAACGCCAGTAACCAGAGCTCGAGTTAAAAATAAAGATGAAGAGACCCGAGCTGCAGCTACCCAGACACGCTGACATAAACACACAAAACAAATACAGCACCTCACCACGTCTCGCATGAAACAACAACAACAACAACAACAAAAATCTCAACTTTTTCTCTCTAAGGACTAACCAACCTCCTATGGTGGTAGCCTCATCTCTTGCACTCAGAAAAGTGAGCATGGCGACCTGTAACAGAGCAGATCCCAAACACACAGGAAGGACGTATGGTTGTGTACTCACATGACTCCCTGCAGCACGTTCTGTGGGTCAGGGTCGAAAAGCCGGTCAACATAGTGGCGACTCGTGGCTGTGACTTCCTGCATGGTGATAAATGACAGCACAAAGCGGATTCAGCAAACTCATCCCATCTGAGTCATCGCAACACCTTCATTCTCGCCCCATAGCCACCTCTCCGGCTCACAGGGTCCAAATACATCAGTCTGTTTATCCTTACAGTCACCGGCTGTTGGTGGAAGTCTCTAGAAGGAGAGCAGACACCTGCCTGCCACTTCTTCACACACCGCAGCTCTCTCGTATAAAGACGGCAATTTCAGGCCAGAGAAAAGTGGGAATGATGCTCTGTGGGAACGATGGTCACCCCAAACACACCAAAGAATCTATGCAATCAGCTTGCACTGCTACAAATGTCACTTCATGTTTCAAAACATCACATTTTCAGATGAACTTTAGAATTTCACATTGAATACAACCATTGTATTATGTATTTGTATTATGTATTGTATTATGTATTTGTATTATGTATTGTATTAAAGGAGAAGATCAATTGGATTCAATATAAAATTCGCAAAAAAAAAAAAAAAAAAAAAAAATATTCAACCCGATCTCATGGCAATTCGCACAAATTTTACGAGGTGGCTAATTCATAACAGTTTGTACAACCTCACTATTATGAATTAGTAAGATTTTTGCTAAATCGTACATATTTTACGAGTTGGCCAATTACGAATTCGTGCGAATGACCTACCCTGACCCCGCCCCTAAACCTACCCCTCACGTGGGTTTAGACAAATCGTACTCGCCACTTTTTATTCACTCATACGAATTCGTACAAGTTGGTCGTTGTGAGATAGCGTTGAAATATTTAACATTATATTACAAAAAAATTAACATGGGAACATAGAATGTTTAAAACAACATTTCCCCCCCAAACTGTAATATTATAAACAACAATATTATAACTATTTTTAAACTATATATACATACAGTATATATATATATATATATATATATATATATATATATATATATATATATATATATATATATATATATATATATATATTTCTACAGTGTGCTTTCCTCTACAGTGTGAGCATGGCACAAGCAACTGACAAAAACGTATGACTTCAATGCAGTGCCAAATGCATAAATGTAAATACCCCCACACAACAAAATTCATCTAAAAATGAACACACATTCCACAACACATGTTGATATTTTTCATGTTAAGGCATTTTTATGACTGTAAATTGTCCAAATTGATCTGCAACATAATAAAGTGATTCACTGCATAAAACCTGTTCTTACACAAATGATTTTTTAAGCAGATTTCAACAAAGCATTTGATAATTTGAGATAATTTTTTAATTACTGTATTACGTTACAGTATTAATCAGTCCTAATTTTTGTCATTACTTAAATAAATAAAGTGACAAATCTTACGTAATTCATTTATTTGACATTTACCAAAATAAGATCTTTATGCATTGAGATTAGTTAAAGGCAGAGCATGTAAGTTTCCCCACTAGATGTTGCGTATTCAAAACAATAACAAATGCGTATCTTAATCACACTTTGAATGAGTATGGATTCATGGGAGTTATCGTCCTCACCTCCACAGCTATCCATCGGGACTCAGAAATCAAGTTTATAGATGAGCTAATGTATTTACTAACGTTACTGTACATGAAGCAGGGCGGGGTGGAGAGTGGCACGAGGTAGATGGAGCAAATGCTAATGAGAGACTCCTGCGCGACAAACCGGCCTCGAGTCCCATGAAGGAGCTTCGGCTTTAATCACGTTCGTCGGTCGCTTCTTTCGTTTAGTTGTTTATGTCTATTATACGATTAAAGTTATGTTCAACATTTGACAGTTCCAACCAACCTTCTTCGTTGAACTTTGTTACAGTTACTTTTGACCACTTAAAATCATATTCCTTTATTTCATTCAAAGGAAATATCTGCAAGTGCTTAATTACTACTCGTACAGGTCACTGTGTTGAGTGCGTTTTCACATGCCAGCCAAGGCAATGACATGAGCTATTACACTGGTTTAAATGGCTGAGTTCTCTGAATTTAAACATTGTTGGACACATTTTGGATAATGTAGATTGAACAAGTTAACAAAATATAGAACATTGTTCTATATTTTTTTACATTTTAATCCATATGATACTTTTAATATACTAATACAGTGGTTCTAAACCCTGTCCTAAAGTACCACCAGCCCTGCACATTTTGTATGTCTCCCTCATCTGTCAAACCTGATTCAACTCATGAGCTCATTAGTAGAGACTATAAGACCAGAAATGAGTATGTCAGATATAGGTAGAATTACAAAATGTGCAGGTTTGAGAACCATTGCACTAGCAGACATTAATTTAGATCTTTAAAAAAGGCACATAGCATCTTTAAACCTTAGTCCTTATGTTCAGTTTGGGGTCTGAAAGACTTCAGGCCCCCTTTACACTTCAAAACAGATACAATTTGCAAGTTATTTCATGGCATCATTAAGGCATGAACAGTCTCATAATGATAATAAAGAAAGCTTCATGCTAAAAAAAAAATGTTTGGGGCCTCAGAGACTTCAGGTGTAAAACATGAATAAATGCAATACATTTGATTATCAAATATGACTTCTGAAAAGAAACAGTGAGTATATCAACACCTTTATAATAAAGGATTAAAGATTTATCAATATCACACAACTGGTTTTGATTACATCAGATGAGCAGATTCCTATTCAAGATATCAATTTAAATACAGGGGCAGATGAGATTGGTAATTATACAATAACATGCTATACATCACATCACCAGTGTATTAACACCTATAGTGTACTTGGGTACCACCACAGTGAGGGTAGATCAACATGTGTCAAAACATACAGCACAGAACTACTGGGCTGTCAAAAGGGGGGCGTTACCACCATATTTGCCGATCAGCTCATCATTTAACCACTATATCAGATAATATAAAGCAGGTTTGTTTTTGTTTTTGAAGCCCCAGCTCTAAATATAGACTGAAAACTAAATATAACTTTGATTTGACAGCTCTGAGCACATCCAGATCTGCTGTTAGCCACATAAACACACAAGCAATTATTAAAAATAACACACCGTTTAATTTAAGATCACTCGCTAAAGTATATCTAATATGTCTAGTGTATTTCTGAGAGATCCTGAAGTGAAAATGTGAGGTTTCAATTGGTATAATTAAAGAGACTCACGGATAACACGCTGATGCGTAAAGGGGCCTCCAGCAGGCACGCCATCATTCACTCAGCCGAACATTCAAAGCGGCACTTTCCACACAAACACAGCCTAATCAGCGGAATATTTACAGCAGCACTTTCTCCCCAAACTTAAATTGCAAAACATACAGTCCAGCACTTTCCACACTACTGGGTGTCAAATGTTACTGCCTCACTATTTAGGTTTTATTTATAAAAAAAAATGATAATAAACACACACACACACACACACACACACACATATATATATATATATATATATATATATATATATATATATATATATATATATATATATATATATATATATATATATATATATATATATATATATATATATATATATCTATATATATATATCTATATATATATATATATATATATATATATATATATATATATATATATATATATATATATATATATATATATATATATATTAATTAATTAATTTAAATAATAACAATGAAATTAAATTAAATATGTGGTTCAAATGAGAGACAAAACTCTTCCAAGAAGTCACTTCAAAAAGTGATTTTCGTGGTTCAAAAAACCGCATAGGCCTAGCTACTTCTTTGAGCCTTTTGCAATCTTAGAGGAATAGGGTGATTTTATGGAATGTCTTACCGCGGACATTATTATACAAAAATCACATTTTCCTATTAATTAATATAAAAAAAAAACACCATACATTAAGTTCAGCAGTGTAATTTGAACTGAAGAAATAAATCGTTTGTTTATTAAACACACCGAGCATTGCTATGGAAAGTAACATTGCCTGTGACAAAGCAAACGCATGCAGAAGGCTGGCGGCATCAGGGTGCACTTTCCACATTAATTTCAAAGTCAAATTTGCTAAACACACACAAACACACTAACTAACTAACTAACTAACTAACTAACTAACTAACTAACTAACTAACTAACTAACTAACTAACTAAAAGATAGATAGATAGATAGATAGATAGATAGATAGATAGATAGATAGATAGATAGATAGATAGATAGATAGATAGATAGATAGATAGATAGATAGACATTAGTATGCATAATAATAAAGAAAAAATAAAAATAATGAAAACAGTGAGCAACAGTAGATGATAGACAGCAGTCTTTTAGTCAGTTACATCATCCGTATGTCTGCTCCAGTTTATAAAAAGTAATTAAATATTACTATTCTACCCTTATTTTAATCTAAAATTAATATTATTACTGGTTAAAATTCTTGATTTGTATATCGCTGTTCAACATGTCCCGATAATTCCCGATAGTTTTAATATTGCTAACGTGCAATCAAATGCATGCTGATCAAATGTTTTACAAGTTGTATATAACTAAATAACGAATATAAATTACGGAAAGTGTGGATGAAGAATAAAACTGCATTTAGTGCGCTGGTCACATGACCGTTTTGCGCATGAGCAGAGTAGCATATGAGTGCAGGGAGGCAAAGCAGCTGCTGGATTTAAGTATAACTGTTAAGATGTACATGCTGACCGATGTTTAACGCGTTTTGTCATCTTTGAGTGTAACGCTGTGGTTTAAATAAATAAGGATGAAGGTGGCAGTAGAAGGCTGTTGTCATGGAGAGCTGGATAAGATATATGAGAGCATCAGTTACCTGGAGAATAAAGAAGGTGTGAAGGTGGACCTGCTTCTGTGCTGCGGAGACTTCCAGGCTGTCAGAAATGAAGGAGACATGAAGTGCATGGCTGTGCCTGCCAAATACAGACAAATGCAAACTTTTTACAAGTAAGGAAACCCCTGACGTTATTCTCTGGATAGATCGATAGACAGATGAGGAGACACATAAGTATATAGGCATGAAATCAGATAGATAGATAGATAGATAGATAGATAGATAGATAGATAGATAGATAGATAGATAGATAGATAGATAGATAGATAGATAGAAATGGCTTGTTTATGGTTTATTTAATGTCAAATAAAAAGTAAATATTGTATTGGTGATATTGGTCGACCATTGTTTCTCATGTCATTACAATTGGCTTTTCTAAGATATTACTCTGGTGAGAAGAAAGCTCCTGTCCTGACGATTTTCATTGGCGGAAACCATGAGGCATCAAACTATCTGCAGGAACTTCCTTATGGAGGCTGGGTGGCTCCCAACATCTATTACCTGGGTGAGATCTTTAGGCCATACATAAAAATATTGTTACTTTAATAGATAGTTAGATTATCAATACTAGTATACATTTTGTGTTTCAATTATCAATATTCTCGTACTTTTATGGTTTTCTGGATAGCACTTGACTTAAATAACAGTTCCAAATAGATCTGATGTTTCCCATTACTCAGGTTATGCTGGTGTTGTACGCTTTAGAGGTGTACGGATTGGCGGTCTTTCTGGAATATTTAAATCCCACGATTACAAGAAAGGTGAGTTTTAACAGTTCCAAATCAATTACGTGTTACTTATAAGAAGCAAATATGCATTTTTGAAAATAATTTATGCAATTTTAGGACACTTTGAGTTTCCGCCATACAACCAAGAAACATTGCGTAGCGTGTACCACATACGGAACATTGATGTCTTCAAGCTTAAACAGGTAATTTTGTAATGTGGAATGCATCAATAGACGTTTTACACATTCAATTAATAAGGATGCAGATTCAGAAAAAAATATATATATATCTAAAATTATATATGCATCAAAAAAAATCAGACAAATGTTTAATTCATAAAAAGAGGGCTTGGCAAAATAATATTTATTTACATGTATAATTTCTAACCTCACTTCTCAAGCTCAAGATGCCCATAGACATCTTCATCACGCATGATTGGCCGAGAGGTATTTATCACTACGGCAACACAGATCAGCTTCTGCGCAAGAAGAAGTTCCTCAGACAGGAAGTGGAGAGTGGTACCCTGGGCAGCCCTGCTGCTGCAGAACTCTTAGACCACCTGCAGCCCAGCTACTGGTTCTCCGCTCACCTGCACGTGAAGTTTGCTGCACTGATGCAGCACGAGGTGGGTCAGTGGTTTTGACAAATACCTTGACAAGCCTTAGATAACGCTGTTGCAGAGACACTAGATTTAAGCCACATCTTACAAATATATTCACAATAATTTGCTGGCAATATAAAATGAAAAAAATATATATATAGAATATCTTATTGTGATTTGTATTCTTTTATGACAGCATAAATTGAACATGTCTTATGAAATAGCTTCTGGAATATCTCTATTTTATTCTTTTTATATCTCTTGGAGTTACATGCAGGCCTTAGATAAGATATCAGAGTTAATTAATTGTTGAAAAGTAAATAACAACAAACTATTTGTCACATTAGGCTAAGAATAATTCTGCTGCAAAGATCACAAAGTTTCTCTCACTTGACAAGTGTCTTCCACATCGAGACTTCCTTCAGGTAATGATCCTGCAGTTTCCATCAACAAGCATATTTCAAGATCCACCAAATATTGTAGATCTAGTAGTAGAACAAGAAGTAGATCTTTGTGTAGAATAAAGATTTTGATATTGCAGATCGTGGAGGTAGCAGACAGACCGGGCTCCTCCGAGCACCTCGAGTACGATCCAGAGTGGCTGGCCATCTTGAAAGCGACAGACCGACTTCAGAAACCATCCCACAAATTTTGGAACCCCCCGCAAGACAACGGACTACACGCCCGGTACAAACCACAATACAATAATAACCACATTTACATGCACATGATTATTTGATTGCTTGTTAAGCCTTCATTCTATTTGCATATTCCCAATAAATTCAGATCTTTCCCTGCTAATCTCCTGTGGAAATTCGAAAGATGCACTTTGATATGTTGAATTGTCAATCATAGCTGCTTGTGTCCCTTGTTGTTCTCTCAATTCACTCACAATGTCCTATACTGTAGTTACTTTTCTTTGAAAATGTAATACATTTGAAAACCATGATACTCCCCCCCCCCCCAATATTCTTTAGTAAAAAGAAACGCTAGCATAACAGCATTCATTTTAAGTAGACATATTTCATATTATTATAAATGTCTTCACTGTAACTTTTGATCAATTGAATGTGTCTTTGCTGAATGAAAGTATTATAAAAAAATTAACTTTTGGGGTCAGTTTAGTGTAGTAGTTAATATAAGAATTTTATAAAACTGGGCTCAACTGGTTTATGACAAATGGGTTTACACGTTTCCAATTTGGTGCACATAAATGAATTTGTATTTTGGCATCTATTTTTCTGCTTCTTTCAGGTGGGATTTCAGTGCGTCAGAGGAAGCTATGATGGAGGTCGTGAGAGATTTGAGTGGTGACCTCTGCATCCCTGAAAATTTCAGCCTGACGGTGCCCGCCTACGACCCCAGCCGCCCTCAACCCAATGCTCACCCAGCCTACTCCACCAACCCCCAAACCACAGAGGTGTGCGCCACCCTCGGCCTGACGGACATCTACATTCTTGCTGGGCAACATGGGCAGACTTATGGGGAGGAGGGTGCCACAGGTGCGACTGAAGAGGAGGAGGACGAGGACAGCACTGGGAGCGTAGACGAACCAAGTGAATACCCCACTGACACCTCCGGCCTCTCCAGCTCCTACAACCCTGATGAAATCACCATTGAGGATGAATGGGAGGAGGAAGAGGATGAGGCAGTTGGATGTGCCGAGGAGAAAGGGACAGACGCAGTGGTTCCAGAAGGGCAAGTGGGGGGCCAGGACAGCGATAGAGACAGCAGCCCCCAGCGAGAGACAGCTATTGGACTGATCTTACCACCCCCATGTGCTGCACCAGAGACGGAGGCTCCTCTACACTCCTTACGGCCTCTTTCTCTTCCCCCTCCTTCAGCATCACTGTCTCAGGGCAGCTCAGAAGAGGAGGGGGGCTTCACGTCAGCCAGGGTCCCCAAACGCACGAGTGGTGAGACTGCACAGGGGCCCGCGAGTCACACGGGTGGCACACCTCAGATAAAACGGAGAAACCAGAGTATCTACACGGCAGTAGATGATGAAGAAAGTGAGGGCTAGATAAATGCAATTATTTTTAGATCAGCAAATTACATTTACCAAGAATGATCTGCCAGTTAGTTTGCTGTCTCTTTTTGATTCTAAAGAGTTGAATGGGTTACTAGACTGATTTGATCTGCTTTGTAACTACTGTTGTTTTAAAGAACAGAAGTTTTGCTGATTATGATTGTGAAGAATTAATGGAAAGCTATTTTCAGAAATGTCGAAGACATTCAGAAATGTCTTTTATTTTTGGTATTTTCATGTGTATAAAGTAATGCCACAGCCATTTATACATTTTTATCTTGTATTAGTCATCTGTGATTGGTTTTAATTATCTGTTCTTTTTTATTATTATTTTTAGCCAAATATATCACAACACACTCAATTGTTTGCTCTCTGTCCTGGCTATTTTATTAGTTTTGTGATTGAGTTTGCTTTACCATTTGGTTGTAAATACATCAAAGTTCAAATATAAAGTGATCCTGATGTAATTTTTTTGCATTTTGAAATCTCAGTTCTCTTACGAGAGGTTCTCTCGTATTGCGTAAGCTAGTCATACGCTAGAAAAATTATTCCATAATTTTTGTAATCATTGTCAACGCAGTATCTGAGGCAGACCATGAGCGGGGCTAGCTAGCAGCTCATTGGTTCGCTCAGAGAAAATGCATGAGCCTATGGGAGAGCGGCGCTGAGCCCGCGGCCAATGAGCGGACGGCGCTCGCTCATTGCGTCAGAGCCCGCCGAAAGGGGCGTGGCTATAGTGTATAAAAGTGGCTCTCCCAGGCTTAAACGTTGACTCTTCATCATTCAACGAGCTATACGCTTCTGCTGCCCTGGGAAGGAGTCGCCGGCGCCGTCGTCGAGAAGGCACCTTCTAACGAGCTCCGGAGACAGCGGAAGCCGGCCGTTCTCCACCTTGAAACGTCCTGCAAGCTATCGCTATCCGACGCTTTATACTTCTGTACACTTATTCCCTTCCCTGGAAGAGCCCGAGCGTCTTTTCCACTAAAGCTGCCGCATGAGCCTTGGGGGAGATGTACGGCCGCCCTCTATGTCGTTGAAAGACACTTGTGGCTCAGCTTGCCGACATGGGAGATTCAGAACGCGCCGTGTTCCTCAACGCGCCTATTTCTCCGACCGGCCTCTTCGGATCTGCCGTCACGGGTATCGTCGATCGCTTCTCCGAGGTACATAAAGACCGCGCCAGCACTTCTGCAGGCCGCTCTCACGAGCCCCCTGCCTGAACCCCGCAACAGCGCCCGCCTCAGCAAGCTCAGCAGCCCCAGCGTAGACAAGGCGGCCGCCCTCTCTCTCGCTCTGACAGCCGCCGCAGACAGCCTCCTTCCCGGGGGCCTCGACCAAAGATCACGCTGAAGCTTGAGCAGTAAAAGTCTGCCTAGCACAGCCGAGGAGAAGACGTTTCTCTCCCGCTGCGGCCGGACCGCCGTCAAAGTTTCGTCCTCTGCTAGTCCCCGACGCCTCGCCGACTACAGTGGTATTTACCGCCACAAACAAGCCGGTTTCCCTGCCCGCTTGCGAGCTACAAAAAGCCATATTCTCGGATACCCAGAGAGTTAACTAAAAGAGTTTAAAAGCCTCAAGTGTAAAAATGTGTCTACAAGCATGTGTTCACTTATACACACAAGCACCATATGCCCCGTGTTTCCCACAGAGCCCATTCTCACAGAGCGGCCACTGACCGCTCTAGTAGCAGAAAACATAAACACACCCACGAGCCCATGAGCGTGTCCCCCTCTGCTCGCTCTGTCTTACGGCCCATAAACTCCTCTCTGAGTGTAAGTCGCCACCCACGCTATAAGCGAGCCCACACAGTGTTCAGCCCGCTATGTGCAGCAATCAGGGCGAAATTGCCATTCAACCGCAGGCTGCGAAGCGTGGGAAGCCATCCCCGGCATCTCCCCGTGGGTTTTAAGCATCATAAAGAATGGCTATCTATTAGTTTCGTCGCCGCCCGCCCCGTTCGCGCGTTCGGCTCGAATCCGCTGTCAGAAAGACGGCGAAAGAAAGACGGCGGCCTCAGGCAGATCTTAGATCTCAGGGTCTTGAACAAAGCGCTCATGAAGAGACCGTTCAAAATGCTCACAGTCAGAAAACTCCTCGCGCACGTCCGCCAGGGGGACTGGTTCAACTCTGGTTAAAGAGCCGCGTATCCCACCGCGAGTGGACTACGGGCCGCCAGATTATCAGGTTACACAGACATGTATCACTGCACTGCAACCATGGTCAGTAACCGAGTGGTTTCAGAGGGGCGTTACCATGGGAACCTTATTTTCTCGCCGAAAAGTCATCTCGACAGATGCATCCAACACGGGTTGGGGTGCGGTCTGCGAGGGCTCGCCGGCCAATGGTCGAGCCTGTCTGGAAATGCTCGCGGTCGAGAACGCGCTGCGGCTTTTCCTCCCGCACATACACGGTCACCACGTCCTGATTCGCTCAGACAGTAGCCGCTTTCCGACCGGAGGGACTTTTGCAGTTCCTAGAACCTAACGTTCCTATAACCCTTTTTTTCTCGTGTTCCGACCGGACTAAATTGGGGATTTTTTAGTTCCTCAGACCGTAGTTCCTATAACTATTTCAGTACCTAGTCTAGAGCAAGGACTTTTTTAGTTCCCTTTCCCTAGGTCTACGTTGATTGGTTAAACTTATAAGTCATGCCCACTGTCAGCACGGAACTTGTAGCGCGCTGTCTGCCATACGCCGTGTGTTTTTGCAAAACATTACAACGAGGATTAAGACAAACATAACGCATTCAACCTGCTAATTGCTAATGCTAGATAAACTTACCCGTCCTTTTATTTGCCTCCTGCGCTCTGCTCTTTTATCTTCTTCCATCATATTACTTAAACGCCGCCGTTCGTTCTCCGTTATTAAGGTCCCGGCAAGGCAGAACAGGAACATTGCAATCGGTCTTTCTTTATTTATTTATGTATTTTTTAATAAGAACAATCTTATTAGTACAGACATTTATGTATACAGCAAAATTAACATACAATATATGAATTACAAAGTCTTTCATACTAGGGGGATAACTTATATAAAGATATTATAACATTTGCATATTTTCAATGTTTTAAACGCTTTTCGCTTCATAGAAAATCGGAGTGAATCAAGAAAGCAGCTGATGGTGGGCAACAAAAAAGAAAGAAAAGAAAAAAAGATAAGTAATCTAATTATTCCATAATTTTGTAATCATTGTCAACGCAGTATCTCTGAGGCAGACCATGAGCGGGGCTAGCTAGCAGCTCATTGGTTCGCTCAGAGAAAATGCATGAGCCTATGGGAGAGAAGCGCTGAGCCCGCGGCCAATGAGCGGACGGCGCTCTCTCATTGCGTCAGAGCCCGCTGAAAGGGGCGTGGCTATAGTATATAAAAATGGCTCTCCGAGGCTCAGTCGTTAATTCACTATCATTCAGAGAACTATATGCATCTGCTGCCCTGGGAAGGAGTCGCCGTCGACGAGAAGGCACTCTAACGATCTCCGGTGACAGTGGAAGCCGGCCGTCCTCCACTTTCAAACGTCATGCAAGCTATAGCTATCCGATGCTTTATACTTTTCTATACTTGTTCCCATCCCTTCCCTAGAAGAGCCCTAGCATCTTATCCACTAAAGCCGCCGCACAAGCCCTGGGGGAGATGTATGGCCGCCCTCTGTGTCGCTGAGAGACACTTGTGGCTCACGCTTGCCGACATGGGAGATTCAGATCGCGCCGTGTTCCTCAACGCGCCTATCTCTCCGAACGGCTTCTTCGGATCTGCCGTCACGGGTATCGTCGATCGCTTCTCCGAGGTACATAAAGACCGCGCCAGCACTTCTGCAGGCCGCTCTCACGAGTCCCCTGCCTGAACCCCGCAACAGCGCCCGCCTCAGCAAGCTCAGCAGCCCCAGCGTAGAAAGGGCGGCCGCCCTCTCTCTCGCTCTGACAGCCGCCGCAGACAGCCTCCTCCCTGGGGGCCTCGACCCAAGATCACGCTGCAGCTTGATCAGTAAAAATTTGCCTAGCATAGCTGAGAGGAAGACGGTTCTCTCCCGCTGCGGCCGGACCGCCGTCAAAGTTTCGTTCTCTGCTAGTCCCCGACGCCTCGCCGACTACAGTGGTGTTAACCGCCACAAACAAGCCGGTTTCCCTGCCCGCTTGCGAGCGACAAAAAGTCATATTCTCGGATACCCAGAGAATTCACAAAAAGTTTAAAAGCCCAAGTGTAAAAATGTGCCTACAAGCATGTGTTCACTTATAGGCCTACACACAAGCACCATATGCCCCGTGTCTCCCACAGAGCCCATTCTCACAGAGCGGCCACTGACCGCTCTAGTAGCAGAAAACAAACACACCCATGAGCGTGTCCCCCTCTGATCGCTGTCTCACGGCCCATAAACTCCTCTGAGTGTAAGTCCCGTTGCCACACACGCTCTAAGCGCGCCCACACAGTGTTCAGCCCGCTATGTGCAGCAATCAGGGCGAAATTGCCATTCAACCGCTAGCCCCAGGCTGCGAAGCGTGGGAAGCCATCCCCGGCATCTCCCCGTGGGTTTTAAGCATCATAAAGAATGGCTATCTATTAGTTTCGTCGCCGCCCGCCCCGTTCGCGCGTTCGGCTCGAATCCGCTGTCAGCCCAGCTGCGATGAACACGCTCCGCTCAGAAATAGCGAAGCTGCTGCAGAAGGGCGCAATAGAGAGAGTTCCGCCATCTATAACCGAGTCGGGGATTTACGGCCGTTATTTTCTTGTTTCCAAGAAAGACGGCGGCCTCGGGCAGATCTTAGATCTCAGGGTCTTGAACAAAGCGCTCATGAAGAGACCGTTCAAAATGCTCACAGTCAGAAAACTCCTCGCGCACGTCCGCCAGGGGGACTGGTTCAACTCTGGTTAAAGAGCCGCGTATCCCACCTCGAGTGGACTACGGGCCGCCAGATTATCAGGTTACACAGACATGTATCACTGCACTGCAACCATGGTCAGTAACCGAGTGGTTTCAGAGGGACGTTACCATGGGAACCTTATTTTCTCGCCGAAAAGTCATCTCGACAGATGCATCCAACACGGGTTGGGGTGCGGTCTGCGAGGGCTCGCCGGCCAGTGGTCGAGCCTGTCTGGAAATGCTCGCGGTCGAGAACGCGCTGCGGCTTTTCCTCCCGCACATACACGGTCACCACGTCCTGATTCGCTCAGACAGTAGCCGCTTTCCGACCGGAGGGACTTTTGCAGTTCCTAGAACCTAACGTTCCTATAACCCTTTTTTTCTCGTGTTCCGCTAATGCTAGATAAACTTACCCGTCCTTTTATTTGCCTCCTGCGCTCTGCTCTTCTATCTTCTTCCATCATATTACTTAAACGCCGCCGTTCGTTCTCCGTTATTAAGGTCCCGGCAAGGCAGAACGGGAACATTGCAATCGGTCTTTCTTTTTTATTTATTTATGTATTTTTTTTAATAAGAACAATCTTAATACAGACATTTATGTATACAGCAAAATTAACATACAATATATAAATTACAAAGTCTTTCATACTAGGGGGGTAACTTATATAAAGATATTATAACATTTGCATATTTTCAATGTTTTAAACGCTTTTCGCTTCATAGAAAATCGGAGTGAATCAATACCTCAATTTCTTTCCTAAATAAAATAAAATTAGGCTTTTTACAGGAGAATTTGCTTTTATGAACATAATTTTTTGCCATTAAAAGAATGAAATTAATTAAATAATTCTGATTGTGCTTAAATGCTGGTTTGTTGTTGTTCTATGTGCCCGCGCTACGTCTTGTGGTGACGCTTTAAAGACCGTCGCCGTGGTTGCGTTACCCCTCCTACCAGTTCCTATGGCCACTTGGCCAGTGCGAACGCAAGCAGCAAAACCGAGTTTGGGGGAGAGTAGTTCTTAGAACTGTTTAGAAGTGGACAGTTCCTATAACCAAGTTCCTATAACTACTTGGTCTATGGCCGTGGTATCCTACATCAACCGTCAGGGCGGGGTCAGATCCAAGAATCTCATCTGACGCGCCGCATTGTGGTCCCAGAGTCACCTACTTTCGCTCAGTGCGACGCACGTACCGGGCCATCTGAACGACGGTCCAGACATGTTGTCCAGGAACCTTGTCTCCCCCGGAGAATGGTCCCTGCACTCTCAAACAGTTCTAACATTGTGGCGCCTATTCGGCAGAGCAGAGATAGATATTTTGGCGTCAGAAGAGAACGCTCACTGCCGATATTCTTTTCAAAGAGCGAGGACGCGTTAGCCCAGGATTGGCCCCGCCGCCCGCTCTATGCTTTCCCCCCGATCTCTCTGCTACCGCCGGTCATTCAGAGAATCAGGGACAAACGCCACCCGGTGCTCCTCATAGCCCCGCGCTGGGAGAATCAGATTTGGTTCCCGGAGCTCACAGCTGTCGCAGACAGCCCCGTGGCCCATTCCAATCAGAGCAGATCTCCTCACTCAAGCTCGCGGCACGATCTGGCATCCCCATCCACCGCGCTGCGCTTCATGCATGGGTGACCAACGACTACTTGTCGATTTGCCAGAAGGAGTTCTGAACACGATCAAACATGCCAGAGCGGAATCTACTAGAAAGCTCTATGCTGCAAAATGGTCTGTGTTCTCAGATGGTGCACCGAAAAAAACTTGGACCCACGGACGTGCGAGGTTTCGTCTTTGCTCGTGTTCCTTCAGGAGATGCAGGATAAGGGCAGGTCCCCATCCACTCTAAAGGTTTACGTGGCGGCCGTCGCGGCGTTCGCTGAACCCCGGCGCGCCCAGTCTTTGGGCAAAGACGAGCTAATCATCCGCTTCCTCAGGGGTGCCAGAACGATGAACCCCCCTCGCCCCCTACGGTGCCGGTCTGGGATCTTTCTACAGTTCTAGAAGCTTTGAAAGCCCCACCGTTTGAAACACTCGAGTCCGTGGATCTAAAATACCTCTCGCTAAAAACCGTTTTTCTGACTGCCCTCGCCTCAGTAAAACGCGTGGGGGATATTCACGCGCTGTCTTCAAGCGCCGCTTGTCTTGAGTTTGGACCTAATCTCCATTGTCATTCTTAAACCTAGACACGGTTATGTTCCAAAAGCGATTGGTACCCCCTTCAGGGCGCAAGTGATTTCTCTATCGGCTCTGCCTGCATCCAATAGCGAACGTGACGCTGATCGCCTCTGCCCGGTCCGGGCTCCGAGAGTGTACACTACACGCACTGCTGCGTTCAGACGCTCGGAGCAGCTGTTTGTGTCGTTCGGCGGCCGCACCAAGGGTCTAGCCGCCTCTAAACAGACACTGTCTAGGTGGATCGTGGATGCTATTGCCTCTGCTTACGCCTCAAAAGGCCTGCCTTGCCCGCTGGGCGTCAGGGCTCATTCCACCAGAGGCATGCCTCATCGTGGGCATGGTCCTGAGGAATTTCCATTCACGACTGCGGGATGGGCCTCCACCTTTGTCAGATTTTATGACTTGGAAGTCCCCGCCTTACAGGCTAAATTACTGGCGGTCTAGTACTATTGGGAGTCCTATCACTACCGGTTCGCCCCTTGTGCTTCCCCTTATGTGCTTACGTATTATACGTTTACGGCCCGCTACGCCGGCCGCCTTAAAGGCGTATGCATCGGATGATAACGGCCACTATGCTGGCCGTCTTGTCTTCTTCCACTTTTAGATACCTCCGGTGTTTTCCCCCTGGGATGCTTAGTGGTTACATAGCGCACCAGATGTTCCCGAAGCGTAAGCTAGTTTTCGAAGCTAGGTAAGCTAGGTACGAATTGGTTACCTAACGTAACCTCAGTTCCCTCTAGATGAGTCAACGATTGTTGCGTTCCCGGCCGTGCTTGCGCAACCAGTGACTCGCTTCATGCTGAAAGAAATCAACGACTGAGCTTGGGAGAGCCACTTTTATACACTATAGCCACGCCCCTTCGGCGGGCTCTGACGCAATGAGCGAGCGCCGCCCGCTCATTGGCCGCGGGCTCAGCGCCGCTCTCCCATAGGCTCATGCATTTTCTCTGAGCGAACCAATGAGCTGCTAGCTAGCCCCGCTCATGGTCTGCCTCAGAGATACTGCGTTGACAATGATTACAAAATTATGGAATAATTTTTTGGCTTCAACTTCTCAGCAAAGATGAATCTTTCCCGTAGCGTAAGCTAGCTTACGCAATACTCGTTCCCTCATCTAGAGAGAACCGAGGTTACGTTAGGTAACCGATTCGTTTTTCATGATAATGCATCAACTTTCTTTTTGGCTGAGCAGTGACCAGTGTCACCGAGCTCTTTTTTCTTTTCTTTTTTTTTCTAATGCAATATTCCAGGCAATGTTGGAGCATAGAATGCTGCTGCTGCAAAGGATAACATTTTTGTTGGTTATCCCAAAAGATTTTTTGAACAAAAAAACGAATAAGACATGATTTTTACATTGTTTTTTGGATTATTGCAGAAAGTAACCACTTTGTGATCAACAAGATTATTAGAGGTGATCAAAATAACCTTTATTTGTGGGGGAAACAGTTATGCAAAGAACATAGATTGATGAGTTTTGAAGCTTAAAAACGTTTTCCTTAAGTAAAAAGCCAAAGTTATAAAAAGGACAGAAGATTCTGTATAAACATGACAAGACTAAGCATACTTTCGAGGAACTTCAGATGAGTTCGAGGTGATGTTTACTGTCCCCGACAGCCTCTGTCGTTCCAATTAGACACGTATTAGCTACTATGGAGTAAGTTTACTTTCAAAAAAAGATGTGTGCACAACTTTCAGCATTCGTGTTCGTATTTGTAAACATTTGTGCGTAAATTAATTTAGGCATACAAAATTACGTTTCCATACACGTGAGTCAATAACATCACATTTGTGTTTTTATGTCAGTGCGACTCTAGAAACTGTCAAGTGGTGTATTACTGGTGTATTTTATGTCATAGAATAAATAAAAAATATATTGAGCTTGACTGAAAATGGAACCGGAAATGCAAATATGCTGCTCACTCGTTTAGGTGTCGGACTGGACTCATTCCTGCAGCACTGATTCTGATCGCAAATCATTTCAGTCTTGACTGTTGCATAGCCTACATAAACAGCTATTAATTTGCATACTTCACTAAAAGTGTTTGGGAAACATGTTTGGTCATTATTTTTGCAATTTTGTTTGGTGCTGCAACTAGTCTATTTGAAATTTAACGTACCTATAGCCTACCGGTTAATATTGCAGTGGCATGTCAACATGGCGTGCAGCCAGACACTGTTGAATGCCGTTTACTCATAAATGACTGTTAGCAGAGGTTTAGATCAAGGCTAGTCAAAACGGTACAGAAACCAGTCACATTTCCTTCATAGCAGAACAGCACAGCTTTATTTAACAATTCAGTTCACAGAGGTGTTAACAGGAGATCAGATCTATTCCACAAAAAAAGGTGGACCTGAAGACACATGACAAATGACTTCAAGCTGTGTAACATCTTATGATTTCTAATTCATTCCCTAAATGACCATATAAACTTACTGGTAACCCATTAAATCACAGACTAAAATCAATTTTAAATAAAACAATTTTTATACACATCAACAGACAGCATCCATAAAACAAAACATCATAAATGACTCCTCTGTTTCTAACAAGTTCGACTGATTATTTTTTACAGGTTATTGCCTGTACACTTCGGGCCAACATCTCGAAAACGCTACTTTTCTGGCGGTCTGCCGACCTCAAACAAGCCCAAAACAAAGAACACGGAAAAAACGGAGTAGGCACTTCTGTTTTTTTCCACTTTTTCAGGGGGTTTGTGGGTAAAAATTTCCCTTGCTGTTATTTTCCATCCCACTCTATTGCACAGCATCGGTTCCTAAATCATTCATTTTCTTGATTTGTGGGTGCTTAAATATTTTTGTTGCTTTTTCATAGCATACTGAGACAGTAGTCTGGTATTTCATGAATTCCTTGTTGAAACTAATCAATGTGCGATATTCTGCAATCACTTTGCTTTTCGAACGGTCATCTGCTTGGTGTCAGTATGTTGTAAATGATTTGTCGACTGTTTCTCAAACAGTAGTTTACACAAAGCGACAAGAACGTGGAGAAGGCATCGTAGAGCTTGCTGTTGTTTAGTGAACTTCAACACTGAATTTCAAGATCAACGCGATCGGGAGAAGGAAATGGGATAGGGAAGACAACAATGAAGTTCTTCAATACTTTTTGGGTCTAAGATGAATGACAAGCTACGTAAGGGAGACCAGTTCAGACAAAGGTAATAAATAAAGCTGGAGGCTGAAAAAAACAAGCTCAGGGTTAATGAATAACTTTTCTTCAGTGTTCCTTTCGTAGTTTAAAAAAAAAAAATTAGTAGATGCAGCTCATGGTTGAAGAATTATAAGGGTTAGTTTCAGGTTAAGGTGCTGACTTCCTTCCAGTGTTAGAGTTGGGATCAGAATGGGGGAACCCAGAGCATACGGATACTTTGTGTAGATTTCGCTTGAAGACTTCCGGATGTTTGCAGGGGATATTATGGACCATCTTAGAAAGGGAAGATTTATTGGTGAAATAATTCTTCTGTTCATCCTGTTTCTTCTGTGTTCCTCTATCTCTTTGGGTGACAACTTGGTGCTTGCTGGCATAATAAAAATGAACAGAGGCTGAAAATATTGTTGACTTAAAAATAATACAGAATCCAGATACTGCCAGATATGACAGAGTCCATCGTCCGTTCACTTTCTACCCTGTCCATCAGAAGTCTTCCTTGAAAAATCTCTTTATGGCATCAGTGAGGGATTTTCCTTAATCTCTTTCTGTTATTCCCCTCTCTTTCGATCTCTTTCCGTATCCGTCTTGGGAGGTGAAAGGGTGAAGGGTAGGATTTTGGGAAGGAGAAGGTGTCGGTGGTCTCCCATTATGGAGTGTTGACAGGCCTTTAGTTCCCACAGCAGCTTCGAGTGGACTGTGCATCTGGGTCCTGTAAATTTACACCCCTGTGTCGGGCAGCATGCGTGGGGTTTTGGGTGTCTGTTTTTGGCATCTTTTTTGCTATTGATAAATAAATAAGAGTTAAATGAAAACGAGAAAACATTGAGAGAATAATATTGTAAATATATATATATATATATATATATATATATATATATATATATATATATATAAAGTTGGCAGGAAATAAAAATTCACATCACTAACACTACAGTTATAAAACAACTTTAACACTTACCAATGGCCAGGAACAACTCGTTTACATTCATTGCAGTCTTGGCAGAAGTTTCCATGAAAAGCAAGCCTGTGTCTTCTGCATATGTCTGAGCTTCCTGTTCAGAAATGTAAAATGAATGTCTGGGTTACAGCACACAAGACATTAGAGAAATAACCAACAGTTCAAATAATTATTTGAGCTGTCAAATGTGATAAAAATGTAATTACCACACTTTACACATTTATTGTGTACTACTATGTATTACAATGATGAAAAGAGACAGTAAAAAGTCCTGAAAAAGAAGTATCGTGGCTTCCAAAAAGATATTCAGCAGCACAACTGTTTTCAGTATCGCTGCTAATCATAAAAAAAAAATGTTTCTTGAGTACCAAATCAGCATATTAGACTGATTTCTGAAGGATCATGTGACACTGAAGACTGAAGTAATGACTGCTGAGAATTCAGCTTTGACATCTCAGGAATCAATTACATTTTAATATTTTATTAAAATATAAAATTGTAATTATATTACAAAATATTACTGTTTATTGTTGTTTGATCAAATAAAAGCAGCCTTGGTGAGCATAAGGCCGTGTGTCCACCAAAGCGTTTTTCCATGCGCCTGGCGTATGTATTCAATTGATTTCAATGGGAGCGCTGCATTTTTTTAAACGCCATGAGCGTACCGAGGCGCTGAGCGGGTTTTTTTTTTTTTTCACACTGAAGCACCGAGCGCCCAGCGTTTTTACTGGTCGCTGGGAGTTGAAAAATGTTCAACTTTGGATAAAACGCAGCGCTCATCACTGTCACTTTTTACCCAGCCATCCAATCACAGTGGAGGAGGGGCGGGACTAATACCACACCGACCAACTGTCACAACATTCAAACTGCTGCGGATATTCTGTATCATAGCAACGAAACGTCTCAACAGAAAAAACGCTGCGCTGCCAAAATGCTCAAGCGCCCAAAGCTAGCTAGCTAAAAACGCTTTGGAGGACATATGGCCTAGAGACTTCTTTTAAAAAACAGCCCCAAACTTTTGAACTGGGTTGTATTTTTTACACTAAAATTTGAAACGGTTTAATCATGTTCTGTGTGCTCCCTAAGTTCAAAATAAAAACAAGGGCACACTACAAACAGCAATTTCAGAGCTATTTATGAATCAAACAACAGCCCTTCATTGACAGGAACAACCCTAACATCTCATATGTCTAGAAATAACAGAGAGAAAGATATGACCTCATACTCCACAAGTCTCTTGTCTGCTAGGTCGGCCTTGTTTCCTGCAAGAGCAATGACGATGTTGGGACTGGCCTGCCGCTGCAGCTCTTTCACCCACGCCTTTGCTCGCTCAAATGTTTCCTACAAACAGATGGCTAAAGACTAAGCAACAAATCTTCTATTTTACCAAATGAAAGTTTGTATCCTTTGTATAAAGAGTGTACTGTTAACTTACAGGCTTGGTGATGTCAAACACAACAATGGCCGCTTGGGCTCCACGGTAGTACATGGGGGCCAAGCTGTGGTAGCGCTCCTGTCCAGCCGTGTCCCAAATCTCAAACTTCACTGTAGTGTCGTCCAGACAAACAGACTGTGCCAAGAAAGCAGCTGATGGTGGGCAACAAAAAAGAAAAGAAAAGAAAAAAAGATAAGTAATCTAAGCCAGAGATTCACGCATTTAATAGTACTGTTCCGTCTTGATTTTTTTTTATTTTTGGTTCTTTGTCCTTTAATTCAAAGTTGTACCTGAAAATCATTCAACTGCAATAAAATAAAATATAAATATTAGAAAATTAACTAAAATAAGTTAAAGGTAAATAAATGCTCATACTAAAAATTAACACTAAAACGAAGAAAAAATAAAAGGAAACTGAAAATATACAAATAAAGCTAATTCTACATATTAATAATAGTATTATATATATATATATATATATATATATATATATATATATATATATATATATATATATATATATATATATATAATACTAAAATAACACTGGTTGTAGAATAGAAAACTTAAATTTTGTTTTTGATGCACAAACAAAATGTTGAGGTCAATAAATTCTATAAATAAATGCAACAAGCGTAAAACAAGCAACAATTTTTTTAGGGGTAGAATTGTTTATTCTGAAGACTATTATTGATTCGTTATTTTTATTAAATAATTGTATTTTAATTAATTATTCATTGAACATTGGAGTAGTTTATAATATTGCTGTTTCTGTTTTATAAAAGCAATACACCACTCAAGACCTCTGCTTCATGACTTAAAATACCCCTTAACCATCGTCAAATCACTGTATTGCATGGCCACAAGTGTTTTATTACTTTAACAAGAACTCCAGTCTAATATTAGTGTTGGATTATGTCCATTTTGTATGGTATTTGCCTGTCTCTGACTTTATGGGAGCCAAAGTCTTTAACAATTTTTGCAAATTCTAGAGTGAAGATTATACACAGAGATAGTCAACCTAGTTTTCATCATTCTCACATGTGATATCTTTTATCTACTGACATCTACTGCTATGACTAAGAACAAAATTAGCTCAGTTTGAAGTCAAATTAACACAGGGTTACAGATCACTATAAAGGATCCACAAATGTGTTCTCGGCACTGTTGACTGTCTGAAACTTTGTGAAAAATACCAGGAAAATCTGGTCATTTCACTTTTAAGGCACTCTGTAGAAACAGTAAATATTTTAAAATCTAATTTATTCCTGTGACATCAAAGCTGAATTTTCAGCAGCCATTTCTCCAGTCTTCAGTGTCAAATGATCCTTCAGAAATCATTCTAATATGCTGATTCAGTACTCAAGAAATAAGATTTCGCATTATTATTGCTGTTGAAAATAGTTATGAAATCTATTTTTTGTAATAAAGTAAAAATCTTTACTGTCACTTTTGACCAATTCAAAGTCCTTTCTAAATAAAAGTAGTAATTTCTTTAAAAATACACTAAACCTTAAAGGTAGTGTATGTAGGATTGTAAATGCAATAAACCGCTTAAACCACCCCAGTTTTTCCTAAAGATTAGTAGTACCCATCTTTATGAATTGAATTCAAATTCATCACCTATGCCTCACCTCCAATGGTAGTCTCCTGAAACTCATCAAACTGGCCCTTAACAAAGCGCAGCACCAGGCTGGACTTGCCGACGGCCATATCTCCCAGCAGCACCAGTTTGAACTGGCAGATCTTGGTCTGCGGTAGGCTCCCATTGGTCCTTCCGGTCCCGCGGGTGCTCATGATGTTGGAAGGGTGGCCGTCCTCCCTGATGGCGTCTCTGAAAGCAGCAACTCAAAGGCAGTGGACTCTTCAGCAGTACTGGAGACGTCTTTTTAGGCTGTGAGGACAGAAGACTGTGGCGCTAAAAACAAACAAACAAGCAGAACGTTACTAGAATGGGTAGTGGAAGAGAAAGTCATAACTAAAATGTTCCGTTAAGAGTTAACTTAATGAAAATCCAAGGTTTTTATTTGTCATTGCATGGACATCCTGTCACACAAATGAGATCATAGCAACAGCAAACCACAACCATCCAATGATTCAATCAATTCCCAATTCACAAAATCACGGTCCCACCCTACATGTTTTCTTGTTCGAGAAGGCATTTCAATACAATTCGTTGAAAAAAAACAATACAACAATCCATTTCATGGCAACTTTAACAATGGCTAAGAAAAAAATTCAATAGCTAATAGCAAACCTGAACTAAAACAAATGAAGTAACAGTCAAGAAACAAGTGAGACTTCAGCTTGTTGTATCCTTGTATCCTTTCAAACACAACCACGGATGCTCTACATATGTGAATCAGTTCTCATCAGAAATAGGGAAGCTGATGGGTAAAGCAACTCAATAATATTTCTTAGGTAAGACTGTATTGCTAAACATCCTCATGGCAGTTTCAATTCAAGGCAAGTACCATACTCCATATACATAATATATTTAATTTAAACATCCTTAAATGTCTGTAGAAAACAAGGTGGCAAGTATAACCTCGAGAAATAGACTTGATGGGCACGACAGGAAGAAAATCAACTTAAACCGTTACAGTTTACTTAAACAACCAGAAATTGTCACAGAGAAAGTAAAGTCTGACACATTCCAAAGCCAGCATTTTGCCACAAGTATGAATTGTATTGTTTTGTTGCAATGCTGTAATATATGTCGACATAAACAATGATCAATAAACTAGAAGTTGAGCATGAGTTAGAGTTAGGTAGGAAAGGTAGGAAACCACCAGGTTAAAACTTTGTCACCTCTTTGTGGTTTCTTGGTCGTGTGCTGTTCTGCACTCTGAGTTTGCATCAGTATTGTCAGTGAAAACATTTATAGCTTAGCTGTTTCAAGCAGGCTAGGCCACCTACATAGCTCAAAGTCATCTCATACAGCAGGGGTATTATATTGCCTTAAGTTTCAATTGGTCCTGTCTGTATATTTCCTCCCGAGCAGATGTCAGGACAATACTTATTTGGAACAGTTATGATGGTCGACAAAGATGAGAATCATCTTGGACCCTGAGAGCCAAAGCATGAAATCTCAGAATTGTTTTTTTTTAATAATATTTACCAAAATAATAATAATAATAATAATTTTCACAACTGGATATGAGTATAAAAGGGTACACCTACAGTACGTGTATGGCAAATAGAAGGCCGTGTGACTGTGAAAACTAACTGAAGGTCCAGACTCCAGAGTTTACCTCATAAGAAAAGTATGGAAAATTTATATTTTGCTCAAAGTAATAAACTACTAAAAACAAAAAAAACGTACAAAATCTAATAATCAAAACTCTCATCATGAGCACAAAAAAGTTTACTACATAATTTCAAAGTTTTTTGCCATCTCTAAATAATTTTCCAAATTCTAACAACTATTATGAAATGCTCTAAATATAGTGATATAATAATGATAAATCGATTAAAAAAAATATCTAAAGGCACCAAGCGTTACCTTGCCACAAAAATGGCTTAGTTAAAAAGACAGACTCATCTGTATGACAGATAAAAATAATTGTATTTGCATTAATAACTGATTAATATCTATAATAATCAGTCCATTGATCACAGAGGGTAGTTTTTTGAAGCTCTGAAAAGTGCATCCATCCGCATCCATCATAAAAGTAATCCATACGACTCCAATGGGTAAATAAATGTCTGTTTTTGTAAGGAGGATGGAGCACAACAAAATGCCGGTCACAAATTAGAAGTCTAAAATGAGAAGTGTTAAAGAAAAATGTTGGAGGATTTTGATATATGAGGAACTATGTCATCACCTGTCATAAGTTGATGGGTCAGATGTCATCTTTCTGCCAGAACGTTGCGAAATCCAGTGATAATAGTTTTCAATATGTATATTTTTATTACAAAAATCCTTTGCTTTGCTTCAGAATGCATATTTTAACCCACTAGAGTCATATGGATTCCTCTTATGATGGAAGGATGTCCTTTTTGGAGCTTCAAAAACTCTTGCATTATTCAATGACAAAGCTGGGAAGAGATAGTGTTCAGAAACACAGAAAGTCATATACACCTTGGATGGCTTATGGTTTAATAAATTATGGGATCATTTTAATTTTTGGGTGAAATATCCCTTTAATAACTCGAATAAACAGATGTATGACAATTGATCTGATTAATATACTCTAAAGATCAGATTTATGTCTATTTATCTTATTAATAACAAACAATTTGGTGTATGACAACTGATCTAGTGCATAACTGTAATAATCAGGTGTATGTCTACAGATATAATGCATAACTGTAATAATAAGGTGTATGTCAACTAATCGAACACATAACTCTGACTGTCAGGTGAATGTGTCTGATGTGATGCATTAGAGACGCAGTATAGACTCTGACCATTAACGTGACTCGTCTCGATCCAGGCGAAGAGGGCCAAGAGGTGCCGTGAACATCGATTTCTAAAATAAACACATCTCTTTTTTATATATAGAGTGATATAACATTACCGAGTTTGGTGATATTTACCTGTTGTTTCCAGTCGCGGCTGTTTTAGAGGTGGCTGTTCGGTTGTTGATCTATCAGCTGGTTATCGGGCTTGCGAGCACTTCCTGCACATATGCGCACGCGCAGTGAACCACTCAAGTCAAATAATCTGTAGAGATTTGTATTTCATTTTGTATTTCATTTTGTATTTCATACCTAATGTAGGTATAAGTATAATAATGTATTGGGCAGTCTTACTATATGGTTAATCTTGTTTCTCGTTTGCAGTGACTAAACTTGATGTAAAACTGTATAAAAGTCCATACGTCGTTACTTTATATAGTTGTTACAGTTTATTTTGAAAGAAAATAAAAATGAATAAAGGTCACATGCAATAAAAGACAAACCAGATAAATAGTCTAATTGTCTCTTAAATTAAACTAAATTGGCTAACATTTATTTTGAAATCTGGATAAGGAGGCTGTGTTTCATGTTATCAGCTATGGTTATCAACAAATAATTCAAGATTCATTGTTAAATAACTCCCAATATTATTTGTTCACCATGAACAATAATGCCAAATAATTCTATTTTAAATTAATCATTACGCGTTTCTAGAAAGAAAAGTATGGATATGAATAAAAAAGTAATAAGTTTGTTTGTGTACATTGTCACATGTGACTTTTATGCTGAAATAAACCCGGGCTCCAAATTTAACAATTCGTGTTACGTCACGTGACGCAGACATGGCAACCGCTCAGGAAGTTGTTCTGTTTTATCGTTTTATCGTTGTTTGTTTTGTTAGAGATAATAATGCTGTAGAGACGTTACATGTTCATTAGGCTTGAAGTACTTTATTATTCTAAAATGATGGTTTGTTCAATGTCTGGATATCTAACAATGGTAGAGTAAATAAATAGAAGAAAACAATGAAGTTTTGAGCGGCACAGCAGCGCGCGTTCGCGAGGCTCCTCAGTTTGGGATCGGGTCGCGCGCGTGAGTTTGTGTGTGTGTGTGTGTGTGCACGCCAGCGTCAGCGTGGATATAATTTGAAAGCGTTTCAGTTTAAATATAGATTTATATATTTATATTTATGTATATTTTAACCCATGAAACAAAGAGGACCACCGTTTGAATCCGTAAAACGTTCAATGGTCGGGTAAGTTAAGGAGAGTGAAAGCTAAGCCCATTATCACTGTGTTGGTGTAGCTAGTTTTGAAAAATATGTGGTTAAAAAGTTATTTTTTTAATTAACTTTAATATTGGGACATGTGCTGGAACGTAATATTGATTTCTGGGGCAAGGAAACCATTTTTTCTCCATTATATAACGTTTCATACAAAAATAATCATTTAATTAAGTAAAAAATGAATTTTGATTTACAGCTGAGTGCATAATAATACACTTCAATCACAATGGAATTAATAAAAAATCAAAAGAGAAGGTATAGCCTACATTATATGAATTGTTAATGGGAAAGTTTTCCTTTCTTAAAATGAAAGGATATTACTCAAAACCAAATATTTCACACTTTAATGTCCCCAACTAAGCTAGCCAAAAGCCAATGGCAACAAAGGTTAAAAAGGCAACAGAGATCTGTAGATCTGTCTCAGTGTGGTTAAATATATGGTGACATTCCTACCTTGACTTTTGTTTTATTTATATTGTTACTGTCGCTAACCTTCCTTGCCCATCTCTTATAATGTTCAAATTATTATTGCTTTAACATATTGTGCAATTTGCCAGTACATTTATCAGTCATGCAAGTACATTATCACTGCCCTCCTGACCCAGCTCATTCATTTCAACAAATCTGTTTTCTTCTATAGAAATGGACAAACACAAAGTATGTGTATGGCCATGTCTGGAGCCCTTTATGATCGGGGTGCTTCCCGCAACACCTCCAAGCAAATTCAGCATGCATTATCTGCGCAAGATGGCCAGTTACGTCCGGACGCGGGATGGCTGTTTCCCCAGGCTCGGCTGGCACATGTGGCGACACATCGCTTGTGGCAAACTGCAGCTGGCTGAGGAGCTTGCCTGGTTATATTTTGAAACTTTTGATCTGTTGATGCCCCGTTCTGCAGAGCAGAGATTAGAGTGGGCAGAAGCTCTATCTCAAAGCCACAGTCCTAAGGAACTTGACAGACAGCATTGTAAGGTAATAACAAAATGTTGTAGTGCCGTTCAGTCGTATGTTCCTGCACAACCGAAGGCTGCAGTTTCAGGACCCCAGTTCTAGGAGCGCAGTTCCAGGACCCTAGTTTTTATGACACAGCCACCCACCGAACAGGATGTTACAGCTGTGGTGTCAGGACCGCAGTTCTAAGATCCAGGTGGTTTAGTTTGTACATACAGTATTAAGATCCACCTATATATATATATATATATATTTTTTTTTTCTCTTACTTCTATGTATGTTGAACAACAATAATGGAACAGTCTGTGATCTTTGCCGCGAAAGGGGTTAAAAGATTGCGTTTGGTGATCCCGTTTGGAAGGTAGCGCTGAAACTGAAAACTAGGGTCCTGAAACTGCGGTCCTAGAACTGGGGTCCTGAAACTGCTGCCTCCGGTTGTGAAGGAATACAGAATTGCAGATCTCCTGTACTAATGCTTTTCTCTTTGTCTTCCTAGCTGTCAGTAAACACTCTGCAGTTCCTACTCTTCCTGTATCTACAGCAGCTGAACCGAACCTCTCTCCGCACATCACTGATCGGGGAAGAGTGGCCAAGTCCGAGATCACGATCTCCCTCTTCCTCATCTGAAAGAGAGACCAAAATAAGCTCCCAAAATAAGGTGTGTATTAAACAGGTAATATGTTTTACTATGCACGAAAACAAATGCCTTTCAATGTATGTGCAAAACTCAGAATTAAATACATGTGCAGAAATTTGTACAAATAGAGAGTCTAGGCCTACTATACGTGTTGTAGCCATTTAATAAGCCCATTTAGTTTCATATTTGTTAAAATATATAACACGTTACTTTGTAACAATGAAATAAAATACAACACTGTTCATGAGACGCTGTAGACTGGTGTAATGATGCTGAAAATTCAGCTTTGCCATCACATGAATAAATTACTATAAGTAATATTTTAACATATTAAAATGGAAAAGATGTGTTTTTAAATGCGTTTTAAATCCTTTCGGGAGATTTTTTTTTTAATGTATTCCTATATATATAAAAAAGTGGAAATAATTTTTTTTTTTTTTTTTTTTTTTTTTATTCTTTTTATTTGCTTGGTCAGTCTCATTGTGGATTTGGGTTCTTTTGCTGTAGTAATCTGTAAGGACCTTTCAAATAACTAAATTATGATTTGGAACTGTAATGCGGATAAAGACAGTATTTCCCTTAGAAAGTGTTTCCCTTAAAATAATTGCACATCTTAAAACGTTCATCAACTAATCAGATTCAAGCATTCAACAGCCCTGTAGTATAAAATAAATAAAAAATATTTATTTTTTATTTTATTAATAAATTTCAATTTGGAGGATGTGCTTGCTGAATTGTCATGAAAATAATATTAAACAATTTGAATATCAAAAGACTTGTGTATAGAGAGAATTCCACCTGCATATATTTTTTAAATTTTTTGCATAGTTACATAAATGCATAAATAAATATTTACAGTATGCATTATGTTTATGCATTTTTTGCATAAATAGTTAATTTATTCATTTTGTTTTACCAGAACTGGGACGACCAGGCTCATCTTACTTTCATGCAGACACACTTGGCTGAGATCTTGGAGTTGCTAGTTGAGCCAGGCCAGCTGAGCAGTTCAGGACAGGTTCTGCGTGACACCCAGCTCACTTCAGAGGCTATAGAGAGCCTCAGTCTGCTGCTGGAAGGTTCTGTGGGCCACAGCCATACAGTGCACCCAATCCACAAGCTCCTTAGCCGCCCAGCACTGCAGTCTCAGGCGGGATTTTCCAAACTCAGCGGCACTTACTCTCTGCAGCAGTTCCAGGGGTTTCTGCATCAGGCTCTCTGCCTCAACCCTTTCGGTATCTCCTCCTCCTCACAGTCAGGCAAGAAACTGGCATGGTCCATGCAAGGTAAACTAGAAGTTCTCATCAAGGAAATAAAGTTGTAGGTGGTATTTTATCTTAAAGTTTCTAAATCAAATGTTCTTTAGGAATGTTTGTGGTATAGTTTCATTAAAGTTGTATATGAACGGAAACACACATTTTTTTTTTTCAATTGCAAAGTTGTGTACACAGAAATGCTAAAGGTACAGTTGCAAAGCAAAAACAGCTTGTTTAATAAAATGAATTGAGGGAGTCAGGGAGAGTGAAAAATGGTAAATTCCAAAACTGCAAAAACCGTCACTAATATTAGTTTGATTTGTTGCCAGGCAGTAACGCCAGCTGCACGTTTTCGCTCTCTTCTCTCTGACGGTGAAGTGACACATCGCCTCCTTTCACTCATTCACCTCATTCGCTCCAGTTAAATAGTGCTTGTATTGTGCATAATTTCCCTGATTCCACGCAGGTTTAAAGCCACTTCTTGTGAGTCAAGTACCAAAATTAGTGGCTTACTGGCTTACTATGCTTAAATGGTCAAATACACATAATTATGTCAAAATGCCCATCTTGGCGAGTATTCAGTTAAACACAGTCAGTTTTGGAACCTAATAAGTTGAGAGAAAGATCAACTTGTTACGTGTCATGTTAATAAAAGAACAAAGGACAAAGAAAATCACTCTGCTCTTGACTGAATAGCTTTTGCAAATAATTGTAAACATTAATCTGTATTTAATTTTTACAATGAAGACTATGCAGTTTTTTTATATACAATTGATTAGTTTTAATTTCTGTAGTGTATGTTACCTGAATGTGTATACCCACCTGAAAATCATAAAGTTAGTTCACCCAAAAATGACTCATCCTCATGTCGTTCTACACCCGTAAGACCTTCGTTCATCTTCAGAACATAAATGAAGATGTTTTTTGATAAAATCCAAGAGCTTTCTGACCCCTACATAGACAGCAATACAACAACCACTTTCAAGGCCCAAAATCTCCAAGTGAACCTCGATAATATACATAAATGTATATTATGACTTTAGCTTGAATTGATGGTTGGTTTACCTAGTGGCATCATTAACTCCTCACATTTTGTTTTGTAGTTGAGGGCACCTTGAAGAAAGCCAAAATATTAAGAAATGCCCACATGGCTCCTCCAGGAAGTCGACTGGTGTTCATGTCGCACATTTGCAAACAGACATTGGCCAAAGACTCTGAAAAGCTGAATGATGCCAACATCAAGCTCCACCGCTGCAGTGAGGCTTTCATCTACCTTCTGTCTCCTCTGCGGTGAGGAATCACTTCATTAGAATAAAATAAATGCTTTATTTTTGTCAGTTGGGTATCAAACGCCCTTTTTGTACGTTCCATGATAGAAGATTATCTCTGTCAGTCTATTATATTACATCATAATGTTATACATTTATACACTCACCTAAAGGATTATTAGGAACACCTGTTCGATTTCTCATTGATGCATTTATCTAATGAACCAATCACATGGCAGTTGTCTCAATGCATTTAGAGGTGTGGTCCTGGTCAAGACAATCTCCTGAACTCCAAACTGAATGTCAGAATGAGAAAGAAAAGTGATTTAAGCAATTTTGAGCATGGCATGGTTGTTAGTGCCAGATGGGCCAGTCTGAGTATTTAACAATCCTCTCAGTTACTGGGATTTTCAGGCACAAAGACCATTTCTAGGGTTTACAAAGAATGGTGTGAAAAGGGAAAAACATCCAGTATGCGGCAGTCCTGTGGGTGAAAATGCCTTGTTGATGCTAGAGGTCAGAGGAGAATGGGCCGACTGATTCAAGCTGATAGAAGAGCAACTTTGACTGAAATAACCACTTGTTACAACCGAGGTATGCAGCAGTGTGTTTGTAAAGCCACAAGACGCACAACCTTGAGGCGGATGGGCTACAACAGCTGGAGACCCCACCGGGTACCACTCATCTCAACTACAAATAGGAAAAAGAGGCTACAGTTTGCAAGAGCTCACCAAAATTGGATAGTTGAAGACTGGAAAAAATGTTGCCTGGTCTGATGAGTCACCATGAACTGCAAGATGCTATCCTATCAATATGGGCCAACATTTCTTAAGAATCCTTTCAACACCTTGTTGAATCAATGCCACATAGAATTTAGGAAGTTCTGAAGGGGAAAGGGGGTCAAACACAGTATTAGTATGGTGTTCCTAAAAATCTTTTAGGTGAGTGTATAATTATGTGTTTTATTTTATAATAATTATTATTCCACTGTCAATATTGTTAACATTTGTGTTGTATTTATTTTTGAACTAAAATAGTCTGCTGCCAATTACGGTAGTCAGTTTTGTTGTGTTTGTTTATTACTGTCAACATCCATGCAAAACCACGTCTTTATTTTGCAGGTCTGTGACCATAGATAAGTGCAGGAACTGTACAGTGGTCCTCGGCCCAGTGAGGACCAGCGTCCACATTCAGAGCTGTGAGAACGTTCGTGTGGTGTGTGTGGTTGGCCATCTGATTGTAGGCGGCTCCTTTCACTGCACAATCCACGCCCTCACCCCCACTCGACCCCTTCTCCTTCCTGGAAATGTGTCTCTCACTCTGGGCCCCTTCCACACACATTACCCTACTTTAGAGGACCATATGGCTAGTGTAGGCCTAGCTGTGGTTCCCAATTTATGGGACCAGCCACTGCTATTCGGAGCAGAGGGTTCCACTTCAGACGCAGGCTGCTACCACATTCAGCCCCCCTCTGAGTTTTATCCGCTGGTTATACCCTTCCAAATGGAGGGAGATAACTCTGAGTTCCCTTGGGACCTGCCGGCTGACTACCAGAAGGCTGTGGAGGGCAGAGAGAAGGCGATAGAGGACTGGCAGAAGACCGTGAAGGAAGCACGTTTGAACAAGTAAGTCCACTTTTCTGTTCCTTTTAAGGCTGCGTTTTAATGCTTTCTAGATCTGTGGCATCACGCTAGTCGCTAGTTATTGTCGACTGGGTTTGTGTGTGTTTCATGACAAAAGATTATTTTTGTTTATTATAACAAAATATATTACATTATGTTTATGTATTTTTTTTTATTATATATAATATACAGTACTATTTTTAGAAACAGCTTTGTTGATTTTAATGCATTCTAGATCTGTCACATTGTGGCGTCTATTTATCATCCATTTTATATATTGTAATATAAAGTATTTTATTATATTAATATTTATTATAATTTTGAAGGAAGGAGGGATTATATTAATTTTCTCTTAGATTGACTGACAGACAGATGCATGCTATTTGGGGTTATAATAAACACAAATTTTCTATATGCATATAGGTATTTCTAATAGGCATATATAAAAGTTATTAATGTTAGAGTGGATATTTTATATTTTACAAAGATTAATCGTAATTCAAGATAAGTCCTAGCATTATTAAGTCAGACATGAAATTTTAATGTAACTCCATAATAAGTTTGTTCTTTTGCAACATTCAGTAGTGATGCATTGTGTCTTTGCTGTCGTAAAGGGTTCAGAGGCGGCAGTTTCAGGCCTTAGTGGAGCAGAAGTTTCATGAGTGGCTGCTCGAGACGGGACAAAGACAAGAGCTTGACAGTCTTCTCCCTTCTGCCCTCACCCCCTCCACCTCTTTGGATCACTGGCCTTCAAGCCACACTTCCAACTCTGGACTAAATGTGCTGAAAGATCAACCACCTGAACACGCAATGGGACGGGCACCAACGGTTTGCTAAGAGAGCAGCTAAACAATCAAAACCTTCACTTTCCAAAAACTGATTCTCAAACATTAGTGCTCTTCCAGTACAAAGGCTGTCAAAAACAATCCATGTATATTAACAATGCTGTATTTAGACAAGGACATTGTGTTCTTTTACACTGTTAATGTCTAGAGAAATCTATGCTGGATTAGTTTGTAGAGTTGCTGTAGTGTGCTATTATTACTGCAGGTGTCTAAAAGTTTAAGCATAGTTACTTGTTACAATGAAGACAGACGAGAGTCGTTATTTAATTAAATCGAAAAAGGGAATGATAACTGCCCTCATATGAATTTAGAGAGAACAGGGAATGAGATGTGTGTAGTCATGTACTGTAGTAATAGACAAATGTGTCATATGCTCAACTGGTACATGGTGTAACAAAGAGTTTGCAGCTATTGTCTCCTGAAATCTCACGGCCAGTGTGATGTGTACTTTTTTTTTTATGTATGTTCACAATGCCTTACCCTGTAATTGCACTATTACTGTATCTTCACAATACAGATTCCAACAATGCCGTCATTTAAAATGTCTCTTGGGTGTATTAATGCCTTAAGTGAACATTTGAAATATACATATAATAAACATGCCCTATTGTAATATTCAGTTTCAGGGGATCAAGTAAAGAAATGCTTTTTGGACTTGTCTCCAAACATGAAAACTGAACATTGTGACCATAGCAACACCCGCCTTTCTTTCTTCTGAGCTTCAATGGCCATATCGAATCATTAGCGATTGGTTTTGGCTTTCTGAATGGAACGTGTTGCCATTTAAAAAAAAAAAAAAAAAAAAAAAATCATCATGTTTCATATTTCACCTAAGTATGGTATCTGTCTAGTACTTTTTATAGTAAGTGCTGGATTTAACCGTAACTATTGTAGTATTTATTTATATTTTGAACTTACATATTTTAGTATATAATTTTAGTATATTTAAATAGAGGTTCTGATATTATTCAAACTCATGCTGGTTAAGGTCTTTGCAAATACATGACAGAATGAGCATCTTTTGAGCCATCATGTCAACACCTCAGTCTAATTAGGCGGGTGGGGGATGGATTCTGACAGCTGCATTGCTAGTCATCAAATTCTGAAGTCAAAAAATTAAATTGCTAGTCAAAAAATAAATTTTTCTCACAAATATAGGTCCTAATATTTATCAAATTGATGCACATACAGGACAGAAACAGAATCTTACATCAAGCCACTACATCAACATCTTGAATCAATGAATCTGTGCCAGTGCACTTAAATGAAATGTATTTTAATGAACTTTTTTGACCTCCATTGCTCCATTTTTGCACACTAATTTTTTTACTTAATATACTATTTTTTTTCTTTAGTACTTCTTAAGATAAACTTTAATGTACTCAACTGTGCTATTTTTAAACACACTAAAATGAAGATGAACTAAAATATCCTTTTAACATACTATTTAAGCTTTACTTTGTTTTTATTTTACCCCTTTTAGTACAATTGAACCCATTTTTAAATACACTTATAAATAATTTAAAATATAATAATATATACAAATCATATATATATATATTATAGTAAATAATTTATTTCAAATATATTTTAACTATGTTAACGGTGCCATTATAAAATATAATTAAAACATGGTAATGGTGTTTTTTAAAAGCAGTCAAGTAGACTATTACTATTATCAGTAGCATTTTCTGCCTCATTTATGCTAAAAGTGTAACGTTCAAATGTTAATATTGGTAATTGGGTACTCTGGGTTCGGCCAAACTCCGACCTCGGAGCCCTCCCCCCGGACAGCATGGCATGCGAAATACGCGTTAAAGGGTTAGTTCACCCAAAAATGAAAATTCTGTCAGTATTTACTCACCCTCATGTTGTTCCAAACCTCTATGTGTTTATTTGTTCTGCTGAACACAAAGGAAGATATTTGGAAGAATGTTTTAATCAAACCGATCTCATTCCCCATTGACTACCATAGTATGTATTTTTCCCTACTATGGTAGTCAATGGGGAATGAGATCTGTTTGATTATAACATTCTTCCAAATATCTTCCTTTGTGTTCAGCAGAACAAATAAACACATAGAGATTTGGAACAACATGAGGGTGAATAAATACTGACAGAATTTTCATTTTTGGGTGAACTAACCCTTTAAATCTTATCCACTCTAATATGTCACTCGTGAAATGCTTTTTGCATATTTTGTAGCAAGCAAGTGTGCATATACTGACTCAGGCTATTTACCAGGTTACTTTAGTAAACACAATATTTCACTGTAGATTTGTAATTTAGAACCTAAATGATCACTGCCTGTTCATGAGTCTGTATGCAAACCACTGACATTTTCTCCACATTTAGTGTCCCATATGAAAAAAAACTGCATGGTTCATATACAGCAACCATATATCTTCCTTGCTTAAATTGGCCAAAATTACCTTACGTGTTTCATGTAAGACCAATATATGTCCTATAAAAAATCAGACCGATTATGGCCCCTTTCATACTAAATAGCACACACACAACTTATAGGGGATTTTTGTGTCATATATGAATACTATAAAAGTCTTATATGAGTTGTACATGACAAAAGTATGCAATTGTGTATGGTATTTGTAGAAAAAACACAATATTCATATACAAATCATTTAAAGTTCTTATATTGAATTATATGAATTTTACATGACAAACATATGCAGTGGTATATGGTTTTATTAGAAAATAACTTAAATTCATATACAAATCATTTAAAGTTCTTATATTGAATCATATGCTAGTCAAATTAAAGTCATATAGGATTTATACACATTTTGTGTCATTTTTTTATACTCGTTATAAAATGTGTCATACAGATTTCATGTTTAGATGACCAACATCACTTATATGAAGTTTGCAAATTTAGAAATTGTACAGTGCAGAATTCTGTTCATTGAAAGTAAAAAATATCCAAAATACAAACAGTGGTTTTAACAAACTATTGATTTTATGAACAAACAAGCCCCTTTACATCATAGGTTAAAGGTCCTATAAGCGATCCTGGGGGTGTTGACGTTCGCAATATTTTCAAACAAATCGGAGGCTAGCTACACCCTACCTCCTCCGCATCTCATCTCCTCCCCCTCCCTTCCGTGTTTCCTGAAATAATTGTAACCGTCGGACTGGAAGCCCTTCTGCCGCCGGAGTTCTCGCCATCGTTCAAAAGCTTTGCTACCGATGTAAATTCGGAACTTCGCACGTTCTTTATCCGACTCCTTCTTCTTTTTAATTTGTTCTTCAGAACGACGTCTCTTTGGTCGTGTCTTGGGCATTTTTCAAATTTCCTTCTGACGCTTGTCTCTCCTTCACACACACACACACCCTTCATGTGCACGCGCACTAACCCCCAGACCCACCCTCAAATACTTCTTGCCAGTGATTGGCTGGAACACTGTTTGTTAGGTTTCGTGGTCCAGGTAAGACATGATTGTTTTTGTAGACATTTGTGGAGCCTGTGGTGTCTACAGAGACCGCGTTTTTTTACAGTGTGTTTAGGGGACAGGCAGCTAGCCGATAGTAAGGAGACGTTTGCTGTACGTGACAAGAAATGTTTTGCCCCGACATCGCTTATAGAACCTTTAACCTTTAAAATAAACAATGAATGCACAATATAGGCATTTCTGTCAAATGATCTGTCATACTTCAAATCCTGAACAGTGAATGTAAGTCCAGTGTCAGTGAAGTTGATTCAGTACCTTCGACTCTGCAACAGTACAGAACAGTGCTCGACTCAACAACATTCAGCAGATGAAGAACAGTTCAAGGGTACGAGAGGATCAGTCGCAGGGTACGAGTGGATCAGTTGTGTCCAGTTGCTAACAGTAGAGTTTCATAGAGCAGGAACGGCTGTGCAGATCCAACTTTCTCAAAAAATCCTGGAGTGCTGGTTCTCTAGACAACACAAAACCAGATCGATCACAATTAATACAATTTGTGTTTTAGAAATACAGCAAATTTATGGTGGAAAAAGTTAAATCATTTTAGACTTTGAGTCACACAAGAAACTATTTTGGTTAGATTAAGACTAGAATTTACTGATTTTAAAGTAAATTAAAGACTTCATCCAAAAATCTTAATTCTGTCATTATTCACCCACATGTTGTTCCAAACCAGAGTTTTGCTCATCTTGCTACACTTAACGAAGTTATGTTTAATGGAATCTAAGAGATTTCTGTCCCTCAATTGACAGCCTATTCAACTACCACTTCCAAAGCCATGGAAAGGAAATCAAGTCAAAACCACTTCCTTAGTGGTAAACTTAAGGAACGCCCATCAAAGTACAAATGTGGGGAGGCGTCGCAACAGTCGTGTCGCAAAAGTGGATCTATATCGTCAAGTCAATGCAAAGACGCGTAACGCGCATAAAAAAATCCTGTTGAAAAATTTTAACTTTGCCGTCAATTTGGCAATGCTAAAAAAATGAGCCTGTCTGCGATGCACGAATGGATTCAAAGTGTTCAAGCCTATACATGTGAACGCAGCATAATGATGTACCTTTATTCTAGTGATCTCAAACTCAATTCCTGGAGGGCCACAGCTCTGCACAGTTTAGCTCCAACTCACACCTGTAAGGAAGTTTCTCATAATCCTGAAGGCCATGATTAGCTCAATGGATCTGGATCAGGTGTGTTTGATTAGGTTTGGAGCAAAACTGTGCAGACTTGTGGCCCACCAGGAATTGAGTTTGAGATCACTGCTTTACCTTTCTGGGGCTTGAAAGTAGTAGTTGCATAGACCGTCAATGGAGGGCAGGAAGCTCTCAGATTTCATTAAAAATATCTTTATTTGTGTTGTGAAGATGAAAGAAATTCTTACATGTTTGGAACAACATGAGGGTGAGTAATTAATGACAGACATAAATTTAGACACCCACCTTAAGGAATCTCCCTAATAGTCATCCGCCGGAAGAATCTGTGTTCCCTTCTTGTGGCTCTGATGTTGGACAGGTGATAGGCAGATTTTCCCAGTCAGTGGAGTCTAAAATTAAACAGCAAGAAAACATCTATATGTCAAGTCATGAAAACAATTGGTTTGAAAACTAATTTTAAGTAAAAAAATAAAAATTACATTTGTAAAGTTATTTGACTGAAGAAATTCAAAATGATTGTTATGAAACAGAAAATCTTAGTTATACCAAATAGCAACAAAGCTATGATTATTTTTTTGTGCCCATGATTCTCTCATGTCATCTGTTAAATCTTACCATCACCAAGTTCTAGTCTGTACGGTCTTTAAACACCAAGCCTGGATAGCCTTAGCCACTCTGTGCATCATAGAAATGCTCCTAGAAAACACAAATAGCTAAATCAATGAAAGCATAACCACCCAACATCAAAAGTTATTCTAATAAGTACATTTTGCATAAATACTTAATCTGAAAGAATTAATTACCCATTCTAAGAAAATTGGTCCTCCAAAAAAGGAAATAAAGTGACAATTTCACATGCATTGTTGATCTGCAGTCTGTGGAGTTGTTCTTCTATTTTTCAGTAAACTTACAGTAGGTGTCCTAGTAAACAAGAGTAAAAGATAGTTTGAGGATAAATACATACTTTTAATATTTGCACATCACAAATATTGTCAAACAATATAAAACACGTATTGTAACGAGTTAAAACACTTACTGTTTGTTTTTACTGCTAAAAGCACTCATGTCAGCGCTGTCATGAGTCAAAGAAGATACAGGCCTAACTTAGTCTGTGAGAAAGGTTTAAGCACGCACATCACATAAATATTGTTACAAAACAATATAATGCCATGAAATACATTTTGTAGATTAGATTAAAAACACTTAACTTACTTTCTGTGTTTTTCCTGTTAACGTTATAAACCTCCCTCGTCGTCAGCTCAGTATTGAGTCAAAGAAGATCGTCGCCTTAGAGAAAATATTTGGCTCGTTTAAGCGCACAAAGCATTTAAATATCGCTATAAATCAATATATTATAAACTAGATATTGTAAATTAGATAAAACACTTACTTTCGCCGTTTCCCTGTTAAAAAGCAAACCCAGGCATCCTGGCTAGGTCAGCTCTGCATCGGGCTTCGACGGAAATGCCCCCCTGAGAGCGGTTTAGCCACGCACAGCAAATACACATTGTTATAAAACAATAAGACGCTATACAATGCATATTTAAATGCGATAAAACACGTATTCCATGCGTTTCCCTCATGTATGCCTTGCATCGCGAGTCAAAGAAAATGGCGTCTGTGTAAAAACTGTCTCTGCACGTTTCGTCTCGCTCAGCAAGTAAAAGTCCCGGATGTAATTCATCAGAGGCGTCAAATATGTTTCTAGAACTGTGAATAAAATGTTGAAAATTGGCTAGAATATATTTTTGTATGTGACAAACTCTGGTGGTAATATGCATAAGAATAACTTAAGGAAAGTTTTATGTTTGTACTAGGTAAAGAATAGTATTATATTTTATTTAATTTTTTATTTTTGTATTTTTTTATTGAGAAAACGTTAAAGGGAAATACAGAGACATTTGAATCCATGAAACAGATATAATCACAATTCTGCATCTTATTTCACATCAATCATCTTTCTAATACATTAAGTATCATTTTCAGGTTAAGAATAGTAGATGTAGTAACTTAGTAGGCCTACTGTGATAAAGTTTACAGAAATTGTCACAAAATGAAATATGGTGATTCAGAATTTAAAATAAAACTATTGATATATGTAAAATATTCAACTGTATCTTGTAAATACACTCCAATAAATATTTTTTTTTATTTTTTTGCAATTTAAATGTGTGCTTGTGTGTGTAGTTTTAAATAGTTTTCTATTAAGTTTCATCAAATGTTAATTATGTACTGTATATGAGCATGAATGACTAGGACCCCCCCCCCCCCCCCCAAATTCTGATAATTTATGATAATTTACTCAAACCCTGATGTCAAAGATATCCATGTCTTTCTTTCTTTAGTCGAAAATAAATTAAGGTTTTTGAGGAAAACATTCTAGGATTTTTCTTCACAGAATGGAATTCAATGGTAACCAACGATTCAAATTTTCAAAGAAGGTTCAAATGTCCGTCTCCATGTAGCTTCGAAGTCTCGACGCGATCCCAGTCAAGAAAAGGGTCTAATCGCGAAACGATCGGTCATTAAAAAATAATAATAATTAAAAAATTACTAAAAATAATATAATCTAATATGATATATATGTATATATATACACTTTTGAAACTTCTTTGAACATTTGAATAGTTGGTGGCCATTGAAGTGGCCACAAAATTTAAGTGATAGGCCTATGGATATCTTGGATGACATTAGGGTGAGTTTGAAAGTCAACTTAATACTTTAAGATGCTGGACATGAATATTAAAGTAGCATTATTTTCCTATGTGTTCACATCAAGAAAATCTATATGGCTTTTGTGTAGGACATGCAGTATATGACATATATGATTAAAAAATATATTAACATTATGCAATTTATATATGTGGATTTTGCAGCATATATGTCCCTTACAATATTCTGTTGGAACATATAAGAATCACAGGTGTTTTTAGCAAACCTTTTCCATATGGGGTAGTTAGTTGGTTTATTTGCCAGTGGCTGTGCTGTTGAAAAGAGCTGAGCCAGTGTAATGGGTGCCATTCAGCATGGCATGACAATTCAATGAGTCTGGGCTCTTTATTTGGCACTGCTCCTGGCATCAGGTTCTGGCCAGTGTGTTGCGTTTGTTGTGGTTCAGGTTGGTCCAGTTGTGGATGCAGTGGTGTTCCAGGGTGAATGAATGCCTGTGCCATTATCCTTTAATCCCCATTTGCTTTTCTGGAAAACCCTGAATAGTGCTAGAATCACTGACTCGATTTTTGGATCTCATTTTCATGACAAAGTGAATATCTGGCCCTCCCCTCCACCTCATTTTGACTTTGGGAGCTGCATATTTAAACAGCCCCATAAACATTTACTCTGGACTTCAGACAACTTCTCCAGACAAGCTTTAATACAATATTCAAGATGGGCAGGGTGAGTACGAAATCACTTGAATATAATGGAAAAGATGCAAAATAATAAAAAAAATAGCCTATCAGCACAATTAAATAATATTTATTTTAATGTTTCTTTGTTTATAATGTTTATAATTTATAATTGTTTATAATTTATGTTTTTTTCTCTCAGCTTTAATGGCAGATTTTAAGTTGTGTAGCACATGGATATGTTATATAAGGATATGATCCATGAACTTTACATTCACAAATTATTTTATTTAAAAATCTTTAAAAAGTAATTTGAGAAAAATAATGTATAAAAATACCTAGCAAATAGAGATGCTGTATTTTTTTTTGTATAATATTATATTTATTTGTATGCATTTGAATGTGATGCCTACAATTATGACACTGACTTAGGCTATAAAGCTATTTTTTACTAAACTCGCTTTTCTAAATGTCTTGGCTTGGCTGAGTACATCAGTGGATACCAAAAATAAAAAAATAAAAATGTCAATGTTAAGCATACAGCCAAAACCAGCATGAACATGGCCAAAATTTTTAAATGAGGCTAAGTAAGCTGTTCAAGAACATCAATGCCCTTCAATATCACCTTAATGTCTCTCAGATTGTGTTTTTTGAGGACAAGAACTTTCAGGGTCGCCGTTACGAGTGTGACAGCGACTGCTCCGACTTCCATGCCTACCTTAGCCACTGCAACTCTATTCGTGTGGACAGCGGCACCTGGGTGGTTTACGAGCGGCCCAACTACACGGGTAACCGGTATCTGCTAACCAGGGGGGAGTATCCTGAGTACCTGGGCTGGATGGGAGTTAATGACTGTCTCAGTTCCTGCAAGATTATACGCTTTGTAAGTCAAACTATTTCTTAATCTACTGTAGCAGTGCACATTACTGACATAAAGCTTTTCTAAATACTTAAATTATATATAATGTGGAACACATATGTTTTGCTGTGTTTATTAAGCTGTTTCACAATGCTGTGCTAGAATTGAATTCAATTTACTAGGTTAAAGCACAATAAAACCACGGGATAGTGTGAGAAGTGGAAGGTCAAACCTTTTCTGACTGTTATGTCCGGTTAACTGATTTTGGGCCGCAAGGCTTTTGCCAATAGATCAATTTCCATATGAGCAGCTGTTTTAACTTCAGTCTTTGTTAAAAGACCACACTTGTATGTGTAATGTAAGCAAATATTTAGCTTGTTTTAAGTCAATATAATGGTCTTTAATTTAGTTTGTTTAGACATTACAGGCCATCTCCAACATTGACACAACTCCATATAAAAATGGATGGAAAGGTCTAATCAAGCAAACAAGATACAAATATACATTCATCTACAAAACGTGTTTATGAAAGTATATTTTATTTATTGACATTCACAAACCTGTAAGCATCTTATTCCACGTGTCTTTTTGCCATTTTTGACTCATTTATTTTAACCCAAATATAACCACCCCTTTCCCAAACACATCTAACCCATGCAGACGAGTGGAATGCAGTACAAGGTTCAGCTGTACGACAAGCCTGACTTCACAGGCCAGGCCATAGAGTCCACTGAAGACTGTCCATCTGTGGTGGAGAGGTTCCGTCTGAGAGAGGTCAATTCCTGCAAAGTTCTGGATGGTTACTGGATCTTCTACGAGCATCCCAACTATCGTGGTCATCAGTACTTCCTGGAGAAAGGCAACTATCGTAAACCAGTGGACTGGGGTGCAGTCTGTCCCACCGTGCAGTCTTTCCGTCGCTTCACAGAGTGATGTTCCTATGTCACAATAATTAGGCTATCTGGCTGTGACACAAATCGAAGTTCTGGCTAAAATAAAGTTTGGCTGGAGACCCACTACTTGTGATCTGACTCATTTAAATAGCAAAGTATTGGTCTTAGATCCACAGTTACAGGATGGACATTAAGGTGAGTTCCAAAAGAGAAACAGTTTCCTCCTCCACCAATGAGCACCACATCAGTCCCCTGAGAGTCCAGCAGCTCAGAGCAGAACGAATGCAGCATAAGAGGCCAAGGCACAGACGACTGTAAACAAAACAAAAAAAAAAAAAAAACAAATATGTATGCCATGCATTTTAAAACTAAAAATGAGGATCATTAAATTAATTTTAGCTACAGTCATTACAACAATATGATATGTATGTCTTCGGGTGCCTTATATACCAGTAAATATCCAGGCATATTCCAGATATATTGACTTATGACTTAAAGAAATTCCCCAATATTTCCAGATTTTTCATGACCACGAAGACCCTTTATTAAATATAGTAATATAGTTTATAAGTCTTAAGGTCTGTTCACTTCACACCAAGAACAATAACCATAAAGGTTTTAAAATTGTGAATCTTATGATATATGCGAAGAAAATATGCAAACAACTGCAGCTCATGCTAAGAATAAACAATGTTATTGTCTATTGGTGTGGACACTAGCATATAGCATAGCATATATCATAATATTTATCATTACAGTGATGTTTGTTATGCATTAACTTGTTGCCAAGCAACATCCTGCATTATAATAGAATTTGTGCATATATGGACTTTGCAACATCAGAGAACAATCAGAATTTACAGAAGAAAATATCAGTTTTATTATGCCTATTGAGTGACTCATCCAATGAAATTTTAGATTCAAAATTTTCCATTTTTATTTTAAGCCATTAACTATTGCTAGTCCATGAGTAGAGTAACTTACGGTATCCAGCTGGATCTCCACACAAGCCCCAGTATTCAGATTTATTACAGCAACTCCTGGTACTCCATCAGCCTGAAGCCAAACTCCACCAATCACAACCAACTTCTCATTAATTACATGGGCCGAGTGGGAATATCTAAAAGCAGAGGAAAAAGACTGATTTTGATCACTGAGAGGTGGCACACATCCTTTACATTTCTCTTTAAGTGTCTTAAAATGTGAACAGCAAGGAAAAAAAAAAGTGAATGCACTAATTGAGTGTGTTACTGACACTCCAGAAGGAAGCAAGATTCGTTAAGAGCCAGGGGGTGAAAACTTTTTGAATTTGAAGATCAAGGTAAATTGTACTTAATTTGTCTTCTGGGAAAGATTCAAGTATCTTCTATTGCTTCCAAAGGGAAGTACTAAAATGATTTTTTTTTTTTTTTTTTTTTTTTTAGAAATATTTGGACCACTTCTTCCTGTTCAAATGTTTTCATATATAGTTTGTGGTATAGTGCTATATTTTCATTTATATATATATATATATATATATATATATATATATATATATATATATATATATATATATATATATATATAAAATATAGTCTTTTTTATGTAAAATATCTTATTTAGAACAGTACTAAATAAAAAAGAACATGCATTTTGTATAATCCCTCTTATTTTGTTAAAATAATTACCCTTTTGCAAATTCTGCAAGGTGTATTTAAACTTTTGAGCACAAGTTACACATACACAGATATACAATATTTATAAAAAGAAGCGAGTGGTTTTGAAACCTGGGCACTGGTGGTGGATGTAAATTCTGTTTCTCCCAGCAGAAACCTGATGATGTGGGTCTCAGGTAAAAAGCATCACAGAGAGGTCTTCCTCCTTTCCCTAAACCTCCAAATATCACAAGCCCCCCTCCATAGGGACAAGCTGAATGGGAATGACGGGCTTCCGGAACGACACCAACAATACTAATCTAATTGAAACACACAAAAGCCCCAATTGTTTTATGTATTGTTTTGGTTAGTGTATTACAGCATTAGTTTAGCAACATCTGCGAACAATCGACTTATTGTCCAATTGTATGTATGCTTTCATTAGGTTTTAAATACGTGCCTCTGTCCAGTGCTTGTCCTCCAAACACAGGAAATGTGCGTCACCTAGAACTGGATCCTTCTCTGTACGTCCTCCAAACACAAATAGAAATGTCTTATCTGGAAGTAAGAATTTGTTAATTTTTTGCTTGTTACAATACTAATGAAAAACTGCAAAAAAATATAGAAACTCACCATTATGACATACTAAGGTCGATGTGTGTCTCCATCGTGGCTTTGGACCAGTGCCGGTGCAATTCATGTTCTTAAATGACAGCTGTACAGCACTTTGCTGATCACCAAGGTCAAAGGTCACCCACACAAGGCTGCCTGTTGGATTGAGTGGAGAAGTTCTGCCACCGAAGAGGACCACTCCACCACCAGGGATAGAGGTCAACGTCTGATAAAGACTCACCACTAAGGAGAAGAAATATTCAATATGCGTGCATACATAAAAAGCTTGTCACTGCACCAGACTGGTATAAATTGAACAACCTAAATAATATATATATATATATATATAAAAAAACGTAGATATTGCATACCTTTCGAACCTTACCAATTATCATATCACCTCAATGTATTAATAAAAGCAACTTGCAACTACTATAAATGTGTCCAGTGCTATCAGCATAAATTCAGTGCACTCACATAAAGTAATAACTACTAAATCCCAAATAACAACTGTTAACATCATTAAGATATGTAAACCATCCTGTTTCCCAGCTATAAACTGCTAAATGTTTACAATAAGGTATTATAAACATTATGAATTTTTGTAAAGCTACTTTGAAAAGCACTATACAAACAAAATTGACTTGACTTGACAAAGTGAGTTCATTTACTAACCGGCAAGTCGAACAGTTTATTTTAGATAACTTCCAATAAGGAAACCATTAGCACTGGCAAAAAAAGAGAGCATGATCAAATCACCTCTGTCTCCATGAGCCTCCACACAGGCACATTTCCAGCCACCCTGCTCTTTGATCAGGACCCTCGCTACAGTGTCCCTTCCGCTTCTCCCACAGCCTCCGGAAAGAAGGATTTTTCCAGGGGCTAGTACGGCAGAGGCCATACCGACAGCCTCTATACACGGAGACCCACACATGGGCTGAATGACCAGAGGAGGATGCTCAGCCCATTGAGGAGTCATGTGTGGGATGGAAGGCGCTAGAAGTGAACAGAGCACATGTACATCTGCACTATACACCTCACCTAGTGATACTGTACACATAACACCAATACTTACACTTCGGGAGCATAAGAAGGGCTTGATTGGTCACAGAGCCTTTGGAGGCTGAAAGGATGAAGTAATGAGAACATTTCTGGTGCCATTCCTGATATCATTAAATAAACACAGGTCTAGGATTAGGCATTTGATCAGAATCAGTGGTCATACTGGGATCATTCAAAAGTCTTTGCTGGGAATGGGGCCGTTCCCTCACCTCAAACTCGTCAAAAGGTTCCAGTCCCTCGACTCTCTGCCTCTCATCGTCAGGAAGAAGGTCAAAGTAGAACTGGTTCATATCCAGACAGACACATTTTTCCCAGCCCTGTGCCAAATAAAGATAAAAAGTTGGTAAGATTTATTTATTTAAATCTTTTCTTTTCATTTTATACATTTAAAATGTGTAGTCCAGTCACAGAAAAGCTGAATTTTCAGCATCATTACTCCAATCATTCTACTGTGTTGATTTGCTGTTCCAGAAACATTTCTAATTATTGATGTTTCTTGATATTTTAAGGAAACAGTTTCCCCCCCCCCATGATATTTTGATCAATAATCAATAATAAATATCAAAAGAACAGTATTCATTTGAAATAGAATTATTTTATAATATCAAAATGTAAGATAGATAGATAGATAGATAGATAGATAGATAGATAGATAGATAGATAGATAGATAGATAGATAGATAGATAGATAGATAGATAGATAGATAGATAGATAGATAGATAGATAGATAGATAGATAGATAGATAGATAGATAGCATTCATTTGAGGTACACCTTCTGTATGAATCTCTGTGTCTGAGCGACAGTGTCTGGATATTGTTTGAGAGCATGTATGGAAGAGTTGAGCTTCAGGAAGTGGTTCTGCATGACCCTGCCAAAAGGGTCATCTGGGTGAATCTGTTCATACATCACAAACATAGACTGTGGGAGGAGCTTGGCAGTCCAGCCAATCACAGCATCTGACCTAGAGAAATCGCCAAAACAAAATAAAGAGAACTGCAAATGAAAAATGCACCAACCAGTTGGCTTAAAAGTTAATATGGCCCCTTTTTTGTCAAACAGGTTTAGGACAAAAATATAAGAAAACTATTGGAGAGACATGAGAAGCATTGAGATTGAGACTGTATGGAATGAGCACTAGGGCTGCGTTCCCATCCAGGTTTAGAAACGCACTTGTGAACTTCCCTAAGCACTTCCCCTCAGGGGCATCCCTCCCGCCATTTTGAATTGTGTTCCACTTCGTGAAGTGGACAAAGGAAGTTTATATGGACAGACCCCCAAGTGTTGTGCTTATCACTTCACCCAAGTAGCAGTGCTTCACCTTCTTAGAATATAGTTCCCAGTATGTGTATGGTTAAAAGATGGCTTTGTCACATATGTTCATATTTCAAATATCTCAAATACCTTGTTATTTGAACACACTGTGACTGTAGAAATCACAACATATAAATAGGAAAATGTTGGCATTATTTTGTAGAGGGCACTCATGCAATGACGTACATCCGAGTGAACGAGATGGAGGGAAGTAAGCGAGTGAAGAGCATGTCGATTTTGGACTGGATTCTGGAACACAGCCCAAGGCTCAGTGGTTCAGAAGCTGAATTCACCTTTGTGTTTCCATATAAGTCAGCACCACCTCTGACAAGACGAGTGTGGGAGTGTCCCACTGAAGCCCAGCTCCGCTCAGAGCCGCCTCCACCTTATGCTCCTTCCTGACATCCACACCAATGAGATTATAATGACCACTTCTGATGAACACAGAATCTACACATGGGTAAGAAACATATAGTTTCTATACAGTATATTTTTAGTGGTTGAATGTTTTGCAATAAATACAGTGGATGTCCTACTAGTCTGCTGATTTGTGACAGCCTCCCAATCTGGCAATGTGTCCTTTAGACAAGTATTGCTATTGATCAAGTCAGCTTTGCGTCGGGCAACTTCAGGAAAGTCAACCTCAAAAACTGTGACACCTCCAAGGGCTCCTTCCGAATGCAGCCGGAAAAACAGGGAGTCAAACCCTGCTCCTAGTGACAGAATCTGAGATTAAGAGAAGGATATAATCAGGGCATTTATTTTTCACAGTAAAAAATTATATACACAAAACATGGATATTTCATCCCACCTGTCTCCTCGAGCTGGAGTTTGTAGCATGGAAAAACTGATTCATACAATGGTCGACTGCTTTCCAGCGCACATAATAACCTCTGACAAAAAATATACACACAACATATAAAAAACTGTTGTATGAGAATATAATCACTAAAAGAGCAATAACTGTCTCCTAAACATTTACCTATTAATCAGTGGAGCTCTTCTTGACACCTTGCACACAAAATGTTTGAGGAAGTCATCACGGAAGTAGCCCTGTGCCGCTGCTGACACCTTACTGACCACACTGCTGTCATTGGTCCCCTGCACCTGATTGAAAATGTGAAATAAATGAACAGGGGGGAAATGTATCCTACAGAAGAAAGTCATTCGAGATTGGAACAATAATGACAGGATTTTTCTTTTCGGGTGATAATATAACATACACCTTTAAGATCAAAAAAGTTTGTTTTGTTGTTTTGTATTTTGAATAACATTCTTCAAGGCACTATATGGTACATGTACTATTAGCATAGTACACGACCTGTTTTTTTTTAGTGGTATAACATTTTCGCTGCCATATTTGACCTTTTTAAAGTTCAAGGATCTGAGATGTCCCTGTTTTGAAACCCAACAGAATATAAACACTGGCAAACTCACAGCAGCATCTTTTCCTTGCTCTCTCTTGCTGTTTATTGACATCACTCTGAACCACTCTGAACACACGTGGAAGTCTCACCGTAGAAACAACAAGGAAGCACCACAGCGGAAGCGGGTGTGTAGATTACTCTATAACAAAAGCGTTTCAAATATAACCTTACATAAGAATTGAATGCTAAATAATTTCGGAGTCAAAAATATAAATCTTTGGATGCATCCCGGTGGTCAGTATATTAAACAGTGGGACTGAAACTATACGAACATTTAGTTTAAATATTCAAAATTATAATTTATTTCAGTAATTAATACAAAATAATACCATTTTATGTAATTATTATTAATTATTTTCCTGGACTTTTCAGCAACATCCTGTGCGTCATTTCCGCTAATCGTTAGCATGATGTTGAACTAGAAAACTTGCTCTGCTTAAAAACAGGAGGAAAATTTAAGGTTTGAGCTGTTTGTTTTCTATCGTTCAGCTTTTATGATGTTTGTTTTACTGGAGGTATTAATATAACGGCATCTTTCAATTTATCGAACCTCGATAATCTAATATTAAACTGTAGTGAGTGAGCTGTAACTTACTGTCAGATTGTTTTAGTTAGATTCAGCGCATTTATTTCTTGCATTCAGATTATTATGTACTTTATAAGTCTGTGGCTAATAAATAGTAACGTAAAGTGTCTCTTCTTTCTTAAACTACAGTAGCTGAAACTGGCTCAAGATATGAATCTTAAAATTAGCTCCCTCACATTTGTTTATAAGCTCTATCTTTTAACATGATTCATTGTTGTTAATATGAAAACTTATCTAAAACCAGCTAGCTGGCTAACATAGATTGGTCATGGATTGAAATTGTGATAATGGCTTTTCTTGGGGGCATTAGTTACAAGGGCTTATAAACAACAAAATAATAATAAATATGAATAAATCGGTCATTTATTGCATTAATGATGTCATTGTTACTGCACAAAATGTGTTTCAGTTTATAGTTGTCTTGAAGTTACACGAAAATAAGTAAAATATTAATATATTTTTTTCTGACAAATATGAAAAGTATTTTGATAAAAAAAAAAAATTAAGATTTGCGGATCAAGGCAAGTTAACATCTGTAAAGTGTCAGTTTTTGCTACCATTTTCTCTAACAAATAGAACTTTTGACTTTTGGATGCACATACAGTTTTTAGATCACAATGTACAAATGATCTCATTTTTTTCTGTTCTTCCTCTTTTTACAGACCTACCTCCTAAATCCCAAAGGCATCTACCTGAGCTGACCCTTCCTAATATCCACTCCTGTTCTTCCTAAGTACACATTCTTTGTCTTGAAATACCTCCACCTCAACGGCTTTTGCTGTCTCTCCATCATTCCATCCCTTCCATCATGACTGAGCCAGATCTGCTCACAGAGGTCCCTGCCTCTCTTAAACGTCTGGCCAAGCAAGTTGTCCGGGGTTTCTACGGCATTGAGCACGCTCTTGCGCTGGACGTTTTGATCAGGAACCCTTGCGTACGAGAAGAGGACATGCTGGAACTCCTCAAGTTCGACCGCAAGCAGTTGCGTTCAGTTTTGAACACACTCAAGGCTGACAAGTTTGTCAAATGCCGTATGCGCGTGGAGACAGCGCCTGACGGCAAGGCGACTAGGCACAATTACTACTTCATTAACTACCGGCTGCTGGTTAATGTGGTCAAGTACAAGCTGGACCACATGCGCAGACGCATTGAGACGGATGAACGGGACTCGACTAACAGAGCCTCCTTCCGCTGCCCCTGCTGCATGAACACTTTCACTGACCTTGAAGCCAACCAGCTGTTTGACCCCATGACTGGTGAGTATGAGATGTAAACTGCGGGACAGAGTTGGGAAGTGGGATTTTAGCTGAATTATTGTATTTATTTGTGGTTTTCCTGTTGCTTGAATGTTGTAAACATGTGAGCTCTCCTTTTGGGATGTTTTATTAAAAAACTTAATTAATTTGGCATTCAGGCAGGACTTTATGATGGTACATAGATATATGCTATCTATTAGGAAAGACTATATCTATCTATATAACTATTTCCTGTTTCCACTATATACTATAAAGCTATATTAGAGCATCGCGATCATTTGTCGTTAGAAAAAAAATAAAACCCATGACATTATATTCATATGACATGCTGATGTACTTGGGGTGAAGACATTTCACTCGTGATGCAAGCAATACACCTGCATGTGACTTCCTCCTACAGTGTTCAGAGCTATCATGGTTGTCAACAAATGCGCGTTTATGTAGGATGACAGAGTTTACGACAGTAGTAGAGGACAGTACTGTTTCCCAACTGTAGGGGGATTCCGAGAGCAAAAACTACCTGGTGTTACTTTAATTACTCACCCTCATTAATTACTCACCCGTAAGACCTTCGTTCATCTTCGGAACACAAATGAAGATATTTTGATGAAAACTGAGATCTTTCTGTCCCTCTATTGATAGTAACATCATTGCAACTGAATGGTGGTAAAAACATTGTTAAAATAGTCCATGTGACTACAGTGGTTCTACCTTACTGTTATGAATCGATGAGAATACCTTTTGTGCACAAAAAAAAAAAAAAACTAAAATAATGACTTTATTCAACATTTTACGCTGTAAACAATACAGCGCTTCTGGGTATGTAGGCTCACTATGGGTGCTTCTCATTTCTTATTTGTGCATCCTCGTTTCCTTTCCTTGCTTCCTTTCCTTGCATCTCAGCTCCACCCCCTGTAGGATGCGAGGGAAGGAAGTGAGGAAAGGAAAGGAGGGCAGAGGAATCGAATAAAAGCTTTTTTATATACATTGGAATACTTGATCACTCGAGCGTCACTCCACAGTGTCATCAGCAGCGCAAAAAGGATCTGCCCTTATGTTGTTGAAGTTTGGTTATTTAATAAATTCATAATAAATAATACTAAAGATAGGCTATACTGTTGAAATATCTGAGATGTGTGGTTTATATAAACTGCAAAGGTAAAGTATAAATTAAAATGATTGTGACCGATGTGAAGGGGGAGGAGAATTGACACGTGCGTCACGTTTAGTCAATATAACAGTTCCGCGTAGGATGCACCTGTGTATCCTCGCTTATGACTCCTCAGGAAGCCTCCTATCTCCTCGATCCTCGACTCCTCACGGTGCAATTAGAGAATTGAGATGTCCTTCAAGATGGCTGAGCTCGATCGGTTTCCGGGTCATAGGAGGGAGGACGGAGGAGCGAGGAGACGAGGAGGGATATTGAGAAGCACCCTATGTGTGATACTGAAGTAGGACCCAGAAGTGCTGCACTGTTTACACCACGTCAACAGCGTGGGAGAATGACATGGAAGAGAAGAGATTGTTGAATAAAGTTGTTATTTTAGTTGTTTTTTTTTTGCACACAGAAGGTATTCTCATCACTTCATAACATAAAGGTTGAACCGCTGTAGTCACATGGACTATTTTAGTGCTTAATTCATTTAAGATGCTTGATCCACACTGTGGCAGAACTGTATGTAGACACATGATGGCAGCAGAGGTCAAAAGTTGTAATGCATTGAAAATATTTGAATGAACCTCACTTGGAGACTGATGCTGAATTGCGTCAGATTGCAGACAGTAATAACAGACAGGAAAGAAAATGAAACTATTTTCATAGGTTTAAAAATAAACAGGCTGTAATCTCATAGAGGCGGCTGTATGGATTAGCATACCGCATTGACATCATCATCATGACTTTCTGCTTTGTGCCTACTGTTTTACAATTCTGACTTCAACAGCTGCTGATTTATGTACTTAGTGAAGTACAAACACACACACACACACAAGTGCTACTCTTGACGTGACTAGCGTTCTAATGGTTTCAGTGATGGAGTATTTGTGAAGCTTAGTGCACTGCTAGCCATCCCTGTTTAAGCTTTTATAATGGACTGAACCCAGAAAAAAACTAAGTTTGTGTTTGGCGCAAATTATGTGTTTTGTTTTATTCCATATTTTAAATTAAATTAAGTATTTTGTGTATGATGAACGAATGATTCCTAAGAGCCGATCATTTTCAGTGCATCAACCATACAGACTGATGACAATTGACAACCATACAAAATGTTGTTTCATCTGATTCCCAAATGAATTAGTTATTTATTTTTTATTTTTTCCAGAGAATCATAAACGTAAAGCTCATCCACTGTTGTTGACTAAATAAGACTACAATATTAGGGTTTTGTGGGAAAAAAAGAGAATTGTGTTAGATCGTAATGTGTAATGCATTTCAAAGCTCTTTTAAACTGAGCAAATTTGTCTGCTCTATTCTGTTAGACAACCTTATTGTCTATATATATATATATTATATATTATATCAGCCTTCAGCCACCCTTTCTGAGATATCAAATATCAGAGATATCTCATGTCACCATTCGATACATATCACGATACTGAACTCATGATATGATATTGTGATACTCCAAGACATAAGGTTAACCAAAAATGCACTGTTGATTAAAATGCTAAATTTGATATTGCATCGTGGGTTTAAATGAATATGCTTGTAACCCAAGGACAATGGTGACACCAGAATAACAATATTCATGATTCTGACACTGAAATTAAATTACTGAGTTATTGTAAATGAATATGCTTGAACGCTTTCATTGACTAGATATATTTAAAATAATGTCGGCCACTTTTTATCGGTAACATCACACATTTGGCATTATCAGCAGCACCTACAAATGTTCCCACATTGCATTATTATACATTATAACCAATATTATATATAGTAGTTTAATGAAAACTCTGAAAACCTGATTTTTTTTTTCTCACACAGTAATTTTTATTTTGGGGGAACTATCCACGATACATATTGTCACTATCACATATCACTCTCACACTATCACATATGGCACGATATATTGTTACACTCCTAGTATTTATGAAGTTGAAATTAATATCAACAGCATATGATATCACAGATGATGTGCAAAGAACATTTTACCCATATTCTTTTAATATGAACTTTATCTTTCTGTTCTGTTTCTCTCCCTGACTTCGTGTCATTCTTTAATGTGTGAGCTCTACCTGCATTTGTATATGTTATTGCATAGGGGATATGAAAAGCATCTTGTACAGGAGGAACTCCTCTTTATACAAAGCATATGTTTCAAAGAGGGATGGATACATGAGAGGAATGGACAGGAATGAGAGAGAGAGAGTTGGAGGGCTGAGAGCAGTGCCAGAGGTGAGTGATTAGTGTTTGAGGAATAGGTAAAGGCCGCGTGGCAGTGGTGGCACGTGTTCACCCTAACCTCTGCTGAAAGCAAACTGGCAGTCAGGGAGTCAAAGCTGTTGCTAGGATACACATCAGGAGGATTGGCGAGGATAGAGCTGAAGAACGGAACGGCCAACGATACCTAACCCTGTGTAGACCCTGCCATTATACAATTGTTTCCCATGTTCATTATGCATTGTATACTTGTTTCCCATGTTCTCTTCTGGACCAGTATACCTGAAAGGATTTTATAAATAGGAGTTTCATGATAGACAGTGTTGTTTCTCCTCCGAGTAGGCTTAAACATGGATGTTTTGGAATTGGGTGTTTTCACCCTGTGCTGCCTTTTTATGCTTAGGTGGTTTAGTTATGTATTTGAACAGCAGAGTGTATTGATCTGATTGGTCAAGCGCATCCAGGTCCCCCCTCGTTGAGCAAAACAAATTGATCTATGAAAATCTCTTTGATTGGTGAGGTTTTAGGGGAGATAAGGAGATCTGACAGCGTCAGGCTTGCCCAGGTAAGTCACTCGCTGATCCTATCTCGGCATGTCGTCACTCTGTCTCATTTCTGTTATCTCCTTGTAGTGTAGTCGTCTTTTCTGAGTCGCACGTGTGCATATAGCAGGGCCGTAACTACCCAATTTTCAGAGGTTAAACAATATGGTTATTTCAATTACTGATTCGTTTTATGTTAGGCATCTGCTATTTCATGCTATTGTTAATTGGTAAAACTACAAAGCAGTCTTTTTTTTTTTTTTTTTCTTTTTGCCATCACAAAGCAATCTCATTTCCAGTCTCCAAGTACGGCTGGGAATTGAATTCGATACTTTTTAGGCATCGACCAATTTGCCTTGATGCATCAATATCAGTGAGACAATAAGCACGCAGCTTGATTAGCTGTGGCAAGGCATCAAGGAAAAAAACTGAGCTGCAATCTTCCGGTCTCTCTCTTGAATCCAGCATGGAAGACCCCCCCCAGCTAATTTTGTCCTTCATGACAACTGGAGGGGAGGGGTGAATTTTTATTTTATTTTAGTTATTTCTTTTTTTGTTAGTTTGTTTCTCATCTTTTTATGTTATATTAAACATTGAAGTTATGCATAATTAATGCCGTGCATGTGTGAGTAACAGGTGGATTGCAGCTGCTGTCACTACTAGCCGTTTGTCTGCTGTCTCAGTGTGTTAGCCGTCACATCACTTCAGCTAATCCCGCCTTTTTGCCCATTTTCGGTTATCCGAGAGTTACGTGCAGTGACGGGTAATTTGTAATGTAATCTTGTTAAAAGGGATTTCATAAAATTGGTATCGAAACAAGTATCGTTCAGGAACTGGTGTCAGTCAAGGTATCGGCATCCATTTAATTGAAAATCATTCAAATTTAGTTTCTACAGTTCTGAAGTGTATGTTGATCAATAGAAGGAGACCAGGAAATTAAAGGGATAGTTCACTTTGAAATACACTTTTGGTATGTTTTAGCTAACCTCAAGGGCAACCCAAGATGTAGGTGTCTTTGTTTCAGCAGTAGGAAAAATAGTTGTATAAAAATATCAAAATTGAAACTACTGTGGAACATAGACACCTACATCTTGGATGCCCTTGAGGTAAGCTAAAACATACCAAAAAATAATTCCAAAGTGAACTATCCCTTTAAAAGAGATACTTCACAACAGAGATTTCTTTATTCAGTGAGCTCTTTATTTATTAAATGTAAAAATGGTAATGTAAGGTTTTAAATATAGTCAGCATGAAGAGAGAAATCGGGTGAACAAAAACTATTTTTTATAGAACAAAGGGTTCAGAAGTTATAACCTTTCATGAATTTGTGCACTGAGTAGTTGGTCAAGACTCCAAAATTGGTCAATCACTATTCATTACCATCTTCTACAATTGTGCCAAATTGAAATTTCATAATTTTCTCATGTTCCGTTCATAGGGCTATCATAGACTCCCATTCGGGAGGAATAATTAAAAAAAAAAACTAATGGATACAATGGAGGTTATACTGCCCTTTTGGGGCTTGACCACTAAAATAGAATCATATCAACTGCAAACTTTTGAATTATACGTGGTTAATACTTAAGTTTTGTGGTTGGTCAGTAATCTCCAAAGGCTTTGCATAAATGCTATAGAAACGCTCATCTGGGCATTTACTACAGACACTGCTTATCCAGTGCAAATTGTCGATGATCATTCCAGATGTTCTGAAAAACTAATCCTTTCTGAATGGGGTTTAAGTACTGTCTATAGAGCTTAACTTGAATTGAATCCAGAACTGTCATATACAGTTCTTTAAAGAAGAAAAATCTATTTTTTACTGTATTTTTATTTTAATTACTATTGCTTTATCTCTGCTGTAATTGGAATCAATGTGGTACATTTGTCACTGTTGCACAGACCAAACTTTATCCTCTCTCAAATGCTGAAATTATTCTGTATTCATCTTTTAAGGGATGATCACAAAAGTCCTTTTGTTCTTTGGCATAGACAACTGAACAAAGTGCCGTCCTGCTTTCAAAAGAGCTCTGAATCACTGGTGAGAGTGCTATGTAATGTAAGCCAGATCCATTCTATTCATATCTCATAGATAATACAAAAACTATCAACACAAAGACACCAGCCCACTGCTCACCGACAGAAGCCTTAATGTATGCCTACACGCTAACAGCGCTGCGCCATGTTCCTTTAGATCATTGCGACGTTGTGTGTATTTGCGGGCCTGATGCACACTTTGCCTTAAAACAAAGATGACAACCGGAGTGTGTGCATGTGTCATATTATTAATTGTCCAGGTCTTTGGATTTGATATCTCTACCGATTACTGTTGGCTAGGGAGCCTCCAATTACATGGAAAAAAATAGATGCCTTTTATTTTATATACTATAAATATACTTTATTTACTAGTATTACAATTTTACTATAACTTCCATTTATCTGCAGCTCTGGGTCAGTGATTATTTTTGTCTCCCTCCATTTAACATGCAATAAATAAATAACCACTTTCCTTAAGATCCCTTTGAAAGGTAATGTGAATTTAGTCTAGTAATCTTCTATCTCTCTTCTATCCTTCTTGTCTGAATAACGTGCCAGTGGGTGGGGCCAAAGTCATACATGTGTACATGTTTTTATAGTACAATGACCTCTTACTAGGGGTATTGTTTAAATAAGCAGAGTGTTTTTGTTTATAAATGCGAGACACAGGGTAGTTAAATTAAATGATAAATAGACTGCATTTATATAGCGCTTTCATAGACCCAATGGCCACCAAAGTGCTTTACATTTGCCTCACATTCACCCATTCATACACTCATTCACACACCTTCAGTGGTGTCAGCCATTCAAGGTGCCATCCAGCTCGTCGGGAGCAGCTGGGGTTAGGTGTCTTGCTCATGGACACCTCCACACTTGGTCAGGTGGAACCGGGGATTGAACCACCAACGGTTTGTAGATAACCTACATGAACCACTGAGCTACTGCCGCCCCATTTAAAAAAAAAAAAAAACAACAACAAAAAAAAAACAAACAAAAAAAAAAAAACAAGATCTAGAGATGCATTTTTTTAAGGCTCTGTTGCTATGTTCACACTTTGCATAGCTGGATCGATTAAAACAAAGCCTGGTACGATTGCGCTGTTATGGTTCATTTAAATAAGTATGAACGCTGCCGTCCAAAGCAAACCCTAGTGTGCGCCAAACAAGGGGACTGAGACTGCTGAAAAGATGGGTCTTGGTCCGCTTCCAAACCCTGGTGCGGTTCGAATTAAATGAAATTAACTCAACATGGACCAAAGACATGTAAACGACAAGATGCAACCCTGAAAAGGACTCCTTTTGACTCATTTTGACTCCTTTACTCTCTTCACGATTTCTTAGCTGGTCAAAATACCATCACATGTAGGCTACGTACATAAAATGAGCACGTTTAGCCTAGCACTCAGCATTGTTTTGGATTTTCGGTAAGTTCCGTTGCAAAATATATGTAATAAAAGCCAACCAAACAGGTTGTGAACATATTTTATTTTGGTCCACATCAACGTAACCAACCAAGTGAACCAAACTACAAGTGTGAACAAACCCTAAATGTTGAACTTATGTTACCTTGAGCGCTGTGTTTTTAGAATCCCTTTGTTATGCGCAAGACACTGAAAAAGTGAGCGAACACACGGTCAACCACGTCAAGCTAGTGCATGTTTACATAGAAAAAAACAATGTAAAGGCAGTCCATTCAAAACTAATGGTCCCGAATACATCTGCTGTTTAAGCCCTTATTCCTTCGCTACATGATGTTGAAAAATGTGTCTTGATATGGCCACATCGTTATTTAGACATTTAAAATCCAGCCTGTCTCTGCATTCTTAATTGCTAGTGCTTTTCCATTCCTTTTCTGTGTGCGGACATGCAGACCGACTGACTGACCAGAAGGGCTGCGGTAAAATGTTCCCCCAGGGCTTGTCAATATTTTCTCTGGAGCTGTGTCAAATGTGATGAAGACTTTTTTTTATCTTCCCTTCACCTGAATGTTTTTTTTTTTTTCTTTTTAACAGCCTCTCTCTCTCTTTGTGCTCATCAAATTGTTTTCTTTTCCGCCCTCCAGTCCTGTATTGGCAGAGAGAGGATCTCTGTAGTAAAAGGGCCTAGCTGGAGGTGATTGTTTTTCAGTTGCGCTTTCACAGATTTTGTTGTCAACTTTCCAGCAAAGCTTTTAAAATGGAAATTGCAGGGAATCGTTTACTCGTTCGATTCCCCTCAAGGCCTGAAACTCGGAAGCCTTCATGCACTCAACAACATGAGATTATTTCATCGTAAAATACATACAGTAGCTGGTGGTGTGTGTCTGTGATATCAGAACATGAATAAGAGAAATAAAAAATGACTTTCTAAGTAAAAAGCTACAATTTAATAGTAGCTCACCATCTGTGACTGACCATTAAATGCTAAGTACACACATTTGTAAAATATATCAATGCCCGTATTTGATATTCAGCTAGTAGCCGTGTACACCACACACTCATACACTGGGCCCTGCTGTGTGTGTTCTTGTCAGAAGGCTGTAAATAACTTCAGCAGCAGATGGCAAACCAGACCAGATTCGCTTGCTGTGGTACCACTAGTAAATGCTGGGGCTGAGTGTGTGTTTGTGTATGTTTGTCCTTGTGTCTGTGATTGTTATTCCTCTTTTAATAATATTAAATGGTCAGCAGTGGGTTTGGCTCCATCCTCTAGATGGCATTGAATTGTAACTGTAATTAAGCCACAACCATATGCATTTCTCATTTTGCCTGATGTGAAGCAGTGGAAAACTTAAATCTGTTAGTAATGTTTGCAGCGCAATATTTGACTGGAAGCAACGGTAATTTTTATCAGTCACGGCTCGTTAGATCTAGCGTTCTGCAAGCTTTGAATCAGACACAGAGATAAAGTAGTGAGTAAGATTACATTCATTTGAATAAACGAATTAACGCATTTATTTGAAGTAATTATATACATAGAGAGAGCGAGAGACTTGTATCTGCATATGTGCAGAGTCTCTCTATTAACAACAAAGCTGCAAGTTTAATTACCTCAAAATAGTGATGTAACTCGTTCTTTGCTGAGAAATATAATGTAGTGATTCAGTAGCAAAGCTATTTTATTAACAAACGTGGAACTACCTGTGCATTAAATGGTTTTATTGCACACCTTCCAGCCAATCAGAATTAAGTATTCAGACAGACCATGTTAAACACTATAAATAACTTTGTAACTACGTGTCAATTAGCTCTCAGAGTATTACTTTATTGTTAGGTTTGGGTTAGTAGAATAAGTAGAAATGTACTTGCAAAGTTACGTTTAGGTAGTAGAAGTCTAAAGTGGACCATCGAAATAGTGTTACCTACTGTTTTTTTTTTTTTTAATGCAAATAAATTAAGCTTTGGTGAGCATAAGGGACTTATTTCCAGCATAAAAACAAATAATTCCAAGTTTCTTTCCAACCCCGAATTTTGAACTATATTGTAATTGTAAAATATTTATTTTATTTTAGACTCAATTGTCAGTATTGACCAATTCAAATCAATTATAATGGGAGAGGTCTTGTTTAGCCTGACTGATTCGTTGTTGGTTTAAAAACTTTGTATGGTGAAGACAAAATTTCACCCCCCTTGCCACTGACATTAGTGGTCCTTGGTTTGAGACCAGCAGGTTTGAAGGGCTGAGTCAAATTTTCTGGCCCAGAACTAGAAACGCCAGAGGATGGGGGCCAGATTGGGCACTGGCTCCAGCTCTGCAGTTGGCACCATTTCTGTGGGAAAAGGGAACATGAAAAACTAGAATTTGGAGCCCCTGGCTGACAGGGAACTGGAGATATGGAGCCCCTTGACAAGAAAAGATTGTCTAGGCTCCTACTTTTAAACCGAGTTACCCAGAGGCACCAAACAGCATGGATGGGATCGTTGTGGTGGTTAAGGATCAGGGATGATGAACACTGTTACTGTCTCAACACTTGGTAGTTTTTATTTAAGACCTTTTTCTCTCAAACACAGGAACATTCCGCTGTACCTTCTGTCAAACAGAAGTAGAAGAAGACGAATCGGCTGTGCCGAAGAAAGATGCCCGCACTCTGGTGGCACGATTTAATGAGCAGATTGAGCCCATCTACGTATTGCTACGAGAGACGGAGAACATCAACTTATCTCATGACCTTCTCGAGCCCGAACCGTCAGAAATCCCAGCCCTCAAACAAAGGTCAGTGGTCAGTTATATGCAGAAAAACTTTTCAAATAATTTGTTTATTGTTAATTGAAATAAATCTGAAATAAATTTAGCTAAATAGAAATATTGAACATACTAAAATATCCCAAATATAGACCATTTATTTTGAACTGGATAGAAGACTTCATTGTCATCTGCTTTAAAGCATTTTTCCACTTTTAGTGGATACTAATTAAAGAAAAAATGTCATAAAGGGTGCCCAATATAAGTCAGCTTTATGTCAACATAACACTTTAGTAATCCACCTCTGCTGTTTTTCACAGTCGGGAGCGGGCCGCCCAGTCTGCAGCAGCAGCAGCTACAGGGGCTGATCGAGACACATGGAAAACCAAAAGCTCGTCCTATGACCTCTACACGCAGAATGTGGTCATCAGCATGGAAGACCAGGAGTCTCAGCCTAGTCAGACCGCTGAAGGCAAAGCCCCCAAAGAGAGGCCCGTATGGTTGACAGAAAGCACGGTGCAGGGGGCGTACAGCGAAACGGAAGCGCTGAAGAACTGTAAGTCACATTAACTATGTTGTATCATTATGAAAATATTCTTTCTGGTTATCGGTGCATATTAACATTTTTTTTTCCTGATTTATTTTTTGTTCATATTCCTCTTTGGTCGGAATGCATAGTTAAACTAGGTATAATTGGAGTGCTTTATTTAGTGGAAAGGGATATTTCACACTATTGTCACTCCAAACATCTTTGATTTTCTGTGGAACACAAAAAGAGATATAGCAGAATATCCAAGCTGCTCTTTTAATACAATGGCTGCCAAATAGAGGTCTGCTCGGGATGGGTTTGTGTTACACCATGTCTACAGCAGTCACAAGCAGGGCAACGCAACATGACAAAAGCAAATATAACCCATTATAATCAGTGAAGCTGTCTACACTGGACACGACCAATTCCCAAATGTGAACTGATGCCCCGTTCTATTTCTGATTTACTCTGACATGTAGAGCAAATAGATTTGCAACAGTCTGCTTTGTCACGTCCAGTGTAGACTGACTCAAGCTGTTGCTGTGCGGCTTGACATGACAACCGTCTTGTCTTGACTTCCACCCGCACAAATCATGATATGGTTAAAAATATACATTTTGCCTATTTTAAACCATTAAAGAAGGCTGAAAAGAAACCCAGTGTAAACTTCAATTATTTTTTGCAATTGTAGTCATTAATAGGTTTGAATGTATGGAAGTGTGAGTGGAACTAGGATGGAAGGAAGATTTTCATAAAAAAAGCTTAAATTATGGCCTGTTCCTAATATAGAGCTATAGCATGGCTTTAGAAAGGAAAGAATATCACATTCATGTTTATAAAATGTGAAAAGTAAAAAAAGTTGTTTTGTATTCTTCTTTTTCCTCAAATTTTTCCACACCAGCTGGCGAGGACAGTATAGAAACCCAGGAGGGCATGGCTGGAAGAGGAGCCACACAGGATGAGAATGAGGAGGTAATGCAGGCTTTACTCATTCACGAGAAGAGGAGCGGAGTCGGTCCAGGGGGTGCCGTCGTCTCCAGACCGACCGTTCCAGTGGCCAACGCCAGCGACTCTGACAGCGATACCAGTGAATCGGATGAGGACTCTTTGCCCCAGGCTCCAACACACATGGCGCACAATGCTACAGCTCTGCGGCCAGGAACACAAGAGGATGAGGACGAAGATGATGACGAGTTTGAGGAGGTCGGGGATGACCCTGTGGTTATGGTAGGGGGAAGACCCTTCTCTTACAGGGAAGTAAGCCAGAGACCCGACCTGGTGGAGCAGATGAGCACCCAGGAGAAAGAGGCGTACATCGAGATGGGCCAGAATCTCTTCCAGGACATGTATTACTGAGTTCATCATGTCTGTCTGTGCCCTTTTTTCCACAGGATCCATTTTCGATCTGTCTCCTTTGCACACTTAATCTCAAACGGTGTTGTGCGACGTGCCAGAGCTGAGAAATGTAGTGTTATACCCTTTGACTGTTCTTTTTTACTCAACCCTCCATCATATTCATATACAAAACTTCTCTGGTGCCAGTTATTGAGTGTGTATCGCGGTTGTAAACGAGTATCTTATATCGGCAAACACACTTGCACCGCTTCCTTTTTTAGTATGTTTACGGTCTCGCCATTTTCAGAGACTTCCAAACCAATAAGTGTTGCTGCAGTGACCTATAGGACGGTTTAACTCAAAAGAAAACCCCAAACTGAAGGGTTCTGAGGCTTTTCTGGCATGATTGACTTTTGAATGACAGAAAATGACAGACTCTGTTTTGGTCAAAGCTACAGACACATTTCCGAATTCTCTTGCTTTCGTTTCTTTTTCCAACAGTATTTAGCAGGATTTGCAGTTTGAAAGACAAGGAATTTTTTTTTTTTTTTGCGCTTGACTGCCTTGACGTGATATTAAATTGAGTTTTGATGAGATATGGTTCTTAAAGGGATACTCCACTTTTTTTTTGGAAATAGGGTCATTTTACCACTCCCCCAGAGTTAAACAGTTAGGTTTTACTGTTTTCGAATGTATTCAGCCGGTTTTCTCATATTTAGAAGAATATCAGTTACCAGACCGTTTCTGGTGTCATTGACTACCATAGTATATTTTTTTTCCTACTATGGAAGTCAATGAGACCAGACACTGTCTGGTTACTGATATTCTTCTAAATATCAGAAAATCGGCTGAATGGATTCGAAAACGGTAACTCTGGGGGAGTGGTAAAATGAGCCTATTTCCAAAAAAATTGGAGTATCCCTTTAAGAGTGATTGCTTTCCTTTCACAGCAGAAATGAGCACTTTTTTTTTCACTGATCTCTGCCTCAGTGGACATTACTTCAGTTTGTTTATCCGTAAATGGATAAAGTATGCTTTCTTTTTCAAGTTTCTTGCAAGTTATAGTAATAAAAAGCTGTGTAAAAACGTCAGTTTATTCATGAATCTGTGTGTTCCCGCACACAAAAACCTCAACCCCAAAGATGAATATGAATGAAAAGATGAGCTTCATAAACTACAATCCTGCTGTCATATTACATTTTACTGTGCTTATTTTGTCTAGAACAACAGGTGGTTTTTCCATTGACTGTTTCCAAAAAATGTTTGAATTGACCTCTTATGTGCGATCATGTAATTGAATTGGGAACAGTCTCCGGGGATGTGTTTTGGTGCAGCTGTTGATGAGATGATGCTCGGATGAGACGATGCGGGAGATAAAATCTGTGGTGCGTAGATGTGCAGCCAGAGAGAAAACTGGCACTGCTGCTGTCACATCATATTACAGGTGCAGCAGTGTGGAGTCAACTATGGGGATCTGCAGATCAGAGCAAAAGGGGTGTCTAAATGTAGGGGGCGGGTCTAAAGGTTATGAACTGGAACTGTTTGGGGCTTCAGAATCGAATTTAGTCTTTGAAATAAAATGTTTTGAAACCTAAAAAAGAAAAAAATAATGTAATGATATAAAGTGAATAACAAATATTTGAGCTTTTGCACTATTTCGCGGTAACTAGTCAAGTATAAACAATTTTGTGACATTTACCGCCGGTTATAAAAGGTCAGATGCTGTCATTATCAATTCCTACTGGAAAACATTTTCTCTCCGTTTGTTTTTATTACATTTTAACTGGGTTTACGGGAGCTCGATGTCTGCAAGGCAAGTTTTTCTTCTTCACCTTTTCACTTAAAATGTTATACTTATATGGTTTATTGATAAAATAAATGAAAGAAAAAAAAATCAATGCTGTCACAGCCAGACACGCACACAAAAATATATATTTTCATCATTATTTGAATTTAGTTGTATTTGATGGAGGAAAAACAAGGGGAAATATTATTTTACGTCAATTACTCAACCAACAAATAACATTTATTTCCAGAATACCAGTGGACAAAAACATGGTTTGCGAACATTGGACTTTTGAAATTATATTTGGAGCCCCTGATGCAAGTGACATTGTGAATATATAATTTTGTGCACTATTTTTTCTGTGAGAATAAATGTGATCAGGTCTACCAATAAGACTCCCCAAAAGTTAAAGAGCAGAAATGTGTACTGTGTATGCAAACTTTTACAAGGAAACATTTCAGCTCAATTCAGTTACCATGCCAAAACCACTGTTTAACATATAAATGAATCACAAATGAAAAGGCTTTTATTGGATTTTGCATATTTATGAGTCTTATATAATGTTAGCTGACCTTGTTGTTGTAAATGATTTTTTCCTTGTACCATTTCTGTGTTCAACCAGACTGGGTTGAATCGGCAGACCCTGTCCCAATCTATTTATTAGCCACATTCAGCACACTTATTTTACTCCCTTTTTTTATAACCACCCCAGCTGTAATTGAAAGGCATTTCTCAGATGGAAGTTTCAGAGAACTCTCGATTATTTCTCTGTTTGTGAGGTCAAGATGTTTTGGGCTTCATGATTTTTAATGTGTTTATTTCTACCTAACACAACTGTTGCGTTTCATCTAGAACACAGCTTTCTTTGGTGTTTTTCTTGTTAGCAAGTAAAGAGGCATTCACAATTTTTACACTTAGAAAAATGATACGTATTCTGTAGAACAATAAAGTCCTATATTTTGACCCCAAATCGAACAAGTTTGGAAAGACATAAGGTAATTTTCCCCCTTTAAGTAAGATGTCTCTTTGTAGCATACAGATGTTCAGTCAGAATCGGCTTATGGACAGAAGTGGACATTTGTATGACTGTGCTGCAAGTGAAATGAGAAAATCGTAAACCCACCAAGAGACATATAGGAAGCATGTAGATCTAAGAAGTTTTTCATGGGTCAATATTTATTTATTGGTTGGTTTGCTGATTAGTCCTGTTTTATCAGTCTTTCGTCCTTTACATCTTTTTAATGAAGAACACAAGTAGAGATGAATTCATGAAGGTTATTTTTGGATCTGACGGCCTTCTCTATTCAATTAGGGAAGCGCACACACTGTCATCTGTCAGTCATTTAAAAGCCATTAGCCGTCTCCTGCGGCTGCTTCTGCTGTGTCCAATCTGAACATGTTGCTCTTTAACTCACGGCCACTCCTTCATTAGTTACGGTGTATTGTTTACCTCTCTTTCTGTTTACTCCCAAACACACTAATTAATGTTTCTCACATGGAAAGCTGTGGGTGAGTTGGAAACGGGGGTGTTAAATCCTGCAACAAGATAATTATATGGCACAAACATGTTTCAAATATTTATGTCCACCTTATTTACTTAAGTACAATATAAACAAGGGCATAGTTGAGATGGGTATACGCTATGTTTTGGGTTTAGTTATTGAAAGAAGTTGCTTATGCTCAAACAGGCTGCACATTTTTTGATCAAAAAAACAGAAAATGCAATGATATTATGATTTTGGACTTTTAGATTTATAAAAATAACTTAATTATTCGAAAGCATTCAAAATGCAACAGTGATATTCGTACTGAATTGTGACTATTCCTCTTTCCGACTTATTTTCACGGTTGTGATTTGGTCTATTTCTTTAATATTACACCCTTTTCTCTCTTCCGTTCTCAGTTTATGTAGGTTTGTAACTATTATTATACCTTAAACCACAACTATTATTAAAACAAAAGCTATTTTTTTTTAGCTTACAAGCACTGATCTTTTCTTTCAGGAAATGCTAATACTGTAGGTTTATACATTCCCCACAAGGATAGTAAAATCTGAAATCACATTGAACAGCCAGCGGTCCCCACGAGGATAAACGTATATATATTTACGTTTTCTCTGATGGGTAGGTTTATGGTTAGGGGATAGAATATACAGTTTGTACAGTTTAAAAACCATATACGGAGAGTCCCCACAAAGGTAGCGAAATCGTGAGTGTGTGGGGGGGTGTTATTGCATTATTGCTTTCTCCCACAAGACTTCTGTGCCTTTTAGAGTGTCACAACATGCAGTCTTTCCCTGGTGACACACCTGTGGGCCAGCAACACACTGTGTGATTTACACAGCCTGAGGGAAGAAGTTTTTCTGCAATATCAACCCGTTCAACCCGGTCTCATCCCAATTCGTCATATAACTGACGTTTTGGGACGTCTTTTGACCATTCGTCAATATACGACTTTTTAGGGCCCCCTTAAACGTCGGTAGATGATGTTATGGGATCCTAACTCTACCCCATACCTAAACCTAACCCTAAACCCAACTCGTCACCTAACTGACGTTAAAGGTAAAGCGTCAGTTGTATGACGACCCGGGATCGTCATCTACCGACGTTTAAGGGGGCCCTAAAAAGTCGTATATTGACGAATGGTCAAAAGACGTCCCAAAACGTCAGTTATATGACGAATTGGGATGAGACTGTGTTAACCCGTTTCATACACACAAACACATTAAAGATTGTCTCTTTTTGAATTGAACTCCCTCTCAATTGGATCATGTCTGGTTTTGAGACGTGCAGTGGCCCAAAAAAGCCATGCACAAAAATATCTTAATGTCACTGCATTAGGTAACAACATGCAAGTGGCATTTGAAAGAGAACACAAATACGCATTTCAAGCAAAACAACTACAAAACAAATTATGTTGCTAAGTAAATTTTGATAGGATGATAAAAAGTTGACTGCCATGTTCTATTTTGTGATTGTGAAATGTTAAAGAATCATTTTCTTAGTTAATGTGTTGACATTATTTACATTCACTAAAATAGATCTTAAGTAGCTAAAAAGTTATTGCAAAATTAGCTACACAAATTAAATATTCATGTACACTTAATGTTATAGGTAATTTTAGGACAGACTGAATTGTGGATATTCTGGCATTTGGCAAGAACATCCAAAGCAGCTTGTAGTACAATTTTATCTTTCTGGAGGTTATAGGTGATAAGTGTAATTATTTACTAACTGCAAACATAAGTTTGCATGAGATTTTTTAAATTTTAAGAGTATGCAAGTAACCATTGCAACTTCAAACACGAACACTACCTGCTACAAGATTCTGCGTTCAATATGAAAACATAAACTACCCCAGGGGTTGACTGAACTGATTCCAAATTGGTTTTCTGAAACAATAACTCTGAGCAGTGACATCATTGTGTGGCCTCATGGGAGCTGCATTCTGCTCTGGGGGAAGTGTTTCTATCATAAACATGCAGTTCCTGCTATTGGATCCTGATGAGGGAACAAAACACCCCCTGAACAGGAAGCTGTCTATCAAATAGCCTACTTAGTTTGATCAATTAAAACTCAATGTTCAGAATGGAATACTAGCATACTACACAGTATACACTCAATACAATAGCCTAGGGTGACCAACTGTCCTGTTTTCCCAGGATATGTCCTGTTTTCTTATAACAATATAACAATTTTCTATCCATACAGAGGAGGCATAACCTACTTTAACCCTTTGATGCGCAACATGGGTCTAAAAAGACCCGACAGAGTTTTCATTTTCTATATCTTTGCAAGAAATTAATTTCATCATTCAGTATTCCAGGTATTCCTCAATTAACTTGTTTTTGATCATCACAAATCCTTATTTTTATTTTCCCTTTATTACTTTTTGAATAAAAATAGTTTTTGTATAGCAACCCCTCTAGTGCGCAACATGGGTCTAAAAAGACCCGTATTCATTTCCTATGGTATTTCAGTGATGGCTGAGTGTTTTCTTTGCTGAATCTTTAAAATATATGTATTTTATCATTTGTTATTCCAGGTATTCATTAAATATCTTGTTTTTGATTTCCATAAATCATTGGGTTTATGTTTCCTTTCTTACTTTATAAACAAACACAGTTTTTGTATTTCTACATCAATTTTACATACATGGGTCTAAAAAGACCCGTATTCATTTCCTATGGTATTTCAGTGATGGCTGAGTGTTTCTTTGCTGAATCTTTAAAAAATATGTTTTTTTATCTTTTCTTATTCCAGGTATTCATTCAATATCTTGTTTTTGATTTCCACAACTCATTATTTTTATGTTTCCTTTCTTACTTTATAAACAAACACAGTTTTTGTATTTCTACATCAATTTTACATACATGGGTCTAAAATGACCCATATTCATTTGCTATGTTTTTCAGTGATGGCTGAGTGTTTCTTTGCTGAATCTTTAATTTAAAATATGTTTTTTAACCATTTCTTATTCCGGGTATTCATTAAATATCTTGTTATTAATTTCCACAAATCTTTATGTTAGGTTTTTTTTAATTTATTTCTACATCAATTTTACACACATGGGTCAAAAATTATTATTTATCTTATTTTATATAAACCACAGACATTTTTTTTTAATATATTGTAAAAGATAACAACATAATATCTCAATATTAGGCTATGGTTACCTTGACCTTGTAATCGTAGTGAGAAATTACTTGTGAGAAGGAGAAACATGTCCAATACTAGCTAGCTAGCTGTTGATATAGCTAATGTTAACTACACTAAAAAAGATTGTTTTTTAAAGCTTATTTACATTTAGTAGGCCTAACAGTTCATAATCATTCATATGCTGAAATGATTCTTATACTGAAATCATTCTATGATTGAAATGATGCCCAACTGCCAAAATCTGAAAAGTCAGCAGCTGGTGTTTCCAGTGCACCAGGCCTGTGTGCAAGGAGCACAAACATCTAGTTGTCATTTGTGAGGCATGTAAGCACTAAGATGGCAATTTTAGATGCTGCTGTACCAGTGTGATTTTATTTTTTCTGTTTTCTTTTCTTTTATTTGATCACATTCACAATTCAATACAGTTACACTACACCACAGTTCAATTTCAGTGTTATCAGTTATCTGTGATATGTGAATGCTATGTGAGACAAAGTGGCAAAAAAAAACATTTCAAGTGTTAAATGTGTTGTCTAAATTACTTCTAAGATGATTAATTTAACAAAATGTTGTCTTTATTCTTTTGTTTTATTATGCTTGATAAGTACATTTGATATAGTAACACAAAACCTAGAAAAAAATGAAAAAAAAAATATTTTTTGTAATTGAAAAAAATATTTTTTTAATATTTATAAATCATGAAATTTATAGACAATGGAGTATTAAATGCTTAAATAAATTGATCTCAAAAGATAAAAAGAAAAGAAAAGTCCAGCCATGCATTAAATACCATAGGAAATGAATACGGGTCTTTTTAGGCCCGTGTATGTAAAATTGATGTAGAAATACAAAAACTGTGTTTGTTTATAAAGTAAGAAAGGAAACATAAACCCAATGATTTGTGGAAATCAAAAACAAGATATTTAATGAATACCTGGAATAACAAATGATAAAATACATATATATTAAAGATTCAGCAAAGAAAACACTCAGCCATCACTGAAATACCATAGGAAATGAATACGGGTCTTTTTAGACCCATGTTGCGCATTAGAGGGGGTATCCATAGCTTGCGCATCAAAGGGTTATATGTATTGAAATTACAGACTGATCTCATGAAGTAGCGTGTGTATGACACACCAATTCGTATTTCCATTTTTGGCGTGCTATCAAGACGCATAATCGATTTTCAGCGTATTTATGAACGCCGTTGACTTAACGCTGTTACTGTATATATAAATATATGACTGTATATAAGTGGCGTGTATGTTTACGCAAAAGTCATGATGTCATGTTGCGAAATTAATAAGGTATCTTTGAGTAAACTTTGAGTATCATTTGAGTAGGCCCATCTGTTTGCCGGGCCGAGTGTGGTTTTTGGTCATCAAAATATGGTCACCCTACAATAGCATGCAAAACACAATGTTATTGTGATATTTTTCTGATTCAAACTCTTGGTGGTCTAATCAAATAATAAAGAAAGAGTCAATAAAAAGATATTAGTTCTTTGCATTATGAGTATTGTCACAAAGGTTGTATCCTGACGGCGATTTACCAAATTGCCTCTAATTTTCTATGCAGTAAATATTATGGCCACAAAACCCAAATTGGGCTAGTGTCCAATCTATTTCTTCCAGCAAATCACAAACGTGTTATCAGTCCTAAAGGTCACATTTCATATTTTCTCTGTTTGGATCTAATCTGGGCGCCCTCATTAAGGTCTAATTGATGTCAGTGTGCAATTATGTGAGTCAGTGGAACGGTGCTCATGTCGAGAGGAAGCGCTAGACTCACGCTTTTGATGTCAAAGCCGATCTCTCCACTGAATCTCTCTGAAAGCAGCATCTGCCCGCAGCTGAGCAATACTAATCATTTTGATACCTCCTGTCAGCTCGTACTTGCTGTGTCTGAAAGATAGGAGTAAAAGAGAAGGATATTTGGGATGTACAGAACAGTGAGTTCTGAGTGATATGTCTGGCCATATTATAGTTTTATTTATGAGTGCTGCAGGTTCCATTACAATATCTAATAGGCCTACTTACATTTCATGTAAATTCTTAGTAATTATAGTAATTATAATTAAAAGTAATTAGTTGATTATATCACAGAGTAACTAGAGGCAAGCGGAAACTTTTTTTTGAGAGGTGTTTCCCCGCCTGAGCATTTCTGGTGCGACACCCAGTCGGGTGAGCCATGATCAAACCATTGGCAGTAAAAGAAATGGACTCAGCGACCCCATAGACTTCAACGGAGAAAAGTCAGGTCAATTAGAAGCACTCACTTCCTGATATTGACCTTCACAAAGTAGATGTGACGTGAGCAGCCTGTCTGACAGTTGTAAGTCTGTCCCAAGAGCAATCTAAATCTTTCCCTTCCGAATCTTGCAGAGCTGGAGATTGTGAGTATTAGCTGTCCATGAGCTAACAGCAGGAGCAACTTTATAACTCTCTATGGACTTCTCCCTTGACTTTATGCCTCCACGTCCCCCCTATTGCCTGCGAGCTTCTCCTTCTACCGTGCGAGAGAGAGTCGCGTGTTATGACGCAATCATTAGCCTATTTTTACAAAAACTGCTTCTTTGAGGCCATAACATAAGATACAAAGTAATGGAGCCTTTTATACATTGTCGTGTTTCTTTAGAAATAAACAATGGAAAAATTGAGTCTTTAAATGCCTCAGATGTAAAGTTATTTGCTGGCTTTATCAAAGTGACACCAAAATGAATGGGAGTCAATGGAATGCTAACAACAGGTGATGGCTTGTTAGCCAATGGCGGCCCCCACGGGGACTTCAGTTTCCGGCTGGTGGATTACCCCCTTGGATCAAACGGGGATTAGTGGAGGAAATTAGTGTCTGGTGCACGAGAGGACGATGGTGATCGGTGATTGGGACATGTATCTCAGATGCGGATTAGGAACTCTTTGTTCCTACATGGATGTGATGGTCAGACGATTTCTGGTTGAGAACTAAACTCTTTGATGCTCTGCTTTCTCAAAGCCAGTATGTTTGTTACTGTTCATCTTTCATGCTGTCTTTGAGCTGTAGTCTCCAAGAAGCTGAAGATTCTGTTCATGTGTGTTGACGCCATTCCGATGATGGTTTGCTTCAATCTAACATTATGATGTTCTGATCTCTCAAAACCAGTCACGCTTGTTGCTGTCCATCTTTCGTGTTGTCTTTGAGTCCAAATACATCAAGGACAAGGATTCAGCTTCCGCCCCTGCCCCCGAGTCATAGTTACATCGAAGACAAGGAACACGGTTGGACCTACGAACAAAGGCCCAATTCCCTGAGTATGTGGATTGCAGTGCTTACGGGGGATGTTTGCACGTGTGAAGTGTTTGAAGTGCTTTTCTGAGTACATGAGTGTGGGGAGTAAAGTCTTGCCTTTGTTTGTGCCTGAGACCTGCTGGATTGTCTAAACTCAAAGGGAGTTGGGTTTTACTAACTAGTGCTCGTTGAGTGTGTCTCATACACATGAGCAATGCTTATACGCGTTTTCCGGTTTGAACGCTGAGCGCTCGGCATAACACCTATTAGTCTCCTTCCAGCCTTAAATTCCAGAGGAATGCATCTAGCCTGGTTGAAGCATTATAAATCCCTAAATTAAACTCAGTGTTCATCTAAAGTACCTGGCTGTTTAGATAATCTTGTCTGTCCAACAACTACATGGTCTTTGTCTCTCTGAATAAATTATTCAATCAATAGATTCATTGTTCAAGCAATTGAATGTACCACCCACTGATCAATATAATAATTAGGCAAACCTTCACACATCAGGGCAAGGGACCACTAAATAAGGAACCTTATTAAGCACCCGCATCATAAATTATATGAAAGAAGTTGATGTGCAGCAGGCGCATGTCCTTGTATTGCAATTTCAGTTATGAACCTCCAGCATTAAATCACATAAAACACGCACATGCAGACATGCACAGCTGGTGGCATGTGCATATGTGAGCCAATGATTTATGGTTGGGCAATTGAAGGTGGCACTGTGGTTAATGTGATTTGTTCCTCAAGCTACACCTCTTCTTGTTAGAGGTTAGCCATACGGAAAGACTGTTCAGGATTATTGTCTATTTACCTGTGACCTCTAAAATGCTAAATGCTGATGCAGGCGCTAGGGTTACGATGAAACAATGGCCTATACTGTATATTGCTGGCTCAATTCAGATCATACAATTCTTAAAGGGACAGTTTATTTAAAAAATGTTATCATTTACTCACTTTTCCCACAGATCAGAAACTGTGAATTCATTTCGATATGAGGTCTGGGCCTGTCAACCTCCAAAACATCAAAAACCAACATAAAAGTAACATAGATTATAATTACAAATACAGTATTTATATTTCAAGTCTCCTGAATCCATTTGTAAGTTCTGTTTGAGAAAGAGACGTGGGATTTTTCATATTTAAATCAGAAATGCTATTTCTTAGGGGGAAAAAAGGACAGTTAAATGTGAAATTTATCAGATTGATTAGCTTTTAGATGATGTTAAGCAATATACTTTTGGCTTCTATTTTCACATGAAGCAATATTTCGGTTTGATTTAATGTGTGACAGTATAATGAGATTATCATGTTTTATATATGCTAAAATCCAGTAAAAGCACATCCGCCCTGAGAGGGAGAAAAAGATAAACGTCACTTATGGGTAATGGATTTCAATGCGTTCAACAGAGATGCACGCCTAAAGGGATAAAAACTGACAGAGCAGTTGCTGTGGCATTTTCATATAGGGAGAATAAAAAAAGCTAAATATTAAAAATGCATTTTATCACTCTCTTTGTAAATTATAGCTTCTAATTTCAAGTAGCTTGCATGATATTGTTTGGTCTCACATCAACCCTTGAATATTGCCCTTGACACAATCCCTTATCAACTAAATGATGCATGAAAGGACAACCATCAATGAGAGAAGGAAGAGCATGGCGAGCGATTTTAAAAGGAATGGTTTCTTAAATAACTATTTCTTAATCATTTACTTACCTGCATGTCCAAACCCAACCATGAATGTTAAGGCTCGTCTTTTCCATTGCAACAAAAATGGATTGCAAATGGTTGTCTATCTGCAAAAATGGATTGCAAATGGTTGTCTATCAAGCTGCAAAAGACAAATAAATTGGTGAAAGAAAATCTATGTCCTGTGAGCTATATTCCAAGTCTTGTGAATAGCTTAGTGTGAGGAGCAAGTCAAAATGTAATAACATAAAGATTCATCACAATCACAACATCTCTCTATTTAATCAATCAGTCAAGATGTGGAAGGAGGGGTCAAAAAATCTTAATCTTTACACACATTCAGAACTATATTGTCACAGTCTCTTCTGCACCGTCATGTCTCCGTCTACGGCACTACACTTCCCAAGATCCTCTTGTCTCTTCATTTGAACTCACTCCCTCATTAGCCACCTGTTCCTCGTTTTGTTCATCTGTTTCACCTGTTTTCACCTCATTTAGCTTAATTCCTCTGTGTATTTAGTTCAGTTCAGTTCCATTCAGTCTTTCTCGGTCAATGTTTATCACATGGAGTTGAGTGTACCCATTTGCCTGTGTGTACCTGTTCCTGTTTGAATCTGAGTAAAGTATTGATTTGGAGCTTTTACCTTTAGTCTTCTTCTTCTGCCTGCACTCCACTACGACCGTGACATATATAGCCCAAACCTTAAAGCAACCCTAAAATAATGCAAAATGACAACATTTCATTTAAAATCCAGACTGCATTTAAATGGACTAAAATCAGTGACGAGCTCAATGGAGATGTTACATCTAGAGTGTCAGGTTTGATGCTGCCTAAAGAGTGAAAGTGTGTTTTTCTGTGTGTCAGTACTAACCGTAATTCACACTGCACACAATCCTTCCCTTCTCAAGAGTGAGAAAAACAAAATTGAAAGAGGGAGGGCATGTGGATCTGGTGTTGCTCCGTTCCACTGTCATATTGATTTATCTCCTTGTAATTCAATTCAGAAATCAAATATACCAAAGGATATAATAATAACAGATGTCCTCATTTTCCTTCATCTCCATATAATCTTCTCATAACATCTCCCTCACTGATACAGAAGCCATTTATAATTATCATGATTATGTAAATGATGATAATGTTAATAATGACATGGACAGAGATAATAACGTTGTGTTGGATGATGATAGGAGTATTACGATCTGTACGCTGCCTGTCATATTCATATCATGCGAGTACAGAGTTTGGAATGAAAATGGCACCTTGCAAAGCTATGCTACTGGGATGATGTGCTCTCGGTGTGTTTGAATGGAAAAGCTGTGCATGCTTGTCTCCTTCCATCCCCTTCAGTGTGTCTAAGGAGATTACGCTTGTGAATCTGTTGCATTCACTGAGGTGTTCAGACAGTCATATGCTGAAAAATCATCATCACTAATTCACCTATAAAATTTATGAACACACAAAGCTTTTAACTGACTTAAAATGAGTTACTGACCTCTAAAAACACTGAATACAAGTCTGTGTAATGTTATTAACCAGAATCATTTAGCTCTTTATATTCTTATTTGTAAGTAAAAACACTGTGCAGTATTGCCTACAGCCTACTGTGTAGACTTTAGCCACTAAAAATATATTCCAAAAGTAGCCAAGAAGAATTACGCTAGACATGCAATTACAGTAAGGATATGCTATTGATATTCTCAAGGAAAATGAAAGCAATATGCAGGCCATGAATTAATGCAAGTAAAGATGTGACCCTGGAGATGGGCAGCCCACTCTAATCACTTCCTAGAAAGAAAGACCAGAGAAGTCATGTGGGAGTTGTAACTCATCTTTACTGGTGGCACAACTTCCTTCAAACAGTTAATTGTCCTCAGCTGGGGGTGATTACCTCAGCCCAGCTCACAGTGACTGCGTCGGAAATCTTAAAACAAGCAGCCTTCGGATTCCAAGGTAGGAAGGCATCAATGCACATCCCAATCCAATGTTAGCTTCACTTCCCGTCTTGAGATACCTTTATCTGATCTATTTTTGAAGGCAGCAGAGATGTATCCTTCGCTGCCTTTGATATTCCATAGTCATGTGCTTTCCATTCAGTGACAGAGTAGGTAAAAAAGAAAGATGGCACCTGAAAGGTGTGGCTGGTGGTCAGTTTGTGTGTAAATGTACATTTTTGAAAAAAGTTTATTTCTTTTTATGTCAAGCAAGAAATTAATATTGTAGTAATTCAAATTTGCGTAGTTGTCACCAAATCTCTCTCTATTTTACTGCAGATCATTAAACTGTTAGGCTGCATCAGAAGTCGTGAGGTACACCTTCATGTGCAAAGTACCTTTCTGCTTGCAATGTCATTGTCTGATAGGGCAGCAAGGCAACTAGTCAGCTGCCTAAGTTTTTGGACGCAGCCAGCGTCTGTTTGGTTGCAGTAGCCTAAGTTGACGATAACTTAAAGAGCCTGTCTAATTTTACTCATAGCACTGAAGGCTGAATAAGTAAATGCACACAAACACTGACCAAACAAACTGCCACGTGGCCAATGTGTTCTGAAAAAAGCAAAATTTCATACATTGAGGGCCCTGTAATGACTTCATAAGGCTGTGAGTCATAGGCACCAAATGACAATAACACAAAGAGCTACAGCCTTGGAATAGCTTCTCTAAAATAAGCCGTTTCCTCCCACTTGGCCCTCTAGCTTTTGGAATTACAGATCGGTACATGATTTCCCTGTGAAAACAGCTGCTTAATCTGAAATAAATGCCTGTTCTGCTGGGCCTAGTCTTTCTGTTCAATGCATAAATGTAAACAGTAAGAAGCATAATCTTGACAATCATTAGCAGCCTTGGTTTGTTTTGCAACTTCACAGGTAGGCCTACTGTACTTTGACATTAACAAGGTCTTATCGGAGCCAATTACTATTATTTTTGTCTGCTTTGTCTTTTGAGTTGTTTATCATTTATTGGTTATGAATGAGAGAAATGTTTTCTTTTCAACCTATTCTCATGTGTGTCTTTTGCACTGAAATGGAACACATGCTGCCACGCTAATCGAAAAGGGGCAGGCACTCATTACCCTTTCCTCTTACTCAGGCGGGCTGATAATGGCAGACGTGCGTTTACCCGCCCATTTATATGCAAATCAAAGAAGTGCCTCAAGGGATGAGTCTGTTCCTTCTCTCAAAGTCTCAGGAACCATTGTTACTCAATTATTGTTGCGATTACCTATGTAAATTTTAAGTCAATTACAAGTGCCCTGTACCTGTCTATGGGTTGGACTTGGAAGACTTCTCTTTGAGGGATAAATGGGAACTTCGTCGGTTGCCGTAAATGACGATTAAGGCTTGTGATGGACACTGATGTTAATGGAACTTAGGTCAAAAATGTTGGAGGAACGATTTACCAAACCAGCTGTTGTCTATGCTGAAAGTTTGATCTAATTAGTAAAAGGTTTAGTTGGGTCTCACAGTGCTGTTTGTGATTCAAACTTGAAAGAGGGTGGATTGCGTTGACTGGGTCATTTTCACCTAACCTCTGAATAAATTCCAATGCCTCAAACTCATTATTTCATAATGGTCTTAAAGCCTTAAAGGAGTAGTTCACTTTTGAAAAAACTTTTGCTGATAATTTACTCACCCCCATGTCATCCAAGATGTCCATGTCATTCTTTCTTCATTTGAAAAGAAATGAAGGTTTTTGATGAAAACATTCCAGCATTTTTCTCCATATAATACACTTCAGAGGGAACCGAACAGTTCAAGGTCCAAAAGACACTTTCAGTACAAACTGCAAACTGTTCAAAGGGCTTTAAAGGGATACTCCACTTTTATTGGAAATAGGCTCATTTTACCACTCCCCCAGAGTTAAACAGTTGAGTTTTACCGTTTTCAAATCCATTCAGCCGATTTTCTGATATTTAGAAGAATGTCAGTAACCAGACAGTTTCTGGTCTCATTGACTTCCATAGTAGAAAAAAATATATATATACTATGGAAGTCAATGAGACCAGAAACTGTCTGGTTACTGATATTCTACTAAATATCAAAAATTTGGCTGAATAAATTCGAAAAATTTATGTGCAGCAGGTAAATATGTTTTCCAACTTTGTTGGGAGTACCATACAAAATAAGGCAGTCTTTCATTACCATAACATGCTATAAATCAAAGAATCTTGGCATTACCATCTAAAACCTTTACTCCATGTTAATAAAAATGGATTGTTTTAGCAACTTTCTAAAAGGCATGAGCCCTTTGATGTGTGCTGTCCTGACATGAATGTAGAAAAAATGGTAAGGCAGCTGTTTTGAGTCTGATATTCTGTCTACACATCACAAGTATCTTAGGCTGTGGTGACTCACCCTGTTGACAGTGGGATAGTGACACAAATTATGTTGTGACAGAAAGAGAGGATATGCACCCCCTTCACCCCAATGAGACTGTCACTGCGACATCCAAAAACAAGCGGCCCTGACACTGCCATCTCTCATTTCCACTGTGCAGTATGTAGACTCGCTCAGCACTGGTGATGCTGAATTTATCATTATACCAGAATTTAGGTGATCCATATTCTTGAGTCTATATTCACACACACCGAATGATTTTTCTCCCTGTTTATTTTCTGTTCATGGCTTCATTTGCATAGGCATATAGTGTATAAATAGTATTTGGCATAATGTGTGTTTGAATTATCAGTATAATTTTTTTTCTTCCATTGATTGCCTTGCAGTTGTGGGCTCTTGTCTGGAGTCAAAATTAATTCCTTGTTGTCAGGATATGTTCACTGATTTACAGTATGCTCCATGATATGAAAATAGGATGGAAATAGGATGACTTAATCGGCATTTTGAAAATGAGAGGAAAGAACAGGCTAATGGCATGATATGTGAATGGTCACATTTCAAACGACGGAGTGGGGCCTCTTGACAGACGTGGGTTGGAAGAAGTGCATTAGGCTCAGTGAAGATGAAGGTGGTGAGGCTGGAATGAAGTCCTTTGCTAAGGCTCTCGCCCCGACCATTGTCGCTAATTCAGTCATCAGTGTTCAGTCTGTTCACACTCATTTTTGATGAAAGAGGCAACATGAATGGTTGGATTCTTTTCTTTGTGTGTGTGTGCATGCGTGTGTGTGCATCCGTGAATGTGTGTGTGTGTGTGTGTGTGTGTGTTCCAACAAGGAACATGAATAGGAGAATGAAGCTATACAGCCATGTCATGATGCTGATGAGGACTTTTGATGTTTGCTCTCTTTAGTTATAAGAATGACTTTCTTTCTTTCTTTCTTTCTTTCTTTCTTTCTTTCTTTCTTTCTTTCTTTCTTTCTTTCTTTCTTTCTTTCTTTCTTTCTTTCTTTCTTTCTTTCTTTCTTTCTTTCTTTCTTTCTTTCTTAGCCACTTTTTGTTCTTTTTAGATTGCATATTGATTTTCTTTACTTATTTTAACATTTTTAATAATTTCATCTTATATAAAGCACATACTGCACGTAGAATTTTGACTTTCTAAACATTAATAATCATATTTTAACATTTCAAATTGCATTGAATACAATACTTCCCTTAATTTAATTCATTTCTAACTATTATTTAATTTGATTTTTGTATTCGCTGTGAAGTTAATTTGATAATGATGAGTATTTTATGTTTTGAAGCGTATTGTATTTTGCCACATTTTAGGCCTATACTTTTTATCTTCTGATTTTTGTACTTTCACTTTCTGTTTTCCCTCCCTTTTTACCAGAGGCAGAGGAAAAAAAAAATCCTCATCCAAAAATGGTGCAGTCATGTAGGCGGTCAGATCGATAGTGCAGACAAACAAATGTAGCTGACCTGATCTGAGGTCAACTGGTGGTAGGCTAAATGAAAAGGTTTGAAGCAAACATTTATTGGCTACTGTTTTGAGGAATAAAACTGTAAACTCTTTAAATTATTCAGTTTCTTTTAATGAACTTTCATAGTATATACCTTCAAATGTCACAGAATGAGGAAGAAATTTGTTAGTATTTCCAGGTTGTCATCAAGATCAGGATCATAGAGTTAAAAATAACACATTTAATACAAAATATGATACAAATACTGGTGTACGTAATCTAATCTGTTGTGTAGGATTACAAATATATTTAAATGTTTAATTTAGGTTCCAGTACAATAGTATATGAACTAAGAAAGTCTAGTGGACTGAATTTAGCATTTGAGGTATAAATGAGCAGATTACTGAGACTCTTTGTCTTTAATGGCTCTAGGAGCCCCTGGCTCAATCTGAAAAGCTATGCTCAGAGTGTCTTCCCCTCACTGTAACCCCTCCCCATTAAGCTCCATGAAAACGTGAAGGTATGGGTGATGCAATGACTCAATGAGGCTGATTGGATTACCATCTATACATGACACTGTTGTGCTGATGAGATCAGGGCAGGGGAATTTCTGGCTACAAGGTGAGTCCTATGACTCATTCACATGCTTTGTTTGAGGGTGTGAACACAAAGTATTTTGCCTTTAGTTAGACTTAGCTAAGATTATTGGACGAAGCAGACTACAGCAATGCAACAACAATCCTGCTTAATCTTGCTTTTCTGAGTCTCCTGGTCTTCGCTTCTGAGTTCCTACACTTTAGAAGAAACAGTTGTGACATCACTTTCAGAGTTCTGTCTCTTCTGTCTAGTCTAGTTAATGCTTGGTTTGGTGACAGAGCTCTGACACTCCCGGTTTGTCGTGATTGTGTTGTAGTTCTATTTATAGTTCTCTCCTGTTGATTGTCTAGCCCCTCGAATCGATCTTGTTGCCTGATTATTGATTTATTTGCCCCACCTGTCCTCCCTTGTTACCCGCCTTTGTTTGCTTCCCTGTTTAGTCTCCATGTGTTTGTACCGTAGTCCTGTGCTGGTTCATTGTCTATGTTCCCTCGTGTTTTCTGGAGATGTCTGTCTTGTTTTACCCCATGGGGAGTTCTTGTTTGTATTTTTGATTCATTTTTACAACTTATTAAATAACCATTGTTCTTGCACTTCCTCGCTCCTTTCATCAACCCATTCTGTGGCAATCCCATCATTGACATACTGTATGTGATTGAATTGTGATGTACATATTCAAAGACATGATGTCTGGTTAACTCTTGTGATCAATATTAATTTTCTTCTTTGTATTTTCATTTGAAAGAAAGCGTTGGCGTTGAACATCATGGCTTTACTTTGTCTTGCATTCACTGACCCAATGAAAATCAATTCAGGATCTTCCCACAAGGGAATATTCAAACCCTGTCTGTCATGTGGTACATGCTCACATAAGCAACAACATGTGAGAGTAAGTAAAAATTTCAAGTCAATTTTTTGCCCTTATTGGAAAACTGTGGCTTCATCTTGAGTGACTGGCCTTTTTGAACGTCGTCTTGATCGTAAGCGGCAGGGCTGGCGGTTATTGCGGGTGCCGAGCAGTAGAGGACAGTTGCACAATGCATGCTGTCTAAGACCTGACAATTATATTTTGATAATCATTTTCCTAACGGTAGGCCGTGAGTTAATTTATGCAAGGCACATGTGGATGTGCTTGTGGGGCTCATTTATTCTAATTGTTCAGGACAGGACAGTGTGGCATTTCTAATTGTGTGAAACACAAGTTAGTGAGTTCTAAATGATTAATTTGATGCTCTACGTTAGAGTGTGGTTGGAATGGAGAAAGAGAAAAGCTTCTAATTTACCTCAAGCAAGATTGTGCACACTCATAAACTTGAGCTCCATGAGTTAGATTTGCTTTGGCTGTTTTCCATTTGTTTCTCTCTCCCAAAGCCTAGTGGGGATGTACAATTCAGAGCACGTTGTTAAGCTGGGATGACAAGCCTTTTACACCTCTAAGGGTGTTTTAATATAAGACTTACAGTTCTGATTATTTTTTGTGAAAGCACCCCTGGTTTTGTCCCCAGTCTAAACAAGTGTGAATATGAATGAGTATTAGCATGGCATGCAGTGGGACGGTATGTTAGTGATCTTTGCCCGTGTTTAAAATTAAGTACAGATTAAACATAGGCCTACTTGAGTTTTTCCAAGTGTGCTGATACTCAGGTTGAAAGCTATTTGGTTGGTTGGAAGTTCATTAAAGTGATTTAAGGAGGAATTGGTTGACCGAAACAGTTTTTAGACAGTTTTACTATCTCTTTATGATTTTTTGAGGTGTCAAATTGTCACTTGCATAGCTGTCTATTCGGATGGAAATTGCTCAGATTTCATTAAAAAATCTTCACTCTCGTTCCGAAAATGAATGAAAGTTTTATGGGTCTGGTAAGACATGGGGGGAAGTAAATGATGACAGAATTCTGGTTGAACTAACCCTTTGTGGCCTGTTCTCACGTAAATGCGTCTCTATAACACGCATCGTGTTTTATCGTGTAATTTATACGCGAAAATGAGTTTTTACGTGCATATGAGACGCAGTTTTTCGCGTGCAATTGATACGCAGTTCATTTGCGTATAATACACACGCACCCCACACCACTAATTCTAGCCAAACGTATAATACACACGCACCCAACCCCACACCTAAACTTAACCTAACCAACCAATGCGTATCATTTAGCGTATATATTACACGACAATACACATGCGTGCTATAAAGACACATTTAGTGTGATCGGGTTGCAGCGACATATGAGACTGGCCATTTGTACACTGTAAAAAAGATATTTTTATGATTACTAATCACAACATTTTTTCTTTTGACAAATCAACTTAATTTATTTAGTTCAGATAATAATATAATTTTGAATTTCTGATGATTAAATCAATCTCCTTCATTGTATTAACTCACTTTTTCCATTTCAATGAACTTAAAATTTTAAGGCAACCAGGTTACTTAACTTTTTAAGTTAAACCAACAATTTTTTTACAGTGATATGAATAGGAGAAAATGTAATGCTTAAAATTACGTTTAGTCAATAGTCTTTCCACAGTCAAGTAAATAAGAGCTTTAATGGTGTGTGTACACTGTAAAAAATCATGCTTTTTCTTCTGTCAAATCAACTTAGATATAATTTATGTGGTTCAGATAACATAATATTTTTAGTTTCTGATTATTAACTCAATCTCCTTCATTGTATTAACTCAATTTTTTTCAATTTCAATGAACTTAAAGTTTTAAGGCAACCAGGTTACTGCATTTTCTTTTAGGTTAAACCATCAATATTTTTTTACAGTGTAGTTACATAGAAAAAATAATCTTCCAGAGGGTATTGCCAAGGGGTTTGGTGCTGATGGGACTGTCAAACACATTGTTGCATTTTGAATTAGGTGCTCAGTAAAATCTAAACACTGATTTTTGCATGAATGTTTTATCTAGAACAGCTTACAATACAACAATTGTATATGCAGTCCAACCTAGAGGCATATGGTGTAAAGTGCCTTTTTCAAGGGCACGGCTATGACAAGTTTCTCCGTATCCCATATGTCACTTACCTGGGATCAAATCTATAACATTTATTCAAGCAGATTGCAGTCTTTACCCATCCCTGTTTTAGTTTAATTTCATGCTTTTGAATTTGTGAATAAATTATCCCTCTCTTTATTCTCTAATGTTCTCCCACATCATATTTTAATCAGTGTAATGCCAAGTCAAAACTCCCCAGCTGCATTGCACTATGGGATACCTGACGTGTTCATGTTCCCTAATCCATGTCTGCAGGTTCGAGCAGGAAGATTAACGCAGCGGCCCTATAGTGCAGCACACACCCCGTGCCGTTGTCTTGGCAGCTGCGTTATCTTGGATGCTGCTTACCCTGAGGGAGTGATGAAGAGGATTATTTTGCTTTTTTTCCTCACTCCCAAATCCTTTCAACAAAGGGATTTCTTCTGTAATACATCCACCAAGCAGCAGAGGGAGAAGGCCCCTACTGAGTTGTTTTAGCAACACTACCATGCTTGCCTCATTCGCAATAGGCCACATAATAATATAACTTAGATAAACTGTCCATGTGGGGATGTTTGTCAAGCGACAAGCTGCATTAGCATGAAAGAAGGATTTAATCCTTGTTAGATTTAGAAGAATGACCATAAATGTTTTGGCTACAAATAATTGATTTGTTTCTCTCACCATTAAAGTTCAGAGTCTGATTCCATCCTTTAGACAATCATAGATGTGCCAGTAAAGAGGCTTTGGCATTCATGATGAAAAGTGTATTTAATGAAGAGGTTTTAAAAAGCAATTACATGCGGCAGCCTACTGAGCTTCTAGCCTGTTAATTGGGGGAGCTTGAGCCTGATCTATAATTTTATAACCTATAAACAGTCAAAGCAATAGATAACTAAAAATGTCAAGATAAAATGCTAGAAAGCATAACATTTTTACCCTATAATCACGATAAATGCGAAATCCCCTCTTTAGTCTTGTCGTTCCTTGTGAGATGAGTGGAAAAAAAAAGACTGTCAGTGGTTTTGAGGCACTTTAATTGAAATCACTTTAGTACACAACATGATAATTAAGGCACCTACAAGTAGATTATGTGTGTGTGTGTGTGTGTGTGTGTGTGTGTGTGTGTATGTGCACAGTGAATTTTTATGGCACTTTTGAACAAATGCTGTTTTTAAAAAAAATACAAATATATATATTTTTTATCATTTAACTTCTTTTCACTAAATAAATCAATATTTGGTGTGACTAGCTTCCTAGATACACTTGACTCTTTACACTTGATATCACTATGTAATATCCAAAAGAACCGAATATATATATACAATAAAGACATATTTTAAATAATTATGAATGAAAAAAATATTTGTTTAAAGTATATATTATGCTTTTAACCAAACAAGACAACAACAACAAAAATGTGTCTTGCATTTTGGCATCACTATTGCCTGCCGTCTATGCAAAGCTAGCTGCTTGTCTTAATCTTCAGTATATCATGTTCTATTGAATATATTTATAGTGTATTCAGATTCAGTTTATCTAATACGCTCTATAGCTTATATTAAAAAAGGTTTGAATCTATCAGAGCCTCTTTTGTTCTATTGCTCTTTTCTTTTCTAATATATCTAATCATAAGATTCCTTATAAAATTCACAGGCGCATCATGAGCATCAAAATCTCTGGAGCAGGTATCTCCAACGTGAGCAGATTTCAGGGGAAAAGACTCAATGGATTAAGCTGTGCCGATGGGAGAGATGATGTAAACGCTTATGTAATCTGCATCTGCGAGATGCACATCACAGCGCCCCCTCGAGGCCACCGCTGCCTGTTATAGGAATTATGAACAGGATGGATAGTGTGTGGCCATAACCAGAGAACAATAATGCAATCATACTACGCTTTTGAGGTGTCTCCCTTAGTTTGGTCAAACATTTCGTTTTTCATTTTTTTGTACAATACTGTAGGCTATTTTAAGCGAATATTAATGTTTTTCCAATTGTTTTTAGGCTGGTCGTTTTAACAATAAAATACTATACCTCTAATATTCTAAATTAACTGATGGAAGTTGTGATATACCCATGCCAAATTCGAGGCCAATATAATGTTATAGACATTTGTGGTTCTCTGTGTTTTTATTTTCTGAAATTCAGTTAAATTGAATGTGCTTTCTTGGCATGAAAAATGACGTTACATTAGAATTTCAAAACTTCTGTAGCTTAGTTTGGTGCATTAAAAGTAATCATAAGGTTAATATAAAATGTGCAAGAAATTAAATAACTATTTCATTGTTTGTGGTTTCTGAAGCACATGGTCCAATCGTTGCTGCTTAAAGGCGGGGATTACAGTAGGGCCGTGGCACATGGACCAATTAGAACATAGAGGGGTGTGGCTTTGTTTCGCTCAATCATTCAGCACCTTGGACAGCAGCTCGCACTCGACTGCGGGAGATATTCAGGGTTTGGGTCGAGGGTACTCGCCTCCTCTCCTCCCAAATAACTCAAAAGAAAGAAATAGAGAAGGGTATTTCACAGAAAACCTTTCAAGCCGTGAATTTTCTTTCTTTTCCCGGCAGTTTGTCATCCATTTTCGACGTCGGCTCGTCGCTATACGCTGCTTCGCTGCAGCGTGTTCCTCTGCGCCTGGGATCCCAAACCACAAACGCTCAGCGTGAGTTTCGGTGTGTACCACTATTGAGTTTCGATAATAATAATAATAATAAATTCACCAAAGTCAGTTGTACTTTGATATGTTTCTGGCATGGCTTCTGAGAATGTTGGCTAGTTGGATGCGATACCGTCCTGCGTAAGTGCCATGAAGTTTCTTGGTTGTTCTCCAGCCTGGTTCAGGCTTTAATGCGTACTGAACCTCTCTCCGCCTTTCCCCCCAATTCATCTACTTTATTTGTGATCATCAGCCTTGCTTTGGAAAATGAGATTCTTCTGCGACTTTTTGTGCACATAAAATCCTGAAAGGAAGAAGAAACGAAGAGTCTGAATTCGTCTGAAGCTGCATCCTCTCCTATGCCGTTTTAAGCGTCTCGACGGCACGTTTTGTGGTTTTTCAAGAGAAACGGTGAAGTGTAAACACACAAATAAAGATGAAGAAGTTCCGGAAGGTTTTGGACGGGTTGACCACTTCATCGCCTGTGAATCCAGGCGGATCTCCCGCGTGCGGCAGTGCGGCCGGGACCCCCAGTGCGGCACCAACACCGCGCGAACTGGAGATCCAGGAAACGCTGATGTCCGAGCACTTCCAGATCTGTAAGGTGGGTGCCCCTCTGGATTGTCGCAAAGGGCTTGTCTGTCATTGCAGTAGAGATGTGAAGCTAGTTTTGGCAAAGGGGCCTGTGCTAATCAATGCAGATGTTGGGAGAACTGTTGTTGATGGAGCCACAATAGAAATTGCAGTGCACCAGCAGCAAACACAAGATATACAGACATCCTAAACCACAGATTGTATACTAATGACACGGACCTTAAAACGATGAAATGAAAATTCAGTTTTGATTTTCTCAACCTCCCAACCACGTATGACTTTCTTAGTGGAGCATAAAATATGTTTTGATAATGCCTAGTGTTTTTGTTCTTACAATAGGCTAGACGTCAATGGTAACCAAAATTATTTGGTTATCAACATTCTTCAAATTAACGTTTATCTTATTTTGTGTTCCTCAGACATTATGAAGTTATACAGGTTTGTAAAAACATGCTGATGACTAAGTTATGACAAAATTAAATGTCCCTTTAAGTTGCCAGCACTTAGAGAGATAGTTTATCCAAAAATGAAAAAATGAAAAAAGAAACTTCTTCTGTTCAACAGAAGAAACTCATACAGGTTTGGAACAATTTGAAGGTGAGTAAATGATGAACTAATTTTCATTTTTGGACGAACTATCCCAGTTGTCTCAGTTGTAAACAGAATTTATAACAGCTCAAACAAACACCGGTGGTGAGATTCCCAAAATCTCTCAGTCCAAAAAAACGGAGCCAGAACCATACAGAACCTTTGTATCTATCTATCTATCTATCTATCTATCTATCTATCTATCTATCTATCTATCTATCTATCTATCTATCTATCTATCTATCTATCTATCTATCTATCTATCTATCTATCTATCTATCTATCTATCTATCTATCTATCTATCTATCTATCTATCTATCTATCTATCTATCTATCTATCTATCTATCTATCTATCTATCTATCTATCTATGAGTATGAGATGCTCAGGAGTGAGATGTTTAAAAATGAAAAAGTCAAGCGATAGGAAATCAATGACATAACCGAGGTGTCTTCAATACATAAAAAGAGATCGGGAGCCTGCCGTAGTCCCCGGGCTTAGGCTGTGTTTTTTTTCCTAAAGGTAGGCTAGCCTACTTTTAGATTTTTTTAATGGCCTAATGCAACCGATCGGGATGGTGGGAACTGACTGCAGCGAATCTGCCTCCAATTGAATCGGTTCGATTCGAGCTCGAAATATGGAGTAAATAATCTTAGAGCGATCGAGGATGGACGTGTGTTCTCCAACATAGCAAATTACACAGCGGAAATGGGTAAGAATGAACGAACGGTACCGTTTGAATGCAAGTGCAGATGTATCACGTGCAGAAATTACACTTTATAAAGCTGCTTGTGAAATATTCCCATCGCAGCACATTTATTCACTGCCGTCGGGCACACGCCTTGTTCTCACCATGTATATAGTGATGGGACCGCGGTGTTGCTATGCTCTCCCCGGGAATACAGGTCCAACGTCCTCTAGTATACAACTCAGATTATCCCTTTAGTTGGCGCTAATATCCGATTCACAGAATGTATTGAAGCTTAACAGATTGTATATATTAGAATTAATCATCAGCTAAATAAAATGAAGGAATGAATGAATCAATCAGATAATGTCAAGATGTAGCCTAGGCCTACTGTATTTCCCCAAAGAAATACATGGGTCATTATGCACGGCCGTGTTTTCTTCTAACTTTTGAATATACCTGTGTTGTATTTTAAGGATACGTAATGATAGCTAAATGTAAATAAGAGTTTCAGAAACATGCCCTTGTGAAGCATGTGCACTTAAACTGTAGGCCTATCATGAATAAACTGATTTGAAAGAAAATCAACAAGATGGAAATAAACAGAGAGGGGTTGAGAGTTAGCTAACATAAAAGTGTAACAATATTTTTAAACATATTTTAAAATATCTGCGTGCTGTAGGTCTTTTACAAATAGTTAACATGTTCACATAGTTTGATGTTGAGTGTTTTGCTGCTCTATGAAAGTTGAGAGGTCGTCAGTTTGCACCATCCTAGAACACTTCATAAGGCTGTATGTCCACCAAAGCATTTTTAGCCTGCTGAAAATGGCAGTACTCTTCTGAAAATGCTTTACTGTGGGCGCTTTTTTTGTGCCCCCACAGAAAGTGCTTTTTTTCAGTTGAAACGCTATATACAAAATATCCATGGAAGTGTTACTAGTAGGCTATCTGATTCCCAGAAAAAAAAAAAAAAAGTTGTTAAGTATTTGTTATGGCTCTTGTTTTCAATGATTTTGTTACATAGTTATGCTAGAAAAGACTGTGGGTATTTGGGGTATGGCTCTTGAATGGTTTAAATCTTTTCTCAATAGAACCTTCTCAGTTAATATTGGTCAGCTTTACTCCATATCTGCTCCATTGATTTGTGGTGTTCCGCATTGTTCTATTTGTGGTCTATTTTCTGTTTTCACTTTATATGTTACTTTTAGGTTACTTTTATGTTCTATTTTTCAAAGGGATAGATAAGGTAGGGATAGATAAGGTATAGTTTAGTTTAATTATGGTTATAATGTTACCTGCTATTATCCACTACAAGCCTGTTGTTGCAGCCCCCGTCTGAATGATGCCAACAACTTTATTGTTGAGTTTTATGAAGTTTATTTTACATCACACAAAAGATGAAGTGTCCATTTACACTCCAGAAAATCACTGTCAGAGCTGAATAAGACAGTGTGCATTAAAGTCCATTAACTTATCCATTAACTCTCTCTCTTTCTCCCTTGTACATACAACATACACCGCGAATTACACAAAAACACTTGTTACTAACAGTAAACAAATACATACAGTTTATTCCTTTTCGGGGGTTGCTTAGTAAACTTTATATTCGATAAACTCAAATGTACTGACCCCTTTAATGAAAATGAAATCAGGCAGACATAAGCAATGGTGAATTCAATTGTATGAGTTATTGTTCTGTGGACAAGTATATGCCTCATGGAGTGTCAAAGGGGTTGGGTTGTTTGGGATGTTGACAGAGACAGTTCTCTGGAGACACAGATCTGAAATAGACTGCCAAACACCCTCTCATGTGCTCAAGAACATACTGTGACACCCATTTCTGGTTATGATCACTCAACTGAATTATGAGCTTTGACAACAACTCCCGTCACAGGCTGTTATGTTTCATGTGTGGTAGAATGTCTCTCTCTACTCTAGGAGGGATCTGGCATGCACACAGTAATAATAGGGTCAAAGGCATAGAGGAAAAATTGAAAAAAAGTGAATGTGTATGTAACATCACAATGGAAGGTAAAAAAACAAAAAAAAAAACAGGAGGGAACTTGTTATTTAAGCCAATCAGCAATCAGTTTTCATACATGAAAATGACAAAACACAAGGTAGATGTTGTGGTTGTGCTCTGTCTACAGTGTTGGACTCTTCTTCAGTGCTCTGAAACTGCAGTGCGAGCAGCCCGCTCTGTCTGCATGTATCCTCATCTCTCAACAGGAAAGCTGTGCTCACTCGACCAAAGAGAAACAAGTATCAATTGTATTGTACAGTCTCTACGTTGTAGATTGATTTTTTTTTCATCATCAACACGGTTTATAGATTCAGCAGAGAGAATTCTTCTATCCTAGGAATGTGCTAAACTTCTTGAAGGGTATAATCCTTTTAAAACATTGATGTGTCCAAACAATGGCATACGAATAGCAGAGTGGAAGCTAGTTTTGTTGTTTTTGTTTTATTGACCTTTTGGATTGAATTTTTTCACTTTATTTCACATAACAATACGGTATATAAATGTATATTAAAATATTCCAGAAAAACAAAAAAAGTTACTGTACTGTTAAATATAGTACTGTTAAAAATAAATTAACCCTCTACTGAATGAATTTTGATGGCACATGGAAAAATAAAAATACTCCACATCATTTCTTGGCTCATTTAGGAACATTTTATTGAATATTTCCCTCCCCTTACACCCCCCCCCCCCCCCCCCAAAAAAAAAAAAAAAAAAATATCAAGAAACTCATCAATCTGTTTGATTTGATAGAGACATAGGTTTGTATCATGTAGTGCGTCGTCATATCCTGTACTTTATGTATCCTAATCATCCCCATATAAACTGTATTGCCAAAAGTTCTGGGATACCCCTTCAAATCATTGAATTCAGATGTTCCAATCACGTCCATGGCCACAGTTATATAAAATAAAGCAGCTATTGTAGGCATACGGACAATTCAACAAACATTCTGTGAAAGAATGGGTCAATCTCAGGAGCTCAGAGAATTCAAGCATGATACTGTGGTAGGTTGAATCTCTGTCTTTGAGAGAAATAACATCTAAAGATGTGTTGAAGTGAGATGTAGTTGGCTTTACTTCCTGAATTTAAGCCAGCTCCTTGTTTCCTGTCTGCCATTATTGGACAAATTGATTAATCCAGGTGTGCCTGACCTCAGTAGTCACAGCAACGATAATCAGACACACCTGAATTAATCAAGTTTGGCCAATAATTGCAGACAGGAAACAAGGAGCTGGCTTAAGTTTAGGAAGTAGTGCAGCTGAGCATAAAGCCAGTTGAAGTAGCTGTGACTCTTAGAGAGTTTTTTGTCAGTGCTGTTTGATCTCTCTCTCTCTTATTGGGCTTTTCTGTCTAATACTTTTTACTTTTTTGGTTTCTAAACAAAATACATGTAAAAAAAAATAATAATTATTATTTTAATTTGTGCGAGGTGCTTGTGGAGTTTTGTTTGGAATCAGGATGGCGTCCTTCTTCGTTGGGCCACCTGTTCCCCTCGTCGTGGCGTCAGGTGTGTTGTTGAGACCGGAAGATTTGCTGGCTGTTGGAGACGTACTGCATCAACTTCACACATGGCATGAACAAAGCTGTGGTCGTTTTTGTGAAGGAAGAGGTTCAAGTTAGCCGCCTGATAACTAATGGAATTGTGGTAAGTGGAGAGTTTGTTGTTGTTTCACCGCTTGTTGCGCCAACTAGCTACTAAGGTAACAGTATCTAGCGTGCCTCATTTATTCCAAATGATGAAATTGAACGAGGGCTTTCACGAGGGCTAGCCAAACTGAGCCAAAGCTTCTGGCCTGGTTGCAAAGTAGTTGTAGAGTTTTAGTCTGCATCAATAATAATTTATACGATGGGCTAAATATTAAATGGTCTTGACTAAAAATGTTATAGACAAGCTTTCTTCCAACTTACCTTCTCCATCACGATGTGTGTTCACGTGATGTTGTTGGTTACCTAGCTGGTGGACGAGAATGTTCAGTCAACTTCTGTATTCTGAAATATGTTCTGGTGGCAGGAAACCTCACTTAAAGCTTGCAGGGCAACTTGGTTGGCATTGGCTTTTCAGCGTGAGAAATACACAATGTGGCGTGTGAGCGTGTGAACTGGTTGAATTGCATGTGTCACGGCCAATGCGTGAGACGTGAGAACCCTGTTGATGCATCAAGGGATGATGAATTGTGATACAGAGATAAAAGATGATGATACGTTTTCCAATATTTCTGATATGGGCTCACAGATAGTGGGATAGGTGTATACTTTACAAGAGGTATAATGATTTCCTAGATTTGACATTTGGTAAGACTGTTGATGTGACAGATTTTTTTCCGGGCGTCTCTGTTGTTGCAGTGGCTTTGGATGAAAAGATTTCGATTGAAGAAGATGGTAACAAAACTGCAAAAAAAATAAATTTGTTTCTCAAAGAAGACATCAACATGACTAAATCTCAAGTGGTGACTTTTATACTTTGCTGTTTTTTCTGTCTCTCCCCACTCTATAGGTACTTATCTTCTTACATGGATAATTTGAGGGTGGGTTCTCTAAATCATGGGTTTCCAAAGTTTTTCATTCTAGGACCTACCAAGTATAATCAATTTCAAGACCCACCATAAAATGTTTAAATGGAAATATGGAAGAAAAAAAACACATCTTCATTTAGTCATAGAGAACAGTTTTTATTTTCCTATTAATTTTATTTCATTTTCATATGAATGAAATATATAATTGATTTCATCTAAAAGGCTTGAAAGCAATACAGGAAGTTATAAGCATTCAGATGTCAAAACAGCAGCCTAATAGTTATGTTAAGGTTATAAGAGGACTTCAAGTGCTTCAGATTAACAAAAACATGTACAAATCTCAAGAACTGAAATATTGTGTTTAATAACTACTTAAAGCTTAAGAGTAAGCAAGTGGTATTTGTGTGAAGGGTGTGCCCACAACACATCAAATCTAGCAATTATTTTCGACAGACTGACACGCATGTTTTGTGATGGTTGTAGCGGTGTATTTTGTATTTGTGTCTGTATTTTGTTTTTATTACAATCAGAGCAGAAAATCCACTCTCACATACAGTAGTAGAAAAGTGTACCAAAACTTTGAGAGCAGCAGCTCCTAATGTGGGGTATTCCTTGGGAACAACCACCCAGAACTGTCCAAGATTCTTTGACTCTCTGAAAAGCAGTTGAAGGCTCCTGTCTGAAGCCATATCTCAGCTCCTCCTCTGCTCTTCCTGTTAGGACACAGTGCTCTCTTGCCTCAAAAGTGATCCCGTATCCAGTCCCATTCTGTTATATCTACATAGATGATTGATTTGATAGACAAAAAATAAAACTACTATTACAATGAAGTCAACTGATAAGAGTGTTTAACATGTATAAAATAATAATTATAGAACCAAAACATATATCTTCTCCTAATATCAGGAAAATACTCATATATTTATATGAGTGAATATGTCTGACAGATAGGCAGGCTTCGTGCACCATTCTTCATCTGGCAGATTTACAGCAAGAGGAGAATTAACATTTGCTAAAAACTGCGAGACCTCTTCTCGCAGCTCAAGCAGACGAGTTAACACCTTACCCGTGATAGACACCTGACCTCAGCATGAAGCTGGAGGTGCTGATGTTCTGAGCCGATTTCAGTGCATAGTGATGTAAAACATCGTGAGGAGAGCTCGTAACTCGGAGTGCAGTTTCTTACTGGCAAGGGCTTCTTGATTGGGTAAACAGTGGGTAAAAGCTCCCTTACTCGAGCAACAAGACAAATTTTCTTGCCTGTCATTGCATGGAGTAAATCCGTATAGAAACTAATATTAATAGAATGATAACTAATGTAGTTAACTAGACTTTAACAAATGGAACCTTATTGTATAGTGTTTCTGATTTCTGTCTCTTGAGTTCAGTGTTGGACCGGTCAGTTGTTTTAACCATTCATTAAAGTGAATTGGTTCGAAGGAGTCATTAGTTGAGGTGGTCCTCACTACAGAACAGGAAATCCAGGGGGAGGAGTTGGATCATGATCCAACATGATCCAACAGGAGTTGGATCATGATCCTTTCACCTTATATTGCTCTGTGTGCCTGGATGATACACTATAATGATCATTGAGACAAATACATGATTTACTTCTGACTTGAACTCCAGCCCTATATGGCACCCTTACTTTCTGTCTATCTGTTTATCTTTTTACATCTGCTCAAATTGATTGATTTCTAATGGTGTCATTTGTTTGAACCTTATTGTTATTTCTTGCCATCATTTAAACTCAGCCATGCTCAGTCACTGGAGAGACGACACTAAGGTAGTTAATACTCCAAACAGCTCTGTGCTTGTAATCACCCATAAATGAATTGCCCTATTCAGTCAATCTATATCCTCTAAACCTTTTTCCACTTCACTTCTCTGATGTCCCTTCATTTTCTCTTCTTGTAATTGAGTGAGTTGCACAAAAGAAGAAAGTGGATGAACACATTTCTTTTCAGAGGATTTTGTGTTTCTTTGTATTTGTGCACGTTTGCATATGTTTTGATTTTAAGAACTTAAAAAAATACTGATTGTTGCTATTGCATAAAGTTGTAGGTCTTTAGATGTATTTAATTCAAATTCGTAAAGCTGTTAAATTGTCAGAATTTCTATGGAAGCCTGTTGGTACATTAGAGTAAAACTAAAAATAAATAAAAACTAATTGTATGATGAAGTTTTAATAATAATAATTGGCACATCAAAAAGAATGCAATATTTGGTTTCACTCAAATTGTAAGATAGAAAGCCAAAATTGCAAGAAATTGTCATGCTATGATATACAAGTCACAACTGTATGTTCAAAATAAGTCACATTGATTTAAGGAGTAGTTCACTTTAAAAAAAAAAAAAAAAAAAAACATTTTGCTGATAATTTACTCACCCTCATGTCATCCAAGATATCCATGTCATTCTTTCTTCAGTCGAAAAAAGAAAGGAAGGTTTTTGATGAAAACATTCCAGGATTTTTCTCCATATAATGGACTTCAATGGGAACCAAACGGTTCAAGGTCCAAAAGACTGATTCAGTGCAAACTGCAAACTGTTCAAAGGTTTTTAAACGATCAGACGATGAATAAGGTTCTTATCAAGCGAAACGGTCGCTCATTTAAAAAACAAAAAAACAAAAAAAGTTTAAGTTTTATAAGCTCAAATGTTCTCCTTGCTCGTTCGTGAGTCTTTTTTCGTGTCATTTGAATCTTTTTCCGTGCCATTTGGTTGATTTAATGAACGAAATGAACAAATTGACTCGGAAAAAGATTTGTTCGTTTTGATGAAAATGAACGAATTAATTTCTTTCGACTGAAGAAAGAAAGACATGGACATCTTGGATGACATGGGGGTGAGTAAATTATCAGCAAAAGTTTTTTTTTAAGGTGAACTACTCCTTTAAGGCCTACTCCTGGCTTAATTTAAGCCCTGTCTGGGAAACTGCCCAATAAAGACACATTCTGAGATATAAAGTTGTAGTTAGCAATAAATTATGTTGCAATTTATGAGAAATAAAGTTGCAAGTGTGAGATAAAGATTTAAACAGAATTCCTAGATTTCTAACAGCCTTCTGATAGACAACTGCACTTTATTTGTTGCTCTCCTCAGGCTTGATAACCGAAGCATGTGACGGTGAAAGTGAAAGAGACAAATGTAATGTCTGGCTATAATTGTGCGATTGCTTCAAACGGCGTCCAATGCTCAATTAAGAAGTTGTTGTCTCACCTCCATGTTGACCTCACTGCCAACATTCATCAATGTTTGTTTCAAGTCAATGATGATATCACCTCCAACAGATGCGTTCATTTTTGATTGGCATTCTTCCATAGCTTCCCTTTCCAATGACTTCAGCATTGAACTGCCTCCCTCTCTGGATAGCTATAGTGATAGCTTATATATGTCTGTAGACGGAAATCCAGTCAGGCACGTGCACATGCACGCTCAAGTACACAATGGCTTGTAAGCTCAGTAATTGCATTCTAAGTCTCGCTCTTAGCGCAGCTTGAAGCCCGCAGCATAAACAGCAGCAGGGTTCAAACAAGCTGCGCCCCGCCCACACATTCCTTTCAAGTGACGTTTAGATACATATTATACACATACACCAGCTCTAACAAAGACAAGATGGGCAGATGGATGCTTTAACAATCCAGTTGCCATTCAAAGGACAAGTACTTTCAATTAACCTTCAGGTTTTACTGTGTTTCCAATCTCTTTGTACTTTGGACTGGTTTTTGACTGATCGTTTTGTCATATTCTGTTATGTGTGTGCAGGATGATGGTCTGGTTTGTAATTGATTGGTGACAGAACTGCTTTACAAGTGGGCTATTTGCCCTCCTGTGGCTTCACCGGGGCGATGACACACTTATTGACCCAATAAAAGAGCCTCATTTCTCTTATCTGGTATCAATCCCCCTCCCTCCCACCACTCACTTCTTTCTGTTTTCCTCCCATTCACTCAATTGTTTTAAGGTTATTTGTTGGATTTAAGGCTTAATACCATTTCAGGCTGATTGAACCAGACTTCTGATTGGAATCTTGCTCTGTTTGATTTATTCTTTCCTTATTTGTAGTTATCTTCCTCATATATTCAGGATTTGTAATTGATTTTTGTCATATGAGAATGCTATCTGTCTGGGTTTCTTCCTCTTCTCATTCTTTATTTTCATTGTCTCTTTGTTTTCTTTATTTTATTCAGATTTATTTTCTCACCGGCTCTAACCCTATGGATGTATTGTGAGTCAGATTGCATTCCTTGTTCATTTTTTGTCTTTGGGCGATTATTATTTTTGACGAAACTTACAACAAGCTTTTAGTGTATGTGTGTGTTTCTATTGTTGCTTGCTACTGTCAGAAAAAGAGTTTTTGTTAGTTTTTGAAGATGCTTTTTTTCACCAAAGGAACCTAGTCTGCTTATTATCATGGTCCTGCTTGAGCAATCTGAGGTTAAGTGATTTGCTGAAGGGGGCAATCCTCAGTACTGTACTACTCCAGTCACCAAATAACACATCTTTGCAAGAGCAACCTCTGAGCAATAAATCTATCCTCTGGGATCCCAGGGATTGAACCTTAGACCCCTGAATGAAACAACTCAGGATCTTACAGCTAGTCTCAGCCTCAGATGGACAACCCACGAAACATTCATGAACAAGCTGATGTCACAAAAATAGCTTTTTGAAATTGTCAGGTTTTGAATTAGAAAGAAAATAGCTGGATTTGCTGAAGTTTGGGAGTTATGTCACTGAGTATTTGAAAGATTTTATTTGAGGCAGTTAGTAGTGAGTGAATCAGATTAGTTTGAGTTAAACATGTATTCATTTAGCAGATGCTTGTAATCAAAGCTTCTTGCAAATGAGGAGTGCGACATGAGCAATTCATTCTTAAATGAGATGTTCTGCAAAGCTAAGTGTTGCTCAGAATTAATTGTATTATTTTTCATTTTTTCATTTAATTATTTTATTTAAGGTAAGTGCACTTTTATTTTTATATGTATTTATTTATTCTGTACATTTTTATACACTTATTTTTTTTATCATTTTATTGAATAATTATAGAATCGGTTTTCTGTAGTAAGTTGCTTAAGTAAACGTTTCTACTAAATTTTTGGGATTGTCATTCCCTTTTACTCAAAGGTGCAAGTGTCAAAATTAACTGTTCACACAACAACTTACCGTATTGTGTCAAGCCCGTATTGTCTTACCAGTAACCATAGCAACAGTGACCAAAGTAATATCAAAGATAAAAATACTCATCACTTGTGACGCCACAAGTGTCCATTCGATCCACGAGTTCACCCCTCAAATCTTCATTAACTGACAACAGCGTTTATTATTTGGGTGGAGAGCGCGTCATTTGATTTGCGTGTAGAACACGAAACTGATGGGAACTGCTCCAGTGGAGAAAACTGACTGGATCTAGAACCTTCAAATGACACAGCTTATACAGTATCTCTGTCGTAGTAAAATTTTTGAAACCACATATGAAAACCCACATCACGCGGTAGACCCGGGTTTGTGCAGTTCAGAGTGGCTCTCTCATATGACGTGACGGACAACTAGCTGTCCAGTTCAGTAGCGTTCACAGTACATGTTTTTCAAGAATGGGGGTGAGAGTCCTGAAAATTTACAGGTGTGATTTTGGTAGACTGCGGTTGTCACTCCCGTAAATAACTGAGCTGTGTGTGAACATCACCGAATTATGGAGTAAAGTACAGAAAACAGTAGTCTGTCGTTTGTAGGTGAACATAATTTTGAAATAGAGATTTGAAGTATGAATACAACCATCTCATACACCTATCTTTCCATGTCTCAGGCTTTAAAGGGGTTCAAAAGTTACTCAAAAGTTTGGTGTCTAGATGTTTCTTTTCTGGCTGAAGGACTATGAGGATGTAGCTCTAGCTTCATGCGTATGAGTCATACGGTACATCACAAAGTCCCAATCTGGAAGCTTCTCTTCCTGAAGCAGGTACAAATCATCTGTGGGATATTAAAGGCATAGAGCTTATCAGGGAACAGCAACAGAGTGTCTCCACCAAATGTATCAGGCAGCTCTGAGAGATTTGCTAAATATGATCACAGAAGTTTATTGTGCAGAAAGGCATTTTTTTCTTGTTTTAAATATTGGATTTTCGGAAAGAAAACACAACAGTTGAGAACGTATTGTGTATTTTATTTTTAGAATGGCAAAAAAATTGTTGAATATATTTTGCCATGTTATATTCCACCACTTGTTGTTCATATTTCTTGTGTTTGTCATTCAATGAATTATTTCATTCTGTCGATCTGGAATTGATTGGATTGTTGGATCATCGTGGTTCGCTATTATTGCGATCACAGATTGAGATGAAACGTCATTGCAAGTGGTAGGGATGTTATGTTGATGAAATATTATCAAGGCACAAGAATAAAAAAAACAATAATAATTCACAAATAAATCATGTAAAATAAATACTACAAAATTCAGAAAAGAGAATTTTTTTATTTTGATTTCATGGTGACTTTAAGGTACAGTATGTATGTGTGAAAAAAAAATATAAAAATACTTTATGCAATTTAATGTTTTCTTTTCAACACATTATTTTTTTGTATTGCAAGTAACACACACAGTTTGTTTTCCTGGAATCTGTTTTTCTAGTAATGCAATATATGATCACACTATCTAGAGATGGTCCAAAAGTAGCCCTATCCAATGATCAGCCAATCATTCAATCAAGTAATGTTAAGATCAATTAAGCATGTTAAGATGCAAGAGAGAATTATATTTACTGTTTGTCTTATATTATATTATTATATTATATTATATGGTCTTTTCAAGACTTACATTATCAGTGATTGTCGAACTTGCCTCGAATGAGCACCCAGGCTTAATGTGGGGACGCACATGTATGTACATTACAGCTTTGGGTTATTTGTTTCTTAATATTTCACATGTTTATGCTCTGACATACACATATATGACATTACGAATGATCAGTTTGTGTACTAAAGACAGCATTAATAGTTTCCTCAATACATTTTTAATACATCCTGCATTAGTAATGATTTCAACAGACATTTATAAAGACCATCTTTTGCTTACACTGTGTTATATTGCATTGCAGCAACAGATCAATGCTGCGTTGCGTGTATATATAATAAATAAGCGAGTGTGCGGAGAGGGTATTATATGACTGGAACTGATGTCGACAGTTCATCCAAGAATATTTGCGAGAGCATATGACAAGACCTGTTGTTCTGCTAAAACGATAACATGCCGTGTGTGCGTGTTTGCGAGAGGCACAGTTCGAGTGTGACAGTGAGATCTGCAGTCTTGGGCACAGAGCGTAGCATGGGAGCGCTGGATGTGTGGTCTATTTTTAGATTGGGGTCTAGACTCGCCCGCCCCTCTGAAAGAAAAGGCTGAGTGAATAAACGAGAAAGAGTTCATTGTGTGTTGGAATATTTATATATTTATATGGAGCGATGGAGAAAGAGTGGTTTGAAATGTAATTAGGTACAGATAAATAGAGCTAGGGCTAGAGGAAGAGCGAGAGACCCTTGCTCAGTGTTCTGGAAAGTTCTGTAACATCAGTGGCACACAGGTCTGTTTACTAAATGTTTCTCTCCTCCTTTCTGTGCCTTTCCAATGCAGAATTAAATATGTTGTCGACTATACCGAAAGCCAAAATTAAAGGCGAAGGCCAGAGATATAGAATGAGAAAGAGAGAGAAAAAGAGGAAAAGAAAAATATCTTCTGGCCATGAAATATGAATAAGCCTTTAAAGATTGGGGCCAGTAGATGTATTTTTCATCCTCTCTCTGTACTATGTATATTTAATGGCAAATGACTCTCTTTGCAGCTCGTATGGGGCCTGTATACCCCACCACACACACACACACACACACACACACACACAAACACACCCCACCTTTATGCATGGATACAGGGGGAGGTCCCCGTGGCTTTTCGTCTCCTTCCTGTCACAGGTCACATTGCCCTGCTGGGACAGACAGGAGGTCAGTGCCCCCTTGTGTGGCAACCTCTTCTCCAGCCCATGATTAAAGGCTGCAGATCTGCCAAACCTAGACCACCCGCCCCTACTCCAGCAGTGGGAGACGAGTTTGTGTCAATGTGTGTTTGTGTATCCCATTAAAGGAATAGCAGTTTTCAGCCCTTTATGGGCGGAGAGTATTTAAATAAAAGTATTTTATGGTTCTTATGAACTGACTCTGCCCTTCTTTACAAATATTATCTGATAGATACAACCCCTAAACACAATCTGTCACTTACTGTAATTCCTATTGAAATATTCATTGAACAAGAAGTCACAAAGCCATAGTTCAAAAAACTATTGGGGCATTTTAATCATGGCACATCAGTTACAAAAAGAAGTATGGTTTGAAAGAATACCAGCAGCATTGCAGTAAGTATTTTTGTATCATCTAGCAAACTGCAAGACAAAAAGAGGGGCAGATACACACAGCTTGTAGAAGCTGATATAGCCCGTATGAATGACTTGGAGAAATGGAGAGTGGGGGTGGGGAGGCTTGATCCTTGGTTGGCACAAAAAGCATGCTACAGCACGCTCAAACAGAAACACACAGCATATGTGGTCTGATTCAACTGTGAATGAACAAGATTGTGTTGTTTTATTTGTATGTTTGTGGCTGAAGGAAACTGATACATGGGTAAGAGCTACTAAGGAAGCGAATGAGATGTACCGTACTGTTTGGGGTTGGCAAGATGTTGAAAAGTAGTCAAGATTTTGCTCATAAAGGCTGCATTTATTCGATCAAAAATACAGTAGAAACATGAGTGGCAGGCGCATATAACGGTGATTGGTCGAGTGGCAGTGAAATATTGAATATACAATATATATGAACATAATATATGAAATATATTGATTTAGTCACAATTCACCCAAAAATGAAACCCACTTTAAGAGTGATGGAACAGTATGGAGTGGTAGAATTAGGGTGGAGAAATTGAATAGCTAAAACACCCCATAGCAGTTTGAGAAAGGATAGAAACCCAGAAATTAAGAAGGGAATGCGAGGGGGATGTTTAAATAGTCTGCAATAAAGCAGAGCACTGAATGAAAATCTATACGGCAAGGCATTCATTAGCACTCGTTTGATTAATAGAGAAAATAAGGCGACACGCACATACGCTCTGAAACATCGAACACAGCCACGCCCATGCAGATGCAGAGCAATGATTCCAGATGTTTGCATATACCTGAAGCTTTAGTCACAAGTCGAGAGAATTTGGACATGACAATAGTTATCACAGCCTTATTACGGCTTAATAGCCACGGATGGAACATTACGCTCACTCCATCCCATCTCTCTCTCTCTCTGCTTGTCTTTCACTCGCTTTGTGATCACTCCATCTTGTTCATTCATCCAGTACTTGCTTGCATCACTCCCGAGCTATGCAGATGAATTATTGATGAATGTACCTCTATGAGGGAGCCAAACAAATGCTGGAAGTGAGTGAGCGAGAGTGCACAAAAAGTGTTTTTTACTGTCAAAAAATTAGAGGGATAGTTACCTCAAGGACTTGTCACTTTCCCTTCGTTTTCCAATCAGGAACTATTCTACACTAAACTGCAGAATTGTTTCTAATTTTTTTTTTTTTTGTACAGTCACAATTTGCGTCACAGCTCTGGAGTCGCATGTGTGATGGATTTCAGCACCATCTGTGGTGGACAGCGCCAGAGCACTAGCACAGACCCGCAGGCTGTGTATCTCGCTGCACCCTTCCAGCACCGACGGCTGTGGGCAGCACCTGCTCTTACATTTCAGAGCACATATTCTGGACAACTCCTGTAATCTCTACAGTTCAGTGCACCAAATAAAACACACCCAGAGGCATGCATGATTTGAAGTTGGCCCCATAACCAGCTCAATTGAGTACAGCGATTGCAGGTAGTTTGCTGCAAGTATAAAAAGGCGAGATATAATATAAACACTAAAGGATTATTAGGAACACCTGTTCAATTTCTCATTGATGCATTTATCTAATCAACCAATCACATGGCAGTTGCTTCAATGCATTTAGAGGTGTGGTCCTGGTCAAGACAATCTCCTGAACTTCAAACTGAATGTCAGAATGGGAAAGAAAAGTAATTTAAGCAATTTTGAGCATGGCATGGTTGTTGGTCCCAGACGGGCCGGTCTGAATATTTCACAAAGCCTTGTTGATTCTAGAGGTCAGAAGAGAATGGGCCGACTGATTAAAGCTGATAGAAGAGCAACTTTGACTGAAATAACCACTCGTTAAAACCGAGGTATGCAGCAGTGTGTTTGTAAAGCCACAAGACGCACAACCTTGAGGCGGATGGGCTACAACAGCTGGAGACCCCACCGGGTACCACTCATCTCCACTGCAAATAGGAAAAAGAGGCTACAATTTGCAAGAGCTCACCAAAATTGGACATTTGAAGACTGGAAAAATGTTTCCTGGTCTGATGAGTCTCGATTTCTGTTGAGACATTCAGATGGTAGAGTCAGAATTTGGTGTAAACAGAATGAGAACATGGATCCATCATGCATTGATACCACTGTGCAGGCTGGTGGCGGTGGTATAATGGTGTGGGGGATGTTTTCTTGGCACACTTTAGCCCCTTAGTACCAATTGGGCATCGTTTAAATGCCAAGACCCTCTTTACCACCAAATCATAGATGATTTCTAAAGGATAATATGACACTGAATACTATAGCAATGATGTTCAATATTCAGCTTTGCCATCACAGGAAAAAATACATTTATAAAATATTATAATTGAAAACAGTTCTTTTTAAATGGCAATCATTTCACAATATTACTGTTTTCCCTGTATTTTTAATACAATAATGCAGCCTGGGTGAGCATTAGAGACTTCTTTTAAGAACGTTTCACATATCTTAGCGGACCCAAAATTTTGAACTGTGGTGTACTACCAAGCCAATAAAAATAAGGCAGAAGATTTTATGAAGGAGAGAGGAAATAGCGGGTCGCTGCACATTGAGCAGCGAGAATTGTCTCATGTGAGTTGTTCTCAGAAGAGTCACAGGGGGTTCAAGCAGGCCGTAGGCTGTGTCACTATTGTGTGGGAATGAATGACTGAAGTTGCCTATACAGTACTTTGTTCTTGACGCAGCACACAATGTTTTCGCTTTTTTCATGTTTGCTCTGTTTTCATTTCTCTATAGACGGTGCGTCATGGATTTCCCTATCAGCCCACAGCTCTGGCATTTGACCCGGTGCAGAAGATCCTTGCCATCGGCACTCGTTCCGGAGGAGTACGTCTGTATCCTTTTTTCCATCAGTGATCCAATGCTGTTTCCTCCGCAGTGTAATTTCAAGACTTTGGCAGGCCTTTTGGGCTTTGGGATAGCTGCTTTCTGAGGTAAGGTATGATGCTGTCATGTTTCCTTGCTTTAAAGACCTCCCTATGGCATAGAGGGGTGTAAGACCATTTGACTGACACCCAGAGGAATCGCTGCTCAATGTCACAAATGCATTAATACTGAGAATGACTGACAGAAAAAAAATTGAGAGAGACAGTTCCAACATAGTTGGATAAATAATGGCTAAACATGAGTATTGGCCACTAACAGAAAACTGCATTAGCTTAGCATTTTTGTTCTATAATTCTTTGGCAGCATTATTGAACAGGCCTGCATGGATTCTGTGCCTGCAAAACTCCACAGAAAATGAATTATTGAGTGAAATCAGTGTTCTTGCCTTACCAGTAAGCCTACAGTAATGTTTTATTTTCAGAGATGTCTGATTCGGTTTGCTGGGATAATTCCCGTCTTCAGCCATTGTTTTCATTTCATGTAAACAATAAAAAAGGGCCATCTACTTTGCAAAAAGCAGTGCACTTTGAGAAGCACATTTTTGAAAAAGCCGGTAAATTGGTCCAAACAGATGTTGACTGAAAGCCCAGACAATGTTCCTTTAAATATTGTTCCAAATCCGGTGATGCTTTAAGCAACTAATAAGACTTTAAGGTCGTGTTCACACTTGGTAGGTTTGGTTCAATTCAAACAAACACTAGCTGCATTTACATGGTTCAATCGGAATGAAATCAATCCGATTGATGAATCTGAATACAGTGTTTAGATGAATGATAAATAAAATAATTGGATTGATGTGCGTGTTTATATGTCACACGGTTTAAATCAGAATTGAATTGACGGTTTAAATCAGAATTGATTTTTTGACATGCGCCCACTGCACGGCCACTGGCTGCTCATTACTATTCTCCTCTATTGGTTCTTTAATTGTTTTAAACAACAGACTTAATATTTTTATATCTCTGGTCATGATTTGGAGACGATGAGCACCATTTTGCCATGCCGCTTATGTTTATCACGCTGTAAAACTCACACCCAAAAGTCATTTATAGATGAGAATCTAAAACGAGCACTGGTGGGACATTGTCCTGCTTCACTTCACAGACACTGAGTGAAATGAGAATTTTTTAATAACGGAAAACGCATATGACGATTTATTTCACAGGAAGAACAGCTCGTTCCGTGCGTCATACATCGTTACGCTATTGCAACGCCATTGCACATGTGCAGTCTTTTAGTTTCGGTTTTCAATCCAATGACGTGTTTACATATTTTCTCGACTGGATTACAAAAGAAGTAAACCACCCCTTTCAATCGAATCGAAATTCCAGTCAGATCTAGCTCAATCGGATCAATTAAGGTGTTTACATGAAGGTTTCTTAGTCCAATTGAGCCGTTAATCCGATTATAAGGGTCCTTGTAAACGCAGCTAATGATGCGTTTGCTCTGTTCACTCGAGAATTTCTATCCAAACACTGGTGTGCACCAGACTTGCCAAAAAGATAGGTCTCAGTCCACTTCCAAACAAACTCTGGTGTGGTTCGAATCAAATTGCGTTTTTTTTTTGTTTGTTTTTTTTTTTTTTTTAATCTTTAGGTTTGGTATTGAAAATTACATTGTGAATGCTTAGTGAACCAGGACTAAATATATAATTTTGTACCAACTACACATCCTAAGACTCAGTTTTGCTACATTTTCCACATTTTAATCCATTCCACATAATTCAGCAGATTTTCCTAAAAAAAAAAAAAAAAAAAAACAGCTTAGAAAATGTAAAGTGTGCAATTAGCATGGTGCAATTATTAATTTCAATACAGATATAATGAATTTTAAATTCGCCAAAGAGAAAGAGCTCACAATTTAGAAGAGAGTTTAGAAGTGAAAACATGTGATCTGATTTGTGGTTTGTGTAATTTATTTTCTCAGTCGCATGAATAAATGAATCACGTTCCTTTAACCCGATCCCAGCATTTGTACAGCTCAAGTGACTGGAGTGTTTTATGATTTGGAAGAATTGCCTACAAAGAAATTTACTCAAAATGTTTTAGTTTGTCCTTAATGATGATGCTATTTATTTAGTTAATCACAAGAGTTTTGCTTGCGATATTGAGAAAACAAAGTCTGTGTGCAGGAGTCAGACTGTGGAGTCAGACTAAGCAGGAAGTAGAGAGAAGAAATGCCCAGGAATCATGTGGCAGACAGATGAAAGGAGGGAGGGAAAGAGAGATAGTGAGCCATTTTTGCATCATAGTGAATTAGCTTTGTGCTAATTATGGACCTGTCATTACCGTAGATAACTATGGAGTGTTACTTAACTGTGAAAAGCATGACTCTCCCTGTCTCTCTCTCTCAATCTGTCTCTTACTTTTTTCTGATACTTTTTCTTCTACTGTTTGTGTCTTTCTATCTGCCCTTTCATACGCATGTATCACAACTAATGAGACATGAAAGGAAGGGGTGTTCACTCTGTTGGGATATATTTCTGTGTCGCTGAAAGTTTTGGCATTGACTGTTGTGTAAAGTCACTGTGCACAGTTTTTAGATCATCATTGTATTCTGTTGCATAACATCCACTGCAAGGACCCTTGATAACTATGTAAGATATATACTACTAAATATAAATACACTAAATATACTACTTTTAAAAAGTTTGGGGTCAATAATGTATAATATTTATAAAAATCTTTCCTGTACACATCATAATATATTACTGCTTACTGATTGTGTCTGTTTCAGATTAAGTTAGCATTTTGTTCATCCTCACTTTTTATCTTTTCCTGGGCAGAATGATATATTTAGTTCTTGTTCAGAGCTCTGTATTGATTGAAAGGAGCCAAAGTTAAACATTCACACTGCACTATTGATTATCAACCTCTCTGTGCACTCACTGCATACACTGTCTGCAAATCATTTTTTTATAGGGGAATACTCAATGTCTGCAAGGGTGAACTTGCATTTGTGCTCGTTTTAGAAAGATCTGTAAATATATTAAAATAGCGCATCTCTTTTTAGCTTTGGAAAGAAAGACAGATGGCAGGAGTTAAACACGCTAGTATGTACTGTGTATGTACTAGAATGTACTGTGTATAAAAATAGGCATTATGCTGATGTAAGCAAGGAGAACATTATTTCCAAAAGTTCAGAATGACTTTACTCAATTGGTATGAGATGGATTATTTGTCTTCATTCATGGGGCTTATGCAGTTAGCTGACTGCAGTAAAGTGAATGCCTCACCGATCTCAGCCCTGCATACTGCCATCCTGCCAAGATCTGCATCAACACACACACACACAGATGACATCAATAAAACCGGTCAGTAAGAAGCAATGTAGAACCAAACACAGCTGAAAACACTTTATTAAGATTCTGTTTTGAGTTTTGACAAAATACATGTACTTTGGAAGTGAATTAGAGCCCTTAACTACAGTTAGCAATACTGACAGAATATAATAGTCACGTTGATGTAAGGGTCTTAACAGATTATGTTAGCTACTTGTGTGTGTCTGTAAGAATATGCAGTGGTGTAGGTTTTGTTTGAACATTAGTACACTAGTTGAACACTAGTTCAGCATCATGAGTCATCTAACAGCAACCCTGTGGTCAGTTCTAATTCACTGGCATTGCATGCTAAATGCTTTTCAATTGTTATAAAATGAGACAGTTGCATAAATGAGTTGGCGACAGTCGGCTCCCTTCCAAACATCGTCCTTTGACGCACAACGTATGTGTCATTTCATCTTTTGTGTTTTTGTTAGGACCTTTTATTTATTTATTTATTTATTTATTTATTTATTTGTTGTTGTTTTTGTTAGGACCTGCTCTGTGAGATGCTTTTTGTGTGATGTAGTCCTTGTCGTAGCAGGAAGTGAAGAGAGGATTACTGTCCAATTGGAGACTGGTAATATAATTCACTACCCGTGTCTGTGCAGATATGTGTGTTCAATAGGGATGGGACGGTATGAAGATTTCATATCACGATTATAGTGACCAAAATAATCGTGATTATCAGTATTATCACGGTTTTGTTAAAACGAGATGAAAGTGTTCAAAAACAACTTATGCTCACATTGAAAACATTTTTAAAAGTTTTATATTTAATAGATCTACAAACAACAAATAAAACAAGCAGCTCTATGCACTTTTTAAAGCAAGATTATATTCTGTGGCATTTCCTTCCTTATAATGACCGTCGTCAATAGCAGCGCATTATAACGCAGCACATCCATGTTATCATGCACGCTCTCATTTCTTTCAAATACAACTTGCCGTCTTGAGTTTTCATTTTTGATTTTATTGAAAATGAAAATCAGAGATTTATTATTTACAGAGTTTGATAATATTGTTGTGATCATCTTGTCTGGATGAGTTTTGTATGTTGTACAAAATGGTGGTAAGATTTAAAACATTAATTTCAATTCAACATCTCCCCGTAATTATGTGGCAAAAATATCGATATAATAAGTGTACATTAAATATATAACGCTACATTATCTCTTTAATGTCACCCTTAATTGAATGTGTTGGTTCGTCTTTGGCTGAAAGCCACTTGTTGCAAACTTTTCTTCGTATTTCAAGTGAGTGAGATAGAATGTTTCAACTTATAATACCATTTTGTGCCCATTTTTTTTCCCAGACGTAGTTTTGGTATTGGGGTCAAAGTTAAGTTGCATTGCGTTTGCTTTAAGTTGCAACAGTGGGTGGTGACAAAAGATGATCGGCAGATTTTAAGTGTTTCCCCTTATTGGAATAGAGTTATTATAGAGTTATTAAAATCGCGATAATCAAACACAGTTTTAATGATAATTAAATTTTGAACGATAATACTAATCGTCATTTTATCGTGGTTTATCATGAAACCGGTTATCCGGTCCCATTCCTAGTGTTAAAAAAACAAAGTAATTCTAATTCGATGTGAATCTCTGATAGTTTGTAAGATTGTGTGTGTGTGAAGAGGTAATAGAATTTTCCTCTGTGATAAGCTGTCGATTCTCATCAAAGCAGATAGTGGAAATAGAGAGAATTGGTGGTGGAGTGATGATGAATTTTGGTGAGATGGCAAAACAGAGGCGGGTAGAGTCATGTAACCCTCTGCATTATTTTCTTTCCCTTTTTCTTTTCTATTTTTATAGAAAGAGCGGGAGAGCGAGGGTGTGAAAGAGCAGGAACTGTTTTCATTATCAGTCAGGGCACGTTTAGAGTTCACCGCAGCCTCTGTCCAGTTAATGTCGGAATGATGGGCGAAATACACAAGCACTCACACGCTCATCCAAACACATCTAACGCAGCGTCACAGAAACATGCACAAACACCAAGGCAATGACAGATGCCTTGTGCGTGTGGTCAGAGTGACAGTGAATAATGCTGAGATCTTAGCACTGATGCTGATAGTTAACACGCTGCTGCCATCTTTCCTGCTGACAATATGTCACCCTTTTTTTACAGGCTCTGTTTATATTTATAACATCTTTGCTCCAGTTCTTCCGTGCTCATATATATATATATATATATATATATATATATTTAAATTGTAATAATATTTCACAATATTTCTGTATTTGACTATTTTGATCAAACAAATGTTGCCTTGGTGAGCATAAGAGACCCACCACAAACTTTTGACTGGTATTTAACCGGTTTTGGTCCCGAATGTCACAAAGATTCTTGGCCAGGAAAGCTGATCTGTGGACTAGGCTTTGCTTATGAATGAAACCCTAACATACAATGGCATTGTCTCAAATGGGGCTGTCTTTCAGTGGCTGTCACCTGCACAAGTCTGTCACCTGCGCACGAGAGTCAACATGCACAAACCAAAACTCAGAACTTTTAGAGTTTTTGTCAACTTTTTTTTTTAAGATGTTTTGTCAGCTGAAAAATTACTTTGTTAAACTGCATTACAATCTATTGAGGACATTGTACTTATACCCTTCACAGCCTCGTTTTCATTCCTGTCAAACATTAAACATGATGCAACCCAGACGAAGGTCTATAGATTGTTAAAAAGATGCAAGGAAGAGAACACCAATCTTAATTTAGTTTGCAAATATTACAATGATGTCACTGGCATCATTAATATTCATCCTGTTAGCAAATCTCTGTGTTGTGGAAACCGTTGCCAAGCCATATGCCCACGATTACACACACTCATACTGTAGCAAGGGACCCGTGTAGAGAACCTAATCACATTTGATTTAAACTGATTTATAGTGAACAGCACTAATTAAATTAATGAGCATTTTATGGTTGCAACGAGATGCAAGACATACACACACCTACACATAGACACATATTTTTTATTTATTTTTTTTTTGTCATGGCATACAGTATGTACTTTCCATTAAAGGGACACTTCACCCATTTGCATTAAGCTTTGTATCTTTAGAAACCCAGTCATATTTTTGAATGGTCATGGTTTATTCCCTTATTTTCCCCTGAGATTTTAATTCCTACTTATTATGACGTAAAAATCGTCATTTTGCGTCATAATAAGCAGGAAGTCACATTTCATTGAAAAGTGTAGAGACTACAAACATTACCTCCTCATTATTCCAGGGTGTGGGACCCACTCACCCTACAAGCCTATTACAGATCAGTGGGTGGGACTTCACTTGCAGAAACTGAAATCAATATCAGCCATCTTGTTTGGAAGCTAAGCTAACAAGTGCTGTGGAGATAGGAAGTATTTTAATGACGGAAGAAACTAAAAATGATATGGAAGAAGAGCATTTTGAAATTCTTCTGCTCGAATCTGATGTTCGTGGCTGTCTTTACGAGTCGCAGTATAGTGAAGAGCAGCTGAGGCTGATGGAGGAACAGGAGGCGGCTGCCTGTCGCGGTCGAGGAGCCCGGACTGGCTCGAGCTGAGGCGGACTGCTGGTGTCTGTGCTCTCGCTGCAAACTACCGACACAGATAGAGTCTCGTCTGCTGCAGAGAATTTCAACAATGGCAATTTCTCCTGAACAAAATCTCTGAATCAGACGAGCACACGGACATTTGTGTTGTGATGTGAACCATCCTAGTTTCGTCTGACTGAACATATCATGCAGTAATTCACCACATAGAAAGAAATACAAACGAGGAGTAATTCACTAATGAGTTTGCCAATGTAACGTTAACATTTGTTGTTGTGGGAAGAAGGAGGCGGGAACTGGCGAACATTTAAACATTTTAATAGTAAAATGAACAAACACAAAACAAAAGTATAAGCCAGCAGCCCCTCATTGACGTTACACACAACGGAAACAAAACACAACATAAAATCAGGCCTGTTTCTCTTTCAATCTGCCGTCGTTGCTCCTCCTTTATGCTTCCGCTCCTCAATGAGAGACGTGAGACCGATGTGTCTCACCGGTGTCTTTCATTGTCACTCACGCCACTGGCCTCGCGCTGCTCTCACGCCCCTCGCCCTTGTCCTGCTCGCCACAGCCAACTAACTAGAAATTTTGTGTGAAATGAATTTCAAACTCTGGTGGCAGCTAACGTTAGCCTTGTAGACGAAAGAGTGATTTCTCTGATGTTTGCGCTGTTTCGGATTAGTGGATGTGGCTTGCGGAGCTATGCTATGTGGTGCATTTTGGAAGTTGTTGTTTTACATACAAATGCGCCCTTCGGTTAGTCTTTTCTCGGTCAAGAGGGCACCAAAATTCAAAAATTCTTTTACATTTCGACTACATA